>RWGZ01000077.1:104395-242159 GCA_009725065.1 Utricularia reniformis
GTATATTACATATATATTTTAAATATTAAATTAATAATATATTAACATTAAATTTCATACATTTACATTGTAAAATAAATTAAATTAGTTTAACGAAAATCGTAAGAATTTGTTAAAATGAATTAAATTACGAATGAAAAATATCGAAAAAATATTATATCGAATGAAACGTGAAATACCGGTTAGCAACCGATATATCGGTCATACGCGCCGAATCAGAACATATATCGAACGAAACGAAAATTCGACTTTTATACTCTTGCCGAGTCGTGTCGAGTCGAGTCGCACCGAGTCGGTTGAACTAGTCAATGCCACATAGCCGATATATCGGTCGATATCCAAAATTTCATGTTTCTTTCGATAGAATATTTTATCAATATTTTCAATCGTAATTTAATTCATTTTAACAAATTTTTACGATTTTTATTAAACTAATTTAATTTATTTTACAACGTAAATGTATTAAATTCGATTTTAATATATGATATTTTATTTAATATGTATTTAATTTTTAATATATATATGTAATATGTAAATACTTGATTTATTTTTATTACAAATAATGTAAGGAGGGTTATTTGACAAATAAAATAGAAAAGTAGGTCATTTGACAAATTATTTACTGACAAGGGTTATTTAGCTAATGAACTTTGTGCAGAGAGTCATTCTGCAAAATTCCCCGACAACTCTTACAAAATTTAAATTCATAATCAAATCGATAATTCGAATAAACATCAATATCTAATAAAACCCTAGTTATCAATATATATTCATTATTGAATATACACATAAGAATACATATCATAAAAGAATAAATGTTATGTTTGTGCGCTAAAGCAAAAGAAATTAATACTCCTTTATATGAATGATGCAACATACGGTAAGTATGATCAATGATGATCACATGTTATTAAACATGTGGTTATTGACTTCATTTAATAATATTTCACTTGATTTCAATATCATCTTACTCATTACATATATTCGATCTTACTATAGGGTAGAATTGCAATATTTTCTGATGTTTCCATCAAGGATGACTCCCAATCAAGACCTCTCTCTCGAGAGACTCTTTAGATTTGTATGTCACTTGAGCATCCACTTCTTACATTATTGGGCAAGTCCAATTAGAGTTATGCACAATTATAGCTTCGATATAATGACCACCTTGGTTAGAATGTCTATTGGATTTTCCATGTATATTGCGTTATTCACTTGTTTAATAACACATTCTTTCCTTTTGGAAGCTCTGAAAAAATCCAAGTTTTGTTTATCACCAACAATCTCATCTCATCATTAATTGATTTCTCCCACTCGACCTGCTTCAAATATTCGATAGTGTCACGAAAATCCTCTGGTTCTCCAGCATGGATAAAAAATGTATAATACATTGAAGTGAATAAAAATTTTGTGTTCTTTATACTCGAGTAGATCTCCTAAATTTTAGCATCACCTAATTGAGTTTCATCATGAGTCTCAATCTCATCTTCAAATGATGTCTTAGGAAATTTTTCATCCTACTCTTTGAACTCAACCTTTGGCTGGGAAATATTACTTCAAATTCTCTCACTTTATCGAGCTTGAGCACATGCTTAATATATTTGAACAATTTATCTTCATTGAATGTAGCATGATCCGATCTAATCACTTTATTTCAATGTTACCATGATTCTGTATTTTTACAGAAATTTACGAATCAAATTCTATAAGATTCGTGATTCTCTCCGGATTCTCGAATCGAGTTTTGTGAGAAGACAAAATTCAAAAAACAAATCAGAAATCTAAATTATTATTTTAGAAATTTGCTAAGTTACCTAATTTATATATATTTTTAATTATTTTATTAATTTTAAATTTTAACAAAGGGTGTGTTCGGCACAAATTGTAAAAAGTAATTTATATAGAAAGAGAAATAGAAACGGAAATAGAAATACAAATTATGAAGTGTTCTGTAATATTTTTAGAATGAATATATAATGTATAGAAATGATGAAGTGTTCTATTGTATAAATATAATGATAATTTATTAATTAACCAAATTACTTTTGTACCCTTAGACTTAATTCAATAATAATTGATTAATCGAAACTCTATTCTATTGGCACATAATATAATATTCAACAAGATTATCATCGAGATGATGACCCAGCTCCGCAACGTCGATTACGCCATATTTGCTCAGTAATGTTATCACGAATGATTTGCATTGTGTCATCCCTATATTCTTCAACCAAGTCAACAATATTGATGATTTCATCACTTGTGTCCACATTATTTCTATCTTTATTTTTGTATTTGTTATGGTCCCTTTTTAGGGGGTACCAACAGTCGTCCGGTTCGTTCAACAAACGAACTCGGTTCTGATTTCTTTTAAGTGTGGAAGACGATCAAAAAGCTAAAAACCAAGTAAATACACAGCGATATATAGTGTAAACCCCAAGAATTGGGGTGAAAACCACTTGACTAAGAGCTGATTATGCTCTTAGCCTGCTCACTAATGAAATAACTCAAAGTTTATACAAGACAGGCTAATGAAAATGACGAGGTAAAGAAAGCAATAAGAATCCGTCAGAGTAACAGCCTATTCTTCCGCGTCCAAAGGGTCATGTTATCTCTGTCGTCTGGCCCTGTATTTATAGAGTTCTTAGTGAGTGTAGATCACGCTCCGTAACTGCTTCTGACAAGTTTGTTAGAGGTTGTTATCGCGGGATGTAAAATGAGGCTGGTACCGAAGCGTGGTAAACGTGATCGGGCCCGAAGCGTGGTAAACGTGGGAAGGCCCGAAGCGTGGTAAACGTGAGTTGTAACTGTTCGGACCGAACCCAGGTGCCAGCTGGCAGAAAACGTTTTATTTCACTAAGGTCATCTTCGGTCCTTCAGTTGAACATCGGGCCGCTCTTTATTGGAGGTGAGGAATGAGCTATAAGGATTCATTTTCGCCATTTAAATTGGTCCGATCGTTGCTGGGCCTTACCCATCACAAGGTACCCGATCCTAGAGTTCTCATCACCAATTAAATAAAAAAATAGAATATGAAACATAATAGCGGATCCAATAGTTTTTTAGTGTTTCTATATAAATAAATATTAATTTTTATCCTATTTTCTAAAAATATAATAATTAATACCGATGTAGTGCTATGCATGTCCAACCTAAACATAATTTTGATGATATATAAATCTATCAAATTAAAATAATTAAATTTAAACCAAAAAGAGTTTTGTATGAGAAAATCACAAAGTTTAGTGTTTTGAATATATTTGTTTTTTTAATTACTTATGATTTTTATTTATGTCCAACACATTTCATTTATAATAATGGTACTAATACTTACTCTTCGATTGAATATTTTTGTTATAAATTGTGCTATAGATATATTTTCAAAGTTCTATTGTATTATGGATTTCATTATTGTATTAAAGTCTAATTTCATTAAGTTGGATCAATTTTTTAAAAGTATTATCCTATTTTATTACATAGATATTCTAAGAACTCATTGATCACTAAATTCATCACTATATTTTTTATTATATTTTACAAAACGAGTTATATTGTTTTCCACATTTTCTTATTTTTTTTAAAAAAATAATATACATCACTATATTTTTTTATTGTAATTGAATATTCTATATTTATTCAAAACATTTATATTTTATAAATCAATATATATTCATGTATGATATTGTGCATATTCTAATGATAAATTATAATTCTACATTCTATAATATGTGCTATACACACACATTTAGATTTAGTACAAGTGTCAATTAACTAATTTAATTGGAAATAGGAAACTATTCAATTTTATTTTATGATCAGTGTTTTGTTCGGTTTTGAATTATATAAGTTGAAACTCATCTTTTATTATTGGGTGTGATTTTAATTTTGAGTAATAATTCAAACATTTTATATATGTAACAAATGATACATAATTTTAAATTTTACAAATATTTTTTCATATTATCATTCTCATCCAAATTTAGCATGAATTACCCTCCAATATCTTTTTCTCATTTTAATTGTCACAATAACTTTTTTGGCGTGTTATTTATGATTCTTTAATTTAGTTCTATCTATTAGGAGTTTATATTATTATTTTTCGTTTTAATTGTTAATTTACATGGTTAATTGAGCACTACCTATAGTAAAACATATTTTATCACACACAAGATTTGTTTATTATCTGATTAAAATGAATGCTTTTAATTTGGTTTTGATGATGAAATTTATTGTTTAAATAATTATTTTAATCTATTTCATTAATAGTTTATTACATTATCAAATATCATTTTATATAAAAATGATATTTATGAAAAGTATCTTCGTTGGGTTGAATCATTGTCATAAGTTTGATCTGAGACCTTTAAATTCGACTTTCATCACTTGGGCCAGCCCAGAATAGCTTGTGTCTCGTCCAGTTCGGGGTACCGAGTTCCGAAGTCCTCATCACAATCCAAATGGATGGGTTGGATTGGATTATTCGATTTATCCGATCCATTGACGTCCATAGGCAAAACTAGTACCTAAAAATTGTGGATCAATTTTGTAATACACATTAAAGTTTGAGGACTATAGTTACCAAATTTTAGGAAGTATAAAGACTAATTTTGCTAAAAACTTAAAGTTTGAACATTAGTGTACCATTCAAAAACATTGGAACTAGATTTTCCAAAATAAAAAAACTTCAGGATCCAAATTTACTAAAGCATATAAACTTTGGGGATCTTAAATATTATCCACCCGTTTTGTATTGATTCCATTTTAAACCGAGTGAACTTGTCCGGCTTTAAAATAGAGATCTATAGGCATGCTTGCTTTTGTCAGCAAGGAGAAACAAATACATTTTATTAAGACCATTTTTAATGATTTTGTTGGTTATGAATATATTTGTTTTTCTACATATGATTTTTATTTAGGTCTAAGGCGATTTTCAACCATCTCCGTCTTGAAACATTATTCTCTCTTCCATATTAGCTTTTACACACCATTATTATTTATTTTTATAAATAATTTTATTCTCATCCTTACAAAAATATCATATATTTATAATTTTTATTTTTTATATATCATTATAATTATGTAAATACTAATTATTTAGCTGAT
Organism: Utricularia reniformis; assembly: GCA_009725065.1. Classification (NCBI taxonomy): domain Eukaryota; kingdom Viridiplantae; phylum Streptophyta; class Magnoliopsida; order Lamiales; family Lentibulariaceae; genus Utricularia; species Utricularia reniformis. The sequence goes on from RWGZ01000077.1 coordinate 109,499, forward strand.
ATTCTAATGGTATAAATTATATTTATATGTTAAATTGATAGTTGTGATTTTTACGAGTGTGAATAATTTTAGAATTTTAGTTAATATGTTATTACATTTTCTAAACAAAAAGTGTAATCTTTCTTTAAAAATTTAATTACTTATCAACTAGAACCACTAACTCGGTAACTGAAATTGAGAAAATCGACGACTAATTGATTTAGTTTGGTTACGTAAAATTATAATTAAAAATTAGTTGATCAAATTGATTAAAACTAATAAAACTGTAAAACGATTATTTTCACACACCTTGTTCCGAGTAATCACAATATTATCCATAAATTAAATATATGAATTAATAATAAATTTTTATATTTTAAAATTATAAATTTTTGATTTTTTTAAAAAACCTTTGAATAAAGAGAAAGGAAACTCTATTTTCTCAAAGGGTGCATTTTGCACAACAAAAATAGAAAGAAATTCGTTTAAATTAATCCAAAATACGTGTGAAAAATAGTATTTTCTTATAAAATTAATTAAAAAACTATAGAGTTTCAATCCAATATATATTTAATATTTGTTTTAAATATGAAAAATATGTCGCACATGCAAATAAAAATATTATTTTATTAAATGTGGGAAAGGGACAAAAAAAGTGAATAGAATAACCTTTAGACGTCCTGTAACGATGGACAAGAGTGTATGGAAATACGTTATTGTCTTCCATTATATCCGCCGGCACCCAAGGTTACATAGGTGTCGACGCTGTTGCGGAGATATACGCTCCGCTGGCATGAGCTTCTTTTATTTTTTATTTTTAAATTTATTTTTTATTATTTAATATACATATAATTTAAACGTTGTTTTTAATATATAATAGTTTAAAATTATTATATATATATAATTATTATTTATTTTGAAAATTCAAATAAATAATTTTAATTAAAATTTAATAATTTTAAATTGGAGATAATAAAAACGAAATACGAAGCAATAAAAAAGAAATACATCGAAACGAAATACAACACAACGATACAAATTAATAACTAAAGATTAAACGTCGATATCATAAGAATCATTACCTTGACCACTACTTATTGGGTTACTAGCAGAGTTTTGATATCCACCACTATTATTAATCGAACTACTTGCGATGAATTTATGAAGAGTATCCTCGAATAAAAGCCGATGTGCATGATTTAACTCTTCCGAATCAGTACTCATCAGTCTTACGCTTATGTCTAGTTCGTATCTTGTTGAATTCGTCCAAGGGTTTGTTGGTCTCATCAATCTTCTGATCTTTCTCCACCCTTCGTTCTGCTCGAGATGAAGAACCATTGCTCATCCTAGGTTTTTTTTGTTTTTGTGCTCTTTTAGCATCATCTATTCCAATAGGCCTGATTGCCGATGTCAGATCTGTTGGAGGTATGTGGAAGTTTTCACCGTCACGATGAACATGCTTCCTTGTTCCTGCTGCCATTTCGGCTCATTAATCAAGACTCGCCAAGCATGTTCGTATATGAAATCTTTTCATTATTTTGCCCGAAAAACAGCCAATGCCTCCATGAAATAGTCGTATTCAGTATGCCCACATGGATGTCGGGTGCATACACCATCGTAGGCTCCACAAAATTCAGAGACGGCTTTAGTGATTTGCCTCTATTTCTTCTGCATGGTTTCATTGTCGCGGGTTTTACAACTTGGACCTCCATATAATGTGTAGAAGTTGGCTATTTGACCCTAAAATGAACTGATTTTCCTTGAGTCACCAATAATCGGATCTTTAGATGTGTAGAGCCATCCGACAACCACGAGTTCCTCCTCCCGTGTTGTTCACCTTTAGTTCCTACCTTTGTCGTTGCTAGCAATTGGGGGTTGCCAATGTGTAGGTTGTCTAAATGTGACAAGAAGTACCCAAATGAAAAAAATGCATTTTGTACTACAAAATAGAAAGAAATTCTGTGAAATTAATCCAAAAAATATGTGTATAAAATAGTATTTTCTTATAAAATTATTTCAAAAACTATACAGTTTCAATCCAAAATCTATTTAATATTTGTCTTAATATGAATATGAAAAGTATGTCTTAGTCTCTTAGAGCACATGCACTGCACATTCGAATAAAAATATTATTTTATTAAAACGTAGGAAAATCCTGGAAATAAAAGTGAATAGAAGAACCTTTACTTTTTCTTCTTTTTAATGAATTGGTTAAGGTATTTATTCTTGTTTTTCTTTCTAAGAGGATTAATATATTTGTTTATATCCATACAAATATTGCCTCGTGTAACTTAAAAAATGAATAATTTAAATCATCCGTTCATTTATATTTTATACATAATAAAATGTACCATTGAGTTATCATGGTATTTTACCCGTACTGACTAACTTGAACATGAATAAAGATGAACTCTATTAAAGAGAGACATGCATGAGACCAAAATACCTAGCTTAACTTTATATTTAATGTGTAGTGTAAGATTTATTTTATTGTGTTCTATAAATATGTACGTCTTTGGATAAGAATTAATTGAAAAATCTCAATGTTATTTGTAGATCACCAATATTACAAGAGTTGCACAATGGAATAGCCCTCAAGTGGAATTCACAATCAATGGGTATCAATACAATATGAGTTAATATATGGGTGATGATATATAATTGGATTGATCTCTTTTTGTTATGTTTATTACTCTACCACAAACTCTAGAAGATAAACTATTTTCTATTCATCAAGAAGAAGCAAGAAAAGATGTGGAGATGATATTTGGGATATTGCAAGCTCGATGGGGGATTCTCACCCGACCTTCATGCCTTTGGGATCGATTGACTCTTGGAGATACAATGTATTCATATATTATACTACATAATATGATTATCGAAGATGAGAGAGATAGTCACACCGAAACTTACAATGCGTTTGGGGATTATAATCAGTTGGAAGACTCTCTAGAATCGGAACCAATACAAAGAGAAATTGATCCAAGTTTTCATGCTTATCTTTGTCGTATAATTGATGTTCGTGATCGGAGAACATGCCATCAATTTAAAAATCATCTTATTAGAAATGTATGGAATGCATTTTCTTGATCAGTTTTAAATGCACTTGTAATCTTTTTAAAACAATGTTTTTAGTTAATTTATTTTAATGTTAATGTAATATAATATTAAATTCTACAAACTTTTAATATTTATATTGAATTAAAATTGAAATATAATATTTACTGATAAATAATGTAATAAAATGATAAAGTTGATGAGATAGAAAGATACAATGAAATTTGAAGAAACAAGATGATGTGGATGAAAAAGAATTAAATAATAATGTGGATGCTTTATAAGTTTTAGAAGTGGAAAAATAATATGATGTGTAGAGAGATTTAATTGGTAGAAAGAGTTTTGAATGCGAAGAATGTTACAGGTAGCCTTACTTTTCTTCTTTTTAATGAATTGGCTAAGGTATTTATTCTTCTTTTTCTTACTATGAGGATTAAGATATTTATTCATATCCATAAAAATATTGCCACGTGTAAATTATTGCAATAAAACAATGATTAATTTAAATCATCCTTTCATTCATATTTTATTTATAATTTATAATGTACCCTTGAGTTTATCATGGTATTTTACCCGTACGGACTAACTTGAACATGAATTGAACTTTATTAAAGAGAAACATGCATGTGACCAAAATACCTAGCTTAACCTTTATATTTAATGTGTAGTATAAGATTTATTTTATTATGCCTATAAATATGTACGTATTCACGCAACCATTTCAACGAATAAAAGGATGTCATCGAACACAGAAATGTGGGACTTGCAATCTCTGAATGATTGTGCCAAACATTGTAATATCATTGGACTGTATGAGAAGTTGGAGTCTAAAAGTGTCATGGACATGTTCGAAAAAGTTGTGATCATGACAACGCCTCTTCACATCGCTGCAGCACAAGAAAACGGAAAATTTTTCGTATTAGAGATTATGAACATAATTCCTTCACTTTGCAGGAAGCTAAACAAAGAAGGGCTCACTCCACTTCATGTTGCAGTTCGTCAAAATCGACAGGATACAGCGAAGGCGATGGTTTTAAGAGATAAAGAACTTATTCGAGTTAAGGGTATTGATGGAAATACACCATTACATGAAGCTGCAAGATTAGGTTATGATGATCTGGTAACATTCTTTTTGTTAAAATATCCAGATTCATTACGTGATGTCAATAGCCAAGGTCAAACTGTTATTCACGTAACTCTATCTTCAAAACCTGCATATGACATGTTTCAAGTTCTTTTTAATTGGATAATCCGTCGAGGAGAACTCAGTATTTTGAAACAAAAAGACGATGAGGGAAACTCGCCTCTTCATATCGCTGCAAAGCACACTCTCTACGAGGTTTTTAACGTACATTTTGCAACAATTTTTTAACTTGTTTTTTACAATGTGGTTCATTTTTCTAGGCGGCGAAGCTGATGGTAGGTCATGGGAAAGTGAAGCTGAACCAGATGAACAAAATGAATGAAACCCCTTTGGATGTAGCATCATATAGAAAGTAAATAGAAACGTTTATAATTTACTGTTTAAAGCAGGAGCAAAGATGAGCATTGATTTGCCGACAAAGGAAATATCTGCAAATAAGGCACAAATAAGATCACTAGAGTTCTTTGTTAAATGTTACTGGGCAACGGTAAAAGATCTTAATATGGAGACACGTAATGTAATCTTAGTTGTCGCCGCTCTCATCACCACCGCAACATATCAAGCTGTACTTCAACCCCCCGCCGGCGTATATGGCGCCTCAGCAACAGACGATGCATCACCTCCTACTCAAACCCCATCACACAGCACGTTAAAAGGGCTTCCTAGGCGGTTCTTGAGAAGCCATACAGCGGGTATAATGGTGATGTCTACTCATGATTTCGATCGTTTCATATTCACAAATACCATTGCTTTCGTTCTATCAATCACTATGATAATATGGATGCTTCATGGTCGTTCTTACAATTTAGTTCCACATCTGTGCTTAGTTTTCATGGTATTCAGCTACTCTTTTGCGTTGAATACTGTTTCAAACTCAGAATCAGGTCATCTTCAGAGGTTTTCCATCTGGTTTTCAATGGTAGCATCTGTTGCAGCGTTTGTAGCGAAGCTAATTCATACATTTTTGTCTTCTTTCTTTGAAGACGTTTGGTGGTTACCCAGAGGCTCTTCTTTACTCATTAATTGTCTCCCTAATCTTCCTGGAGGAATTGGATGGTATATTCAGAAATTACTCAATCGTATTCGTCGTCAGTATAAAGTCTTAAATGCTTGATTTCTTGGTATTCCCTGCTATTTTTGTATGTATCTTCGCTTTGTGATACGTAATGTTTATTTATTTCAATAATATTATTTACTTTTGTATACATTAACCTAAATTTAGTAAAATTAAACGACTAATAAATTACTCGAACCAAGTTTGGCTAGATTAAAAAACGAGCTTAAACTCAAACTTAGACAAACTCTGATCCAAAGTTTCACGAACCACCTCGGTTCGTTTACATCCATACATGAAATCATCAATCAAACCAAACCATAATGACTAAGGGTGTATTAACGGAACCACTAAACCGGATACTAGCAATGAGTACTGCCCAAGACTATATCCAACCCAAAATGAAAAGGGATGTGCATTTTGTACACAATCAGCATATAATACTAATCGGTCCAATATGTTACTTTGGATAAGTCGGTGCATGTGGTTTCCGAGCAGTCTCGACATATTCAACAAGGCATACAAATCTTTTGTTTTGAAAAACCTCGTTTTTTAAAAAAAGTATAGTGAATTTACTTCATTCCATAACTAATAAACAAACTCAATAATAACAAACACAAAAATCAATTAAATCAAAGAATTAATACAAAAGAACTTTTTTAAAACCGGTTGTTTAGAACGTGATGACAAACGATAACTGAATAAAAAATGTTTATTATGAAAATCGATATAATAGTATTATTCAAAATAATAGAATATGAAAATCAAATCATTATTTATAGAGTGGATAATATCTAGATAATAAATGGATGAAATATAAAACACATAAGTTATGAAATTGGAAATATCATATACTATTTGGGCAAAAATATGTATTTGTAGTCCTCTAAATTCAATTAAATTAACATAAAACACATAAGTTATTAATACGTTTATCATTAACCATATAACTAAGATGTTAATATTTTATATTTTATGTATAATTCGTGAATATCAAGGTTTTTGTATAGTTTATTAAACTATAAGGGTGTGATTTACGTACTTTGAGGTCAATCATGCTAACGAAAAGTGTTTATCAACTTAACACAAAACTTGGTGCTACAGTATCAGTGATAAAAACAAACGGTATTGATAACTGAATATGACATTCTTATAATTTCGTAAGTTGGGGGCATGACTTTTACACAACTCTTAAGTTTGAGGCTAATTATACAATTTATTGATAATAAATATCAATTAAATTATTGATTTATTATATTTAATTTAATGAGATTTTAATCATAATATTCTCATTTGATTTGTCTTCATTCTTTAATCGATATTTAACCATTCAAATGTGTCTCATAATGGAGATAATAAATATCTTATTAAATTATTGATTTATTATATCATGTTTGAGTTGTTCATATAAACTTAAATAACTATAATAACACCAAATCATAAAAGTGGGGTTTTAACTTATATAATTCAAAACCTAACAAAACACAAAAGTAATACACGACAACTCGTCACCTTGGGGTATTATACAAGATTTTGAATACTTTGAAGGTAAAATGTGGACTTTGGAGATGGAATCTTGAATGCAGAGAAACTATTCCACCTGAAGATCAACGTGAATTATGACATCCAAATATGATACTTCAATCCTCGAGTCCAAATATTGACCTCTATGATAGTGCTATTTATGCTTCTATTCCAACAAATATTCAGATTTCAGATTTCTTCGACAATGAGCAAATCACTTGCAACATAAACACCCAAATTTACCATCACCTCCAACGTGGAATTCTCACACCCCTCTCAAAGTTGAAATTCTTGTATGGAGAGTTTTGAATAATGCATTGCCTACCAATGATCAATTGGAGCGTCGGTGTATCCAACTAATTTTTAATTATTGTGCATTTTGTCATCACGATAGTTAGACGACTACCCACTTATTCCACTTATGTCTTTTTGATCGACTAATATGGAAAGAAGTGTTTTCGTAATGGCACTGTAATAGAGATATATCAATTGTGCCCCACATATTACCATGGATATATGATATATCCAAAGGAAATGATACGTTGTCACACAAAAGAAGTCTGACTAATAGTTTTCTACGCGATATTATGTGTTTTATGTAAAACTCGCAATAATTTATTGTATGAGATATAACATCAAGAATATATGAAATGGTGGAAGAAGTTAGAATACAAAGCTTCACGTGGTTGCACTGTCGGTCGAAACTGACGAAACTTAATTTTTATGAATGGTTTCGAGAATCTTCCTTAACTATTGGAAATGCATTGGCGTAATAATTGATCTTTTTGTACATTTTTTAAAATTCTATGAAACATTTGGCCAATAAAAAAATAGACTAAAACTCATAAAAAATAATTGAATAGTTTTAGGTTTCGAGTTAATCAATTAATTGACAAATGCACTAAATCTAAGGATGTACATTGCATATATTATAGAATGTAGAATGATAATTTATTAGAATATGCATTTATTTTTAACTATATTATTTTAAAATTTTGTCAAAAGATATTAATCTTATAAATTAATTATAGTAAATAAAATATTAATTGAATATTTTTTATAACTATTTAATTTTTTTAAAAAATTATATAATATGAAATTTTGAGAATTGATTTTGCTAAAACATACAAAATATGTTGACCAAATTTGTCATCTTCAAAATTTGAAGATCAAAATTGTCACAATGGGTTGATGGTTTGAGTTTGATGCATCTTTTTGGTTTGGTTTTATTTTTGGTTTACTAAAAATAAATATTGGGTTTTATTATGAGTTTGATTTTAGCTAATTGTTTTTCTCTCGTGTTTAGCTTAGTATTAACCCAAGACGAAGCATATAATTGACAGCTCTAAATACAATCAAACATAATATATTTGTTTCTCATTTTTTTAAAAATCAGACGAAATTTTCAAAGAAGTACCCAAAATGAGACCAAATGAAAAAAATGCATTTGTACTATAAAAATAGAAAGAAATTCGGTGAAATTAATCCAAAAATACGTGTATAAAATAGTATTTTCTTATAACATTAATTAAAAAACTATACAGTTTCAATCCAATATCTATTTAATATTTGTTTGAAATATGAGTATGAAAAGTATTTCTTAGTCTTTTAGAGCACATGCATTGCACATGCGAATAAAAATATTATTTTATTAAATGTGGGTAAATCCCGGACATAAAAGTGAATAGAAGAACCTTTACTCTTTCTTCTTTTTAATGAATTGATTAAGGTATTTATTCTTCTTTTTCATTCTATGAAGATTATGTAATGTGATTTTTTTAAGCCCAATAATATGTACTAAAATATATGTGTGCTTTAATCGATTTTAGGGTTTCTGTTATAAAATTCATAGTTCAACAAAACAGCCTTCTTCCTCTACAGATTTTCCGGCAGCCCTCTTCATCGTTTATATTTTCGATCCTTTTTCGGGGTTTGTAGCTTGATAATTGGCTACAATACCACCTCTAGAACCTAACATATAAGTTCTTTCAGCTTTATGCTATGTAATGTTTATTTATTTCAAAAATATTATTTACTTTTGTATACATTAACCTAATTATAGTAAAATAAAACAACAAAGAAACACATGCTTGATTATGGGTGTACACTAATCGAACTGGGCTGAACTTGTTTTTTAGGGTTTTTTTTTTACTTGAAATAGACTAGGTTCGATTCGGGTTCAACTAGAGATCGAATTAACTAAAAATAATATATATTTTAATATACAATATAATTAAAATATTATAATGTATACTAATATTATAATACTATTGGCTTACGACAGGCTTGACATTGTTCGCTAGAAATTTTGAGATTTGATTCGTTAGGAATTCAAACTCGAAACCAAGTTTGGCTAGATTAAAAAAAAACGAGATTGAACTCAAATTCTTACAAACCGGATCGAATGGTTCGCGAAACTGTTCGGTTCGGATACATCCATACATGAATCAATAATCAAACTAGACTATAATGATTAAGAGTGTATGAAAGGGACCCATGGACCGGGTACATTGGAATGAGTCCGGCCTAAAGCTAGATCTAGCCCAAAATGAAGAGGGACGGGCCTCTACAAATTTGTATAGATCGCATGTAATGAAGTTGAATCAGTTGAAGTCCACCTTTCCAAAATAAGTCTTCAATTCTTCATAGAAAATTCAATAAAATGGCTCGTGAGATTATATTGGAACTTAGCGATTAGATAGATATCATTCAGCAAGTGATAGGCACGGTACCATCAAAAAAGTAATAAATACATTAAGGTAGATCAAGTCATTGATGTGGGGTCTCGGAAGTCTCTTGGGAGCAATTGCACCTTCTACGGACAAGAGCATGGTGCAAAACCGGAGTTCATGCGCCATAAAAAGCAGCTCAGAGAGGTCGGAGCTATTAAGGAGATCAGGATGTAGAGACGGCCAAAGTAGTGAGAGGGTTGTATTTTGAGCTTCATCACAACGCTGATCACCCCACATTGAAATGCTAACTCCTTCAAGAAACCCTCTCCACAATAATGAAGGAAAACTTTGAGGCTGCGGATGAAAGCTTAAAGAACTCCCTCGAGAGTGGCACTGAAATGAATATCGGCATGAGCCGAAGGGGTGTAGCAATCGGGGGTACCCCTAGAATTATTATGAGCGGCAGGGGGAACGCATGTCTCCCACCCATGTCCATGTGTATGGCCCTAACGGTCAATAAGATCGTGGCCCGGGGCGAAGAAGGATCTTTCGGGGCCGAGGTGCCAGAGTACCACAGTATGAACGAGTTCGTAAGGAGGATCAGTAGCTAATTCCACCACCACATGTGGTGGAACCAAATCCTTCAGATNTCACACAAGAATTTCGACGAAAAAACGATGTCATTGAAGGCAGAAGAGTTGGCTTTGCAATGTCTGATCAATTGTGCCAATGAGTGTAATATCGATAAATTGTATAAGGAGTTGGAGTCTAAAATGGACATGGACATGTTCGAAAAAGCTGTGATCATGACAACGCCTCTTCACATCGCTGCGGCACTTGAAAACGGCAAAGTTTTCACATTAGAGATAATGAACATAATTCCATCACTTTGCAGGAAGCTAAACAATGAAGGGCTCACTCCACTTCATGTTGCAGTTCGTAAAAATCGGCAGGATATAGCGAAGGCAATGGCTTCACGAGATAAAGAACTTATTCGAGTTAAGGGTATTGATGGAAATACACCATTACATGAAGCTGCAAGATTAGGTTATGATGATCTGGTAACATTCTTTTTGTTAAAATATCCAGATTCATTACGTGATGTCAATAGCCAAGGTCAAACTGTTATTCACGTAACTCTATCTTCAAAACCTGCATATGACATGTTTCAAGTTCTTTTTAATTGGATAATCCGTCGAGGAGAACTCAGTATTTTGAAACAAAAAGACGATGAGGGAAACTCGGCTCTTCATATCGCTGCAAAGCACACTCTCTATGAGGTTTTTAACGTACATTTTGCAACAATTTTTTAACTTGTTTTTTACAATGTGGTTCATTTTTCTAGGCGGCGAAGCTGATGGTAGGTCATGGGAAAGTGAAGCTGAACCAGATGAACAAAATGAATGAAACCCCTTTGGATGTAGCTTCATATAAAGTAAATAGAAACGTTTATAATTTGCTAAAGAAAGTAGGAGCCAAGAACAGCTCAGATTTGCCGCTAAAGGAAATATCTGCAGATAAGATACAAATAAGAACACTAGAGTTCTTTGTTAAATGTTACTGGGCAACAGTAAAAGATCTTAATATGGAGACGCGTAATGTAATCTTAGTTGTCGCCGCTCTCATCACCACGGCAACATATCAAGCTGTACTTCAACCCCCCGGCGGAGTATATGGCGCCTCTGCAACTGACGATGCATCACCTCCTACTCAAACCCCATCACACAACACGTTAAAAGGGCTTCCTAGGCGGTTCTTGAGAAGCCATACAGCGGGTATAATGGTGATGTCTACTAATGATTTCGATCGTTTCATATTCACAAATACCATTGCTTTCGTTCTATCAATCACTATGATAATTTGGATGCTTTATGGTCGTTCATACAACTTAGTTCCACATCTGTGCTTAGTTTTCATGGTATTCAGCTACTCTTTTGCGTTGAATACTGTTTCAAACTCAGAATCAGGTCATCTTCAGAGGTTTTCCATCTGGTTTTCAATGGTAGCATCTGTTGCAGCGTTTGTAGCGAAGCTAATTCATACATTTTTGTCTTCTTTCTTTGAAGACGTTTGGTGGTTGCCTAGAGGCTCTTCTTTACTCAATAATTGTCTCCCTGATCTCCCTGGAGGAATTGGATGGCATATTCAGAAATTCCTCCGCCGTATTCGTCGTCAATGTAAAATCTTAGATTCTTGATTTCTTAGTTGTTATTCTTGTATGTTTTCACTTTTTGTTTGATTCAAGACGTAAGATTGATGATGAATAAAAGAACAATGATAGAATGACTACATTTATTAAGAGAATTAAAGAGAAAATAAGTTCTACTGTTCTTTTTAAAACAAAATATTTACATAGAATTGAAAAGGATGATGATGAAATAATAATTTTTCATTTTATTGATAAGAATAAACAATGAATTTTTTTGACATTGACCTGATGTTAAAAGATAGATTTTTACATGCATATATATGGCAAGTAAGTTAAATTAAAAATAACTAATTTTTTAAAATCAAGACATCACTAAGTGGAGAAGTAGAGATATGGATAGAAATGTACCTTATCATGACATCATGAGAGAAGTTTGTAATTTTGGTATTGTCTCAATAAAAACATTGATATTAAGTAATTTGCCAAATTTAACATTTTATTTAATTTAAAAATAATAATTTGTGTGTTAATTTATATAATTAAAGGTTACTTTTTATTTAATTTAATTTTAGAAAATTCCATGTCTCGGTATATAGCAAAACTGATAAATTAGGTTCGGTATTTAGCAAAAATTAAGACTTCATAATGAATATGTATTCGGTTTAGCTATTGGAGTCTGTTCGATTCCGAAAATATTGAAGAAACCCCTCCATATAGACATAGCTGATAGCTCTATGTTCACATTACTCTTCTCTTATATCCACATAATTCTCCTTAAAGTTTCTAAATTTTTTCAATTAATCAAAACTTTCTCAAGAAATTTAATCATTTTTAAATGTCATGCTTAGTTTTACAATGTTTTAAAAACGGGGTGCCTACCGATATATTGGATGAGCATTGTACACATATATATTAAGTTTATATCGAGTATATCTGATATGTATCGAAATTATAAAATAAATTAAGATGCTAACTTAGAAAAAGGATATATTTTTTAACTCATTATCAATTGATATTGTTCTTACATCGAAATTTAAGAATAAAAAAATTCTACAAAATTCATATATCATTTTTTCTCAAATCAAACAAGTTTGATTTGATTCGATCCGATCCATTTAAACACATACCGATAAATATTTTGTTTAAGTATTGGCTACAACTGATGTACCTGGAATTTCCACTATACCTGACTGTATACTGTAAATTTAAAATATTAATTTTTTTAATACACTTAATTTGTTATTTTAAATATCGATAGTGTATCTAACATTAACCTCAATAGCATAATTTGGGCCTATTCTTAAACGGCTTAAAGTGGGTCCAAACTGTGCTACTTGAGGTAAATAAATATTTGGCCCAAATAAATTAAAATTGGCCCAAAATGACACTTATATTTGCCGTTTTCTATATGTAGACAAATACCATAAGCGATTTAAATATTATTTTGGGCCTTTTTTATATATCCAATTTTAGGATATTCACAATTATCTCTGTCATCATTTCTATTACTTCACGTTAGTCTTTTCTTTCCTCGATATTTATTTAATATTTAATTAAATTAATTTTTCTTTCATCATGTTATTTATCTCTAGATACTCATACTTTTATTATATATATTTTTTCATTTTAATAATTTAGTTTAAAACAAATATTTATAAATAGAAAATACTTTACCTATAAATGATTAAATACAACAAATATGAGAAATAAAACGTATCATATTTAAATATTATAATACGAGAAATAATACGAGAAGGATATGGAGGTAAACCCAGATAAAGTACTGAACATCATTGATAAGCACCCACTTTAGGGAATTCTAAAGGTATTTATTGCAATAAAATAATGAATAAGTTCTTTTTAACGAATTGGTTAAGGTATTTATTCTTCTTTTTCTTTCCATTAGTATTAAAATATTTATTAATATCCATGCAAATCTTGCCACGTGTAAGTTATTGCAATAAAATAAATAAATAATTTAAATCATCCATTATTATAATTTAAAATGGTATTTTACCCGACCGACTAACTTGAACATGAATAAATATGAACTTCGTTAAAGAGAAGGGACCAAAATTCCTTGCTTAACCCTTACATTTAATGTGTAGTGTAAGATTTTATTTTATTGTTTCTATAAATATGTATGTCTTCACACAAAAATTTCGACGAAAAAACGATGTCATCGATGGCAGAAAAGTCGGCTTTGCAATGTCTGAACAATTGTGCCAATAAGTGTAATATCGATGAACTGTATAAGGAGTTGGAGTTTAAAATGGACATGGACATATGTCACATATTCGAAAAAGCTTTGATCATGACAACGCCTCTTCACATCGCTGCGGCACTTGAAAATGGCAAAGTTTTTGCATTGGAGATAATGAACATAATTCCATCACTTTGCAGGAAGCTAAACAATGAAGGGCTCACTCCACTTCATGTTGCAGTTCACCAAAATCGGGAGGATATAGCGAAGGCAATGGCTTCACGAGATAAAGAACTGATTCGTGTTAAGGGAATTAAAGGAAATACACCATTACATGAAGCTGCAAGATTAGGTTATGGTAATCTCGTAACATTCTTTTTATTACAATATCCAGATTCATTACATGATGTCAATAGCAAAGGTCAAACTGTTATTCACGTAACTCTATCTTCGGGAGATCGGTATATTGACACGTTTCAAGTAATTTTTAATTGGATAATCCGTCGAGGAGAACTCAGTATTTTGAAACAAAAAGACGATAAGGGAAACTCGCCTCTTCATATCGCTGCCAAGAAGGATAACTACGAGGTTTTTAACGTACATTTTGCAACAATTTTTTAACTTGTTTTTTACAATGTGGTTCATTTTCCTAGGCGGCGAAGCTGATGGTAGGTCATGGGAAAGTGATGCTGAACCAGATGAACAATGAGGATAAAACCCCTTTGGATATAGCATCAAGAAATAAAAAAAATAAAATCGTGTATAATTTACTGTTTAAAGCAGGAGCCAAGGAAAGTGTATATTTGCCGGAAAAGGAAATATCTGCAAATAGGGCACAAATAAGAACACTAGAGTTCTTTGTTAAATGTTACTGGGCAACGGTAAAAGATCTTAATCTGGATACACGGAATGTAATAATGGTTGTCGCCGCTCTCATCACCACCGCAACATATCAGGCTGTACTTCAACCCCCTGGAGGCGTATATGGTGCCTCTGCAGTAGACTATGCTTCACCTCCTACTCAAACCTCATCACACAGCACGTTAAAAGGGCTTCCTAAGTGCTTCTTGAGAAGCCAAGGAGTGGGTATAATGGTGATGTCTACTCATGATTTCGATCGTTTCATATTTACAAATACCCTTGCTTTCGTTCTATCAATCATTATGATAATTTGGATGCTTCATGGTCGTTCCTACAATTTAGTTCCACATCTGTGCTTAGTTTTCATGGTATTCAGCTACTCTTTTGCGTTGAATACTGTTTCAAACTCAGAATCAGGTCATTTTCAAAGGCTTTCCATATGGTTTTCAATGGTGGCATCAGTTTCAGGGTTTGTAGCAAAGCTACTTCATACATTTGGGACTGCATTCTTTGGAGATGTTTGGTGGTTACCCAGAGGCTCTGCTTTACTCATTAACTTTCTCCCTCTTCTCCCTGGAGGAATTGGATGGCATCTTCAGAAATTACTCCACCGTATTTATCGTCAGTATGAAGTCTTGAATGCTTGATTTCTTGACATTCACTACTGTTTTTGTGTGTTTCTTCGCTTTGTGCTATGTAATGTTTATTTATTTCAAAAATTTTATTATATAACGTGACTCAAGAGATAGGGGGTATTGTGTAAAATGGTGTGGATTTTGAATCCATCTTGTTTTTTTATGTTGATTCGCATTTAGGAAACGTCAACGTTGAATAATGTATTGACTCGTGTTTACCAAACGCGAGCCATTAATTTTTGCAATTAAATGGTCATTTGAGTTTCCAAAAGCGAGCCACTTTTGGCCAACTTGATTGGCATTAAATTTTAGATTTGGCATTAAAATTTGGCAAATTTGTTGCGATATTTTATTTAATTTCAATATTTTATATTTATGTTTAGTTTTAAAAATTTAAATTATGTTATTATTTTATTTGTACAACTCCCATCCCCAACTAAAATCAAACCTATAAACACAACACTAAAATCCATCACTTTCAACTAAAATCAAATCAAATATATACATAATTATTTGTAAATCATGATTTAGTGTAAAACAATATGTAAAACTAACAATTTAAAAACTATTGTAACTCAAATTGTAAGATTATCTAAGTTAAAACATTACGATTACTTTCACATTTTCGGGTGGGTTGCATATATTTTGATTTTTTTACGTATCTTTAAATCGTAATTAAAATTTTAAAAACTAAACATAAAGACAATATGTAAATAAAATAATAACATAATTAAAATTTTAAAAACTAAATATAAATATAAAATATTAAAATTAAATAAAATATCATAACAAAATTGCCAAAATTGAAATTTAATGCAATTGAGTTTGCCAAAAGTGAGTCGCTTTTGGCAAACTCGATTGGTCATTTAATTGCAAAAATTAATGGCTCGCGTTTCCTAAACACGAGTCAACACGTTATTCAACGTTCGTGTTTTCCAATCGCGAATCACCATAAAAAACAGGATGGATTCAAAATCCACCATATTTTACACAATACCCCCAAGAGATAGATTCTGAGTAACGTGACTCAAGAGATAGATTCTGAGTCTTTTGACTCATCCATTAAATTGATTATTTGGCTGGGCCATGTCCATCAAAGTCATAGGCACCGCTAGGTTTAGCTCATCCAATTCTGCTAGCTTGGCCAGACTCACTTCATCATACTTTAACAGATACATCCCCAACCACAGTTAGTATTCCATCCTTCATGTCAAGATCTACCGATACCACTTATTGGATTCAAGACATATGATCGATGAAGATTAAAAAAACAGTGGATAGAACGGTTATGGATTGAAAAGGATTTGTAGAGAAAATGAATTATGCTATTATTTTGTAAAACAAAATGATTATAGAGAATTGAAAATGAAAGATTTATTCAAAACTGATTCAAACTGATGTATTTCGACATAAAGTTTACATACTTATTTCTAAAAGTAAGAAAGATAAATTCAAAGAAAGTTCATAACAGAATTGCATAAATTTAGGATCGCATCTTGACCGTGTCGCTTGACCCAATCATCGGGAGATTTGTTACGGTTCATTGGACTATTTCTTCCAACGGATAATTCACAATTTTCACATTTGGTGATTACTTCATTTCTAACAAATTCCCCCTAGAAGTAATCTCTATTTTTCAATGGAAGTATCCTTCGTAATTCTTTAAATTGAGAGGTTTGGAGTGGATTTTAAACATATCAGCTACCTGCAAATTGTAAACTAGATCCTTAATAGATGAAATTTCTTCTTTTAAAATTTCAGATAATTTTGAACATGGCAGCATAACATATATAATTATAGAGCAGTCTTGAAAACCAAATACAAGAACTTCTAATTCGGTGGAACAAAATTCTCCACCATTTTCTGTGTTTAAACACTTTAAAATGAGATTTTGATCTTTTTCTCTAGCACATATTGTGCATAATTTTTCTGGTTCATCATTCATAGCCTTCTTCAAATACGGTAATGTTAAAATGTTTGCAGATTCTTGTTCTGGAATACCCAAATTTGTACACTCGTAATTTTCAGCTAAGCTTCATGCTTCAATAGAAGTTTTAGATAAAGAATCAAGATTATCAAATTTATCTTTTTCAAACTTGATGAGTTGCCACTTTAAAATGTAGTTTTCTCTATCAACAATGACAGAGGCTTTAAGATTTTTTTCATAATCCAATATATTGCAATTGGAGTTTTCAAAGACGACTGAGTAGCCATTTCGACTAAGTTGAGCCACACTTAAAAGATTTAAATGTAAGAGGATACTCATAATATATCATTGGCAATTTTGTTTTCAAAATAAGTTGATAGAAACTGAACCTTTCCCGTATGCTTCGATAATCGTTCCATTACCAATCTTTATTGTTGAAATATCATCACACACAAAAATGTGAAAATATTCAAGATCATAAACCATATGACAAGTGCAACCTGAATCAATAAGCTAATAGCCTTCAGTATTTTGAATATGTGATTTGTTGAATTCTTCAATAATGTTTACGGTTGCAAAAATGGTTTCCAAGTTTTCAAGAGTATACACTGCTGTAGAAGTAGCACATTGTTGAGGGCCTGCTTACAGCAATATTTTGAAATATGTAATGTTTTTTGACAATGACAACAAGGCAAAAACTTACCTTTTGGTTCCTCCTTAATTTTATTTTTCCAATTTTGAAACTTTCCTACTGGATTCATTTTAGTGGATGACTCATAATTCTTTATGCTGATCAAAGCAATTTCAAAACATGTAGCATCCCATGATAATAGTATGTTTTCCAAAGCTTGTAATGAGCTGCATACTTTAGCCACAGTAACGTTTTTATGATCCGAGGAGTTTTCCAACACACTTACATTTGGTTCAAAGAGAGGCAAAACCGTGTGTATGAGCTTTTTGGCAACACTGAACTCATCCTTTTTTCCTCCAAGCATATTCAGTTGATTGGCAACTTTAGAAATTAGATCAACATACTGTTTGATACTTTTAGAGGAAAACATTTTCATATGTTCAAATTCATGTTCCAGCTTTGTGATTTTAAGCTCTTTTGTGAGATCATCTCCCTCAAATTCGAGCTTATCTTTTTTACTGTTGTTAATCCAAGAACTTTGGGTGAAATGGTTCTGTCAAGACCAAAGAAAATAACGACTCTTGTCTGTCCTTTTCGAGCCATCAATTCTTCATGTCTTGTGATTTGGGTTATGGACGGTGCATTCGGATGTACGAGTTCTGTATCTCTCTCAACGACCTCCCAAAGTTTTAAAGATTCAAAATTCGCTTGGATGTGAGAAGCCTAGATTGAATAGTTTCTCCATTGAATTTCTAGACAACTCCAGAAGAAGTTGCATCCAAAGACATACTGATAGACTTTGTTGAGTAGTTTAGCCGCCCCACTGTTGTTTTTTTAAATAAACCGGCTCCGATACCACTTGTTGGATTCAAGAAGTAGGATCGATGAAGATTAAAAGAACAGTGGATAGAACGGCTATGGTTTGAGAATGATTTGCAGACAAAATGAGTTCTGCTATTATTCTGTAAAACAAAATGATTACAGAGAATTGAAAATGAAAGGTTATTCAAAACTGATTCAAACTGATGTATTTCGACATAACATTTACATACTTATTTATAAAAGTTAGAAAGATAAATTCAAAGAGAGTTGATAACAGAATTGCATAAATTTAGGATCGCATCTTGACCGTGTCGCTTGACCTAATCATCGGAAGATTTGTTACGGTTGATTATATTATTTTTCTTCCAACGGATAATTCACAATTTTCACATTTGGTGATTACTTCATTTCCAACATCCATACCTCATAATAAAATTGTGAGAATTGAGTTATGGAAAGTCGACTGATTTGAATGTTGGAAATGAAGTAATCACTAAATTTAGGTTTTCTGTTATTATTTTGAATAAGGTTTGTCACTATAAATATAGTGTAATGCAATGTTATTTTTATGTCGAAATAAAAAAGTTTTCTTCCTTTCAACAGATATACACAAGAGTGTCTCTCAAAATGGATCTTTAGCTTCTTTGATCCCAACAATAAAACCTTTGAGACCGAGACATATTTTAGGGCTTGCTGTTGATTTTGACAATTCTCTGTAGTTAAAACGCCATAGAAATGAACAAAAAGTAGCAGTAGAAAGAAAGTGCAGAAAGAAAGAGGGAATTTACCTTCATCTTCTTGACTGAATTAAGGGTTTTACGTAAGAAAATGAATGGAGTAGCTTGTATAAAATCTGGAAAAAAGAAAATGTATAAAAATCATGTACATCTATCGTCTAAAACAATATCGGATTACAGTGTTATAGATAGATCTCGAATCGGTTTGAACCGTTTTTTTGTTTGTGTTTTTTAATATTTGAAATAGGTAGAAGATATGTTCTTCATATTTTGATCTAATATCAACACAATTGCAAAGTATAAAACCGAATTAAATAAAAAAATAGAAAATGAAACATAATCGCTGATCAAGTAATTTTCTTATTGTTTCCATATAAATTAAATCTTAATTTATATATTTTTTAAAAAATATAATAATGAATAACGAATGTAGCGCTATGTATGTCAAACCGAAACATCATTTTGGCGATAAAATATCTATCAAATTAAAATAATTGGATTTAAACAAAAAAGAGTTATGTATGAGAAAATGTCGTGTTTGTTCCCAAAGTTTTTTGAAAAATTTGACTCCAAAACTTTAATTTGGCATACATAAATCATATTCTCTATATTTTGAATGTTTTGTCAAAAACAGTTCACAAAATTACCCAATTTAACAAATTTGGTCCCTATGCCAAAACTAGTCCCCAAAAGGTGGGGACCAATTTTGCTATTCAAATGCAAAGTTTGAGAACTATATTTTATAGATAATAAAATATATATTTTACAATATTTATTACTTTTTATTTTATATATTTTTTCGAAAATTAAAAAAATATTGTCGGAAAAAATAAAAAAATTTATTTATATTTTTATTATTTGAAATTTTACGTGGGTTGGAATATTAGCCGTTGAGCGGGTATTTGCAAAGGTATAGCACATATTTGAATATTCAAACCCAATGTGGATTTGGGACGGACATGAATTTGAAGTAATACGTGGTGATGCTGGCGTTGATTTGACCAAATTCGACCTCAACCTTACCCATTGACATAGATTAAATAATTATTTTAATCTATTTCATTAATAGTTTATTACATTATCAAATATCATTTTATATAAAAATGATATTTATGAAGAGTATCTTCGTTGGGTTGAATCATTGTCATAAGTTGAATCTGGGACCTTTAGATTCGACTTTCTTCACTTGGACCAGCCCAGAATGGCTTGGGCTTCCTCCAGTTCGAGGTACCGGGTTCCGAAGTCCTCATCACAGTCCAAATGGATGGGTTGTATTGGATTACTCGATTTATCCGATACATTGACGTCCATAGGCAAAACTAGTACCTAAAAATTGTGGATCAATTTTGTAATACACATTAAAGTTTGATGACTATATTTACCAAATTTTAGGAAGTATGAAGACTAATTTTGCTAAAAACTTAAAGTTTGAACATTAGTGTACCATTCAAAAACATTGGAACTAGATTTTCCAAAATTAAGAAAGTTTGGGATCCAAATTTACTAAAGCATACAAACTTTGAGGATCTTAAATATTATCCACCGGTTTTGTATTGATTCCATTTTGAACGGAGTGAACTTGTCCCCCTTTAAAACAGAGATCTATAGGCAAGCTTGCTTTTGTCAGCAAGGAGAAACAAATACATTTTATTAAGACCATTTTTAATGATTTTGTTGGTTTTGAATATATTTGTTTTTCTATTTACATATGATTTTTATTTAGGTCTAAGGCGACTTTCAACCATCTCCTTCTTGAAACATTATTCTCTCCTCCATATTAGTTTTTACACATCATTATTCTTTATTTTCATAAATAATTTTACTCTCATCCTTACAAAAATGTCATATCTTTCTCCATCCTCCGTTCTGCTCGAGATGAAGAACCATCGCTAATCCTAGGTTCTTTTTGTTTTTGTGCTATTTTAGCAGCATCTCTTCCATAGGCATGATTTCCGATGTCAGATCCGTTGCAGTATGTCGAAGTTTTCACCGGCACGGTGTAGATGCTTCCTTGTTCCTACTGCCATTTCGGCTCATTAATCAAGACTCGCCAAGCATGTTCGTATGCGAAATCTTTTCATTCTTTTGCCCGAAAAACAGCCATTGACTCCCTGAAATAGTCGTATTCAATATGCCCACTTAGATGTCGGGTGCATACACCATCGTAGGCTCCACAAAATTCAGAGACGGCTTTGGTGATTTGCCACTATTTCTTCCGAATGACTTCTTTGTCGCATGTTTTGCAGCTTGGATCTCCATATAATGTGTAGAAGTCGGCTATTTGACCCAAAAATGAACTTTTTCCCGTGTGTCACCAATAACCGAATCTTTAGATGTGTGGAGCCATCCGACAACCACGAGTTCCTCCTCCCGTGTTGTTCACCTTTAGTTCCTACCTTTGTCGTTGCTAGCAACTGGGTTGTTACTGTGTAGGTTGTCTAAATGTGACAAGAAGTACCCAAATGAGACCAAATGAAAAAAAATGCATTTTGTACTACAAAATAGAAAGAAATTGGGTGAAATTAATCCAAAAAATATGTGTATAAAATAGTATTTTCTTATAAATTAATTCAATAACTATACAGCTTCAATCCAATATCTATTTAATATTTGTTATAAATATGAATATGAAAAATATGTCTTAGTCTCTTAGAGCACATGCATTGCTCATTCGAATAAAAATATTATTTTATTAAAACATTTGAAAATCCTGGAAATAAAAGTGAATAGAAGAACCTTTACTTTNCTAGGTCACCGTTAAGAAATGCATTGTTGATGTCGAGTTGTCGTAGATACCACTTATTGCTAGCTGCAAGAGAGAGAAACAAATGTACAGTTGTATGCTTAATCACAGGACTAAAGGTCTCTTCACAATCAAACCCGGAAATTTGTTTGTATCCCTTGGCCACTAGTCGGGCCTTGTAGCGTTCAATACTCCCATCAGCCTTGAATTTGAGTTTGAACACTCATTCACATCCAATTTTATGTTGTTTGATCGGAATTGGATGCACTTCCCAAGTTTTATTTTCCTCCAATGCTTCTAACTCTTCTTTCATTGCTTTGACCCACTTAGGATTTGATGTAGCCTCTGCATATGAAGATGGTTCATGTGCTTTGGACATATTGCAGACGAATTCCTTGTGACCTGCATTTAATTATTTTGAACATAGAAAATTTGATATTGGGTGGACAGTAGAGCTCTCTTGAGGTTGCTTAAGAGAATGTTCATCAATTTCAAGATATTTAGGCAGTTTACGTTCTCTTCGTGGTCTCCTATTATCAATAGTATCGACAATAGTTTCCTTATTAATATTATTGATGTCGTTATCTTCATGTTGTGATTGTAACTCTCTAGCATCAGAGGGAACACCTTCGGTATGGACATTAGCCTATATGTCTTTAGTGATTGTGTTCTCTACGACAATTTGAGGTCCGAGCGCTGAAGAGTGTACTATAACTGCATTGGTATTCTCAAAATTCATATCAATTAATGGAGCATTAAGATGGGTTATGAAATCATTTGCAAAAGGGAAAACATTCTCATGAAATGTAACATCACAAGAGACAAATACTTCTTTATTTTCCAAATCAAATAATTGATAACCTTTAATATTTGCGGGGTAACCGATAAATATGCATTTTCTTCCCTGAGGATCAAACTTTGTCCTCCCTCATTGAAGAGTTGATGCAAAACACAAACTCTCGAAAACTCGTAATAAAGAAAAAGAGAATCTCGGCAGTGAAGGCTAAAGAATATTGCATTCAACGTCATTGTGTTACAAATGACAACAGAATAAATAATACAGAAAGTTTGTTGAAGATCCTAAATGTATGCCTTGATTGCCTCCCTTCCATATGTGTAGCAAGCTATGTGGGAAAGTTCATCAATTTAGAGAGATTGGTTGACTAGAGCCTCTGACCACTTCTCTCATTTTGTGTTTGAGAGTTTCTAGAATTATTCCATCCTTATCGCTCCATTCCAACCTTATTTCTCCAATAATTCATATTCTTCAACACGTAAATGGTCATACCTTAGAATCTTACCAGTGAGCTTCTCATATGGTGTATGATACTTCAAAATTTTCTATGGTGTTCGATTTATGAGGTGAGCGACAGTGAGAACCGTGTAGCCCCAAAATGACAGTGGCAAGGAGGCCTGAAAAAAAAGAGCTCGGGCAACATTCAAAATATGTTAATGTTTACGTTCAACAATCCCATTTTGTTGTGATGTCTTGACACAAAAGGTTTGATGAACTATACTATTAGTTGAAAATAAAGAATGTAAATTATACTCAGGGCATTATCACTTCGAATTATTTTAATATTTGTTTGAAAATGAGTTCTAACTAAGCTTACGAAGGATGAAATAATCTCTTTAGCTTGACATTTGTGCTTCATCAAATATGTCCATGTAGACCTTGTACAATCTTCCACAATTGTAATAAAATAATGAAAATCACCTAAGCTAGCAAGTTTGTACGGCCCCCAAGTATCAATGTGTATTAGTTCAAATAAAATGTCACTTAATCCATTATGAATCTGAAAGGAACATCGCTTCTGTTTTGATTGAGGACAAGTGAGACAAACTTTATCATGCATGCTTGAAATATTCGAAAATCTTTTAGTAATATGAGAGAGTGTATCATGAGAAGGATGACCTAATCTATGATACAATAAATCAAAACCATGTCCAGAAATTTTAGAAAAAAATGTTGAAATATAATTAATATCTTTAGAAGGAACAATAGAGTCACTTAATTTTATTGGCATAGAAAAAGTAGTATCATAATAATAAAGACATTAGTATGGTCTATCCAATCCAATCATCATCAGCGTAGACGAGTCCTAGAAATAACAAGCATTAGAACCAAAAATAATCAATAAATGGTTTTCACAAGCAAGTTTATGAACATATATTAAATTGACTTTGAAACTAGGTATATGTAAAACAATTTTTAATTTTAAATATGGTGTTAACACAATATCCCCTATATGCATTACCTGGATTTTAAAACCATTTGGGAGACTCACAAATGAATTGGTTTCTCTAAAATTAGAAAAACATGATCTATCATTGCACATATGATGATTTGCGCGGAGTCAATTATCCATTTTTTTATCTATATAAGAGTTGTTACCGGCAAATGCATGATTATCTTGATGTGGCAAGGTAGAATTGTAGTTGCTTGGTGCATTGGTAGTGGATTTAGATGATGCGAGTTCTAGATGACAGAGGAGTGTTTTGAGTTGACCATTGGTGATGTTGGCAAGATCATTATATGTTTGTCCATTTATTTCCTGCATTTGAATATTATTGGAGTAAAAGGTAGGGTCATTTGTTTCCTTTTTACCTTTCATATTTCTCGATTTATAATCCTTTGGATAGCCAATGATTTTGTAACATTTCTCCACCGTATGATTGCTTAATACACAATTAATGCACTTCCTTTTGACTCATTTTCTTTGTGAGTCATGTTGTCCCAATAATGTTGATGCCTCTATTGAAGGTAAACTTATAGATTCAGAATTCAGACGTTGTTCTTCGTCTTAGAGTGCATTATAGACATCATCAAGAGAGGGAAAAGGGGACAGCATAAGCAATTGAGATCTTATGCCTCTAAAGGTGGTGTTTAAAGCATTGAGAAAATTATAAATTCGATCCTTCTAGTGTTGGTCTCAATATTTAGCAAAGCACTTGTCTTCGCATTTTCCGCAACCACATTGTGGTAGTGGACGCCAATTAAGTAGTTCCTCCCATAAGCCGGTCGACTTGGTGAAGAGTTCATCAATACTCATAGATCTTTGAATTTGACATACTCTAGCATCATTTGGTCGGGAATAGCGATTATGCAAAGCAATCCATATTTCTCGAGCAGTCCTTTTGTAGAATATAGTGGAAATAACATTTTGGTGCACACATATGAAAAGCCATGACATGAATAAGTCATTGCAACGACGCCACGAAACATATAACGAGTCATCTTCTGCTGGTTCTTTTATGTCATCGTTGATGAATCCAACCTTATTGTGTGAGGACAAATTAAGAAGTATGTTCCTGGACCATACTGCATAGTTTCCACCAGTGAGGACATGATTGGTTATGATAGCTTCAGCATTGTCGCCCGATTGAATATTGTATGGCGAGAAGGAATCAATCTTCGGAGGAGTTGGGATAACATCCTTCGACGATGAAACTTTTTGCAGTGGAATGATTCAAAATGGCTCCGATACCATGTGAAAGCCACTGAATTTCATCTTATGTAAATGAATTGTAGAGAGGATTTTGTTGGCATGATTGATTCATTATAGACATTCAAACCACATATTTAAATATACAAACTAAACAAATTAACTAACGGTCATTTCCATAATGACCATAATTTACCAAATATAAAAAGATGTGATCCTCTATTTCCAAGAATATGTCTTCATTCTAACATTCGATTCGGGTTCAAAAACTTAAAATATTATGATAATATATTAGGTTAGGGTTAAGCTAGAGATCGATTAATTTAATATAATATATATTTTACTATATATAATATAAATTAAATATTATTAATATATACTAATATTATAATACTATTGGCTCATGAGATGTTCGATATTGCTCGTTAGAAATTTTGAGGTTAGAGATTTGATTCCTTAGAAATTCAAACTCGAACCAAGTTTGGCTAGATTAAAAAAACGAGCTTGAACTCAAACTTAGACAAACCCTGATCCAAAGTTTCATGAACCGCCTCGGTTCGTTTACATCCATACATGAAATCATCAATCAAACCAAACCATAATGACTAAAGGTGTATTAACGGAACCACTAAACCGGATACTAGCAATGAGTACTGCCCAAGACTAGATCCAACCCAAAATGAAAAGGGATGGGCATTTTGTACACAATCAGCATGCAATACTAATCGGTCCAATATGTTACTTTGGATAAGTCGGTGCATGTGGTTTCCGCGTAAATCACACCCTTATAGTTTAAAAAACTATACAAAAACCTTGATATTCACGAATTATGCATAAAATATAAAATATTAACATCTTAGTTATATTGTCAATGATAAACATATTAATAACTTATGTGTTTTATGTTAATTTAATTGAAGTTAGATGACTACAAATGCATATTTTTGCTCAAATAGTATATGATATTTCCAATTTCATAACTTCGAGAGCATACCATTTAAATATACAGTAAGTTGGAGGATCATAGGCAAACGTCATCCATTTATTATCTAGATAGTATCTACTTCATAAATAATGATTTGATTTTCATATTCTATTATTTTGAATAATACTATTATGTCGATTTTCATAATAAACATTTTTTATTCAGTTATCGTTTGTCATCACGTTCTAAACAACCAGTTTTTAAAAAGCTCTTTTGTATTAATTCTTTGATTTAATTGATTTTTGTGTTTATTATTATTGAGTTTGTTTACATTAGTTATGGAATGAAGTAATTTCACTATAATTTTTTAAGCTTCGAAGTCATAACCTGAGCTCAAAGCTCCGATACCATATCAAGACCAAAAACACAAATGAAATGCTTCACAGCAGAATGGGTGGGGGAAAAGAAATTGTAAATTTTCAATTGTATTATTCTTAATTTGTAGAGCAAGTTTAACTACCAAAGACAAGCATCTAATGACACGTGTACGGTTAAAGATAATAAGTAACTAACTAAGTTAATACCCTTGTCCCACTCAGTCGACGGCAGGAGAGAATACGTGCCCAGTTTGCATTTTTAGGAGCCTGGGTTCGCTTTACTTTTGGAGAAGGAAAGTTCAAAGCTCAAAGGTCAAGTTTTTCGACGTTGAGGGAGGGAAAAATGCAAAATCCGGATGAAAGTCGAAACGCGAAATGCGGCTGAGGGAGGGAGTAAATGCGAACTTCAGAAAAACATGAATTAACCCTACAATTAGCATACCTTAAAAAATTAGGGACCCATTTTGCCCAATTATATAAATTTGAGGATTAATTTTGTCATTAAACGTAAAGAATGAGGATATGTTTTGTATTATTCAAATTTTGAGGATTGGTTATGAACTTTGATGATTCAATTTGTTAAATTGTTTAAACTAAGGGGAAGAATTTTGCTAATTAATCATAGTTTAGAAATTATATTTGCCAAAAATACTTTCGGAGTTAAATTTGTCAAAATTATCAAAATTTGGAGATCAAGACAGGCATTTTCTCTAACAAATTAAATATTTAAATTTTTTTATTGAAACAATATCGAATATTGAAAATCGGTTTGATTTTCATTTTTTGGTAATTTGGTTTGAATTCGATAAAAAATTGATATTCACTAATTTGCCAAATTTAATATTTTATTTAATTTTAAAATAATAATTTGTGTGTTAAATCTTAGATTATATAATTAAGGGTTTAGGGTTGATTAGGGTTTTTATGTTACATTTTATTTAATTTAATTTTGAAAAATTCTAGTCTCGGTACATAGCGAAACTGATAAATTAGGTTCGGTATTTAGCAAAAATTATGACTTCATGTGTATTCAGTTTCGCTATTCGAGTCAGTTCGATTCGGAAAATATTGAATGAATACCCCTACATATAGACATAGCTCTATCTTCACATTACTCTTCTCTTTATGTCCAAATAATTCTCCTAAAAGTTTCTAATTTTTTTCAATTAATCATAACTTTCTTAGGAAATTTAATCATTTTTAAATGTCATGCTTTGTTTTTCAATGTTTTAATAATGGATACCGACCGGTATATTGGATTAGCATAGTACACCGATATATTAGATTTATATCAGCTATATCTCATATGTATCGAAATAATAAAATAAATTAAGTTGTTAACTTAGAAAAATATGCATTTTTAACGCATTATCAATTGATATTGTTCTTACTTCGGAAAATATGAATACAAAAAATTTTACAATAATCATATATCATTTTTTCTCAAATTAAATAAGTTTGATTTGATTCGATCCATTTAAACACATATTGATAAATATTTTTTTAAGTATCAAGTACAACTGACATGCCCAGAATTTCCGTTGTACATGACCGGTATACTGGAAATCTAAAATATTAATTTTTTTAATACACTTAATTTGTTATTTTACATATCGACAGTGTATCCAAGTAAGTCATACCGGTTCATACCGTTCGTAGCGGTCATTACCGGCACGGACGGTTTTACCGTTATACCGGTCGCATATTGGTATATAAATTTTTATATTATTATATTTATATAATTTTAAACATCAAAACTTAATTTAAAACATATTTTGTGTTTATACATTTATAAGAAAATCAAAACTTAATTTAAACTCAAATATTTTCCTAAATATGTCATACAAAATTAAATGAAAATAAAAGAATATTCAAATAAAATAACATGTAATATTAATGAAACAATAATCACGGTATAAATGAGAATAAAAAAATATGTAATATATTTTAGAGTTCTATTCAAATTCACAACACATATTTTAGAGTTAATAAAGAAATCTTTAATATTAAAATATTTTTATTTTATCTTATTAATTGGATTTTTTTAATTAAATCCAATATAAAAGCACAATACTTAGCCCAATACCCATGCGGGTATACGGACACTACCATGAGTGTATCAAACATTAACCTCAATTGCATAATTTGGGCCTATTATTAAACGGCTTAAATTGGGTCCAAATTAGGTAAATAAATACGCGGCCCAAATAAAATTAAATTGGTCAAAAATTACACTTACATTTGCCGTTTTCTTTATCTAGACAAATACCACAAGCGGCTTAAATATTATTTTGGCCTTTTTTATATATCCGATTTTAGGGTATATTGTACATTCATTTCTCTCACTCAAAGTAAATTTTCCCTTTCTTCAATATTTATTTAATATTTAATTTATTTATTTCTTTTTATCGTATTATTCATGTTTAGACACTCATACTTTTATTATATACATTTTTTGTTTTAATAATTTAATTTAAAATTAATATTTATAAATATAATATTACCTACAAACGTTTTAATACAACAACTACGAGAAACAAAACGTATTATGTAAAATTATTTACATTTTAAAAAAGCAATCTTATCAAATATTATAAATATTTAATCAAATTAGTTTTAATTTCATAATATATAAATACAAAATACTTAAAAAACTAAATATCATCGGTAATAATTATATTCCATAATTTTTTTGTATAAATTAAACATATTAAAAATAGTTATATATATAATACTAGTAATTTAATATATAATATAAAATTAAAATGTATAAATACTAAAACAAAAACAAATAAAATATTATTTAAAATTAAAATAAATTAGGAGGGGAAAGAGAGTGAGGATATGATAGTTGGACACTTACATAAATTACATACATCTTTGCCTGAACGGATGTTTGGACGTCATATAAGATTACGTTCATACATTTTTTATTAAATTTTATATTTTAATAAAATGACATTTTGTGGGGGAATGTTTCACAACTATAGAAATAGAAATATTTTAACTTATAACTAGACTGATAGTATGAGTAATTATTTTTCATCTAACATTTTCAATATAATTATCTTCTTTTATGAATTGAATTATATGGATATTTTCTCATCCCATTGAATTATGAATTTCTATATAGTATCGGCGCTTTAAGTTTAGTATCGGGCTATCCGTATCGTTTAGACAAAAAACTATGGAAGAAAAGTGTAACGAGTTTAGGCGGCGAAAATAGATCGATCTACTATTCGAGCATTATTAATTCTATTGAAGAAATCCTAAATTTAAACAATGCTAGTTCCACTTGACATTTAGTGTTGAGAAAACTAGAGTTAAGATTTTTAAGATCAGCCTGTAAGACCTAACCGACCCGAAAGTATAAAGACCAACCTATGACCATCTCTTCGTATTATGGTTGATCTTTTGGAACCTAACTTTACAATTTTGTTTAGAGTTAGTCTCAATATTCATAAGACTTAAACTCGTATGTCTTATGATGGTTAGGTATCAGTCTTCACTTTACGGGTTTAGGACCAAGAATAAACTTAAATCCCGTAAAAATAAAACTATTAATCTTTTAAATTTATTTATAAATCCAAATATTTATTATTTTCAGTTCAAATATAAGTGCGTACATAAATTATTTATAAATGTTATTACACTTCATATTTAAAATTTTTGGATTTTTTTATACATAATTAAACGAATATTTTTCAATTATGAACTTTTATACTAAACATTTGAGTAAATTAATAATAAAAACTAAAATGATCATATAATAAATTTTTAAACGATCATTTTATTGTTATTAATATTTTTCATAAATTATATATTTATTAAAACATAATTTTTTATTAATATTTTGATATAAAAAATATAGGGTTAAAGACTCGATCAAGACCGAACCGAAGATTTGATCTTTGGTCCTGGATTGGTCTCCGTTATAAAAATCTAAAGACCGTACCAATAGGACTTGTATATAAAATTAACACCGTTGTTCGATCTTTTATAATTCTCAAATACCAAAAAACATTAGTACGAACCGTGTGGATTAGTCTTTTACCCATCTTTAGTGAAAACTTTCTCAAATAAAAATGTGATTTAATTATATTATGAACTATTATAGTTTATAAAAATATTTATAATTCTCATATAGTTTATAAAAATTATACCCATATTTTTATAATTCTCAAATAAGAATTTTATAGTTTATAAAGTTAATGATATATCAGAAACCAATTTACCTAACTTTTATAATGTGATTTAATTATATTATGAACTAGATTAGATTCACATTCTCCGACTCATTAGTAAAATAGAATGCCATGTGAATTTGTAAATTCCCTCAATAAAAAAGAAAACCCACAATTAGTATGAAGGGTAATTAAGTCATCACACTTTATGGTCCATGCGAACATTTAAAGTAGACCCATGTGGACATCTATCAGGCCCACGTGTGGCCCAAACATATATTTTGGAATGTATATATTTATATATAAGTATTGTTCACTACCAAAATTCTTCCCATGTCAAATCTTTTTACGCCTATAATTTTACTTTAATATATATGATATTGGTTTATAAAATATTAATATACCATTAAAGTAATAAATATAATTATATTATAGTTATTATAATTAATTGTAAATTAGTCATTTATCAAATCGCGATCATGTTACAAGTTACAAGTTACAACTAGTTTTAGTAAAATTGTGAATTAGTAACCACCATAATTAGTAACCACAATTATTAATATGGTCCTAATTATTAATATACTACAATTTTTCCAAATATATTTAAAAATTCACAATTATTATATTCCACAATAATTCACCACACATAAAGTTGAACCAAACAAATCAATTGTATTTAAAACAATAAAACAAAAGGATTAAATTGCAAATACCCGGGTGTTCCATGTTAATAATTATTTAATTCCAAACATAGATTAAAATGATGACATTAAAAGATTATATATGTTTTATATATAGATGGACCGGGCATTGGGGGGGCTGGCTACATTATAATTAATCAAATGGTACTCCTAAGTCTAAGTCAAGATTTCCCTAAGTTTCGAAATATTCGACATTTCACAATCTTGAATTTAATTACACACATACCCCTCCAAAAAACAATTAGGACCACCACGTAAAATAAAGATAAAGGTTGTTCTTTAAATAATTTTAATTAAAAATATATTAATAATTACGTGATTTTGATGGGGAGGGGTAAACCGGTCCGTCGATAGGGGATTTTCAGTTATGTTGAGCTATCAAGTGATTGATTAATTGCCCCTTAATCTAATTAATTAGCGTTAAACGTCGATTATGTGAACACTGGAAGAAGGGGACACCCATGTTTCCTTCAATAAACAATATCATCTACCAATGCTATTTACACTTTTAACCTTCCTTTAAAATAAAGTTTCCCTATTTTTAATATGTATTTAATTCTTTGCTAATGTTTTATTTTACACGTGGTTTAAAAATAGAACGGAAAATGGTGATGTTTGGAAACACAGTCCACCGTCCGTTGCGGTGAACGTACCGTAGTTGTATTTTATTTTAACCAAACATCATTAATAACTGTGTTTATGTGACCGCAGAAAACAGCGATGAGTTCATAGCTGGGTTAACCTAACGGCCACCAGAAAGCACCTGTCAAATGTCAATTTTATCCTTGATAAATTATAGTTTATTTTTTAAAAAAAATAATTTTGATCAATAACTTATTATATTCTATTAATTACGTGTTCAAACTATAAAAATATATATAACAATTTAAAAATGTAGTTTTGAAATAACAAATTTATCATAAAATAATATGAAATATAATTTGTAAGTTATAAACAATTATTTAAAAATGAGGGCAAAAAATTCATTTTATAACATCACGATCAGTGCACCGCTGTTTAAAAAACGATCAATTCACCTCACAGTACAATAGAGTCATCTCACCTCACCACTATTTGTCAAACGCTGTTCCAAACGTACCCAATATCTTCATTTAGTCGTATCAATTTGAATTTTGAACCATTTTGATAAAAACAACAATATATATTTCTAAAAAACTATATTATTAGTAGTATTTTATTCCCGAAATAAATCAATAAAACATATCGAATAATCAATTTACTTCTCTAGTTATGATATTCGACCATGATCGCAATTTTTCAAGAATGGGTAATGAATAAAGAATGAAGATAGTCTATTTTTTTTATATAAATTATTATATGATAATGCATTGATGTCATTTTTATCTATTAAATACAATGTATCAAACATCAAATCTTTGTATGTAAATTTTGTGAAATATTCTAAAGCCTTGTTTATATACATTACATCATTTTTATTTAATATGTATTATATAATTATTTAATAAATAATATATCTTTCACATAATGAGGTCCTTAAGAAGTCTTAATTGTCAATTTAGTCCCTTGTAGTGAACCCTACATTATCATTACTCTCATCATAAAAGAATCACAACTAACAAAACAACTATTATATTTTGTTCTTAATA
The DNA here is from genome assembly GCA_009725065.1 of Utricularia reniformis. NCBI lineage: Eukaryota > Viridiplantae > Streptophyta > Magnoliopsida > Lamiales > Lentibulariaceae > Utricularia > Utricularia reniformis. Next base: position 142,898 of record RWGZ01000077.1, read on the forward strand.
TTAAGTAATGTAATTGAAACTCAAAACTATTTTAAAGAGTTATATATCTTTAGATTACCAAGATTTCGATTCATTTGATTTGTTTGTAACGGCGATTGAAACTACGGTGTCGTGAGTTGCGATTATGAAATTATAATTTATTTAACACCCACAAAACACAAGCAAAATAGGGTTGCATTCATTGCTAAAAAGTCATAATTTCATCACATAAGCTAAAACTAGCTATGACACGATCGTGATTTGCGAAATAACTAATTTATTTTTACTTCTAACAATTAAAATATAATATCTTTATTATTTTATAGAATAGTATATTAATATTTTTACATAAATAACGATTGTATGATAGTATAATTTTACCAAATATTTTAATAAATTTACGATCATCTAATTTCTACACTCCATTATTTCAAAAGTTTGTCCAAACAAAAACATTCAAATGTTAACAGTTGGCAAGTGTATATCAAAAGTGAAATCAATTGACAATTCCCGACAAGGTTTTTTGTAAAAATGATATTAGAACGATATACACAAAGGGTTCAAGATTGTGACTTTTGGCTCAATATTCTTTGGTCACGTTCAATCCCATTATTAATATTACTAAGTCAAATAGGAATTTTAAATAGCGGTCATAAGTATGTAACAATTTATAATTAAGAAACAATTAATTAATCATCCTAATCTTTATAGCATGAGACTTAGGTTAACAATTTATATAAACAATTTAGAAACTACTAATCCAAATTAAGTAAAAAAACTCATAATTTAATCACGTTTAAGAAAAAAGTACAATGGAAAGGGTTTCGTTGTATACCAAAACCAGCTTCCTAAACAACTAATTCTAATTATACCCCAATTATGTTTTTATACCACCGGACACAGTGGTGATAAGAATCACCGATGTTGATTATCCGGCAAGATCGTTGAGGAGTTGAACTCCCATTAAGTTTCTATATGTAAGAGGCTGGTTTTCAGAATCCAACAATGAGAATTGTTCTGTTTGGCATTCTTCCATTTGTTCTCTGCTGTAGAAAAGAGAAGTTTGACCAGCAGCCGCCGGAGAAAGCCTTATTCCTCCACTTGTTCCACCGTGTTGATGAAGTCCTAATGTTAAGGAAACCGCACCGCCACCGCCGCCGCTGTTTTGTTGGAACCCTATTGCTCTTGTGCTCTCGTTTAAGTACTGTACAGAAGAACTGGGGTGGTGGCTTTGAACGTATGATGAAAAGTCGAGCTCCATTGCGCCGTAGGAGTCTATAAAGGATTGATTGTGATGATCGTTCAGGAGAGCTTTGTTCCTTCTTGAATCATTTTTCTCTTGTGTGCGGATTATGGATGTTAAGGATTCTGAATCTATTTGGACAAGCTGATCTTGTGTCGGCTTTTGATCTTGTGCGTTTTGACAGTCTAAGTTTGGGCCGCCATTATTGTTATCATTCTCCTTGACTTCTTCAAGGTACATCTCTTCCACCATTGGCTTCCATAGCCTAACTCGAGCGTTAATGAACCAGTTTGAAACCTGTAAAACCAAACAAGAATTTAGCATGTTCTTAATCATATAGATTCAATAAATTTATAAACTTGCCTGGCTTCTTGAGAGCCCAGTTTGTCGAGCAAGGATATGCTTATCTACATCACATGGATACCTACATTTTTTTCATCATAAAATCAACCTCAAAAACTGCGTAAAAACTTAAAGAAAAGAAGAGAATTTGGATGTAGATATGGAGATTTACGGGTGTAGAAAATGCTCAAAGAGCCATGCACGGAGAACGGAGACGGCACGCTCAGGAAGGCCACGTTGAGGCCGCCATGGATGGCTATCTATTAAGCTCATTTGCTGCATAGCCCTTTGTTGCCTTAGTGTTTGATCGAGAAGTCTTAATCTTGGGGTTTCCCCTTTAGTGGTCCCTGGGGCGGCCGCGTCCTTGTCTCCAATTGTCTTCTTCGTTGCTCTTATTTGGCTCACTATCCCGTCTCTCAGGCACCGGAAATGTCTCGACATTGCTTTTGAAGCCATGGAGGAATAAACCGTCGCCGCCCCAACTCCGGCTACTGCCTCAAAAGACGAAATCACCCCTCTCATCTGGTCACAGTAGTACCTGTACCTTCTATCAACCTGGATAACAAGAAGGAATTTGATCTCTTCTTTTAACATTCGTGGAAGAAAGTAAAACTTGTGATGCCAGATAATATTCAGAATAAAAAAGAAGGGTTTGGGCTCAAAATTTAATGGAACTCTTGAATAGTCACCATGTGAGAGCATTAATGGCGAAGAGCTTCCTCTTCGCTGAGTAGTTTAGTTTTAACTCACTTCACCTGGTAAGATTAAGAAAGAACTTTTATACCTCGACGAGCATTTGAAGAAGCTTTGTTTTTCTTCTCTGTAACTCAAGGAGATCTATGGAGTAAAGAGACTGCTTTTTAATGATGATCTCTTCTTGGAGTTCACTGGGTTTTTGGCCTTTGAACTTCAAAGAATTCTCTAATATTTCTTTCGTCTTAAGACTGCAAAATTCGTTTAGAAGTTCCTGTGCTGGGCTCAAGTATCTTGAACCTGTATTCACGGATTGCGTCTGGTAAACATGCGGCGGCGCTTGGGAATTCAGCGACCCATGTTGCCGGAGCTCAAAGTGTTGTAGACTTATAGCAGAGGGGTTTGAAGAGCTTAAGGAGAGTGACAGACCTTGGCTGGGCCTTTCATTTCCTTCGCAAGGAAACACGCAGCTTAAAGATGGATCATCGGAGATAAACGATCTACCGGAGCTTTGGTGGTGGCTCCACGGCGGAGGGGAATCATGTCTGACAATCAACCCATCGTTAGTTGGATCAGAAATATCTCTGAAATCATGGTGATAAAACTCCGATGAGGTGGGTTCATTAATCTCCTTCCCCGACGACTGACTTCCTCCTCCTCCGTCTTTAGGGTTGTACGTATTAGCCGTTTTAGAAAATAACTCTTTCCACATCACGGCGGCTGATTCACCTTGTTGGGGAATATTCTTTGACTGAAACCCTATCATCTCCATACCAGTAGTCAAATTATAGATCTCCGGCGCCGACTCAAACTGTCCGACCAAATGATTCCCTTCAAAAGAAGCGTCTCCAAAGCTAAATCCCGCCGGAGATGTCATCTTCCTCAGCCTCTCCTCGCTAGTTCCAGTCATCAAACACAAACTAAACTAAAAAACACCATAAAATCATCATCATTTCCAAACAATAAACCCTCAAACAAATTAATCAACGCAAGAAAAGGCTCTCCCTTTTTCCTTTCCCACCTTTTTTCTAACGAAGAAAAAAGCTACTCCCTTTCCGTGAGAAGGAAAGAAAGAGAGATTACTTGATGAGTATTAGTAAAGTAGTTATGGCGAGTTCTTTGAACAAGAAGATAACAACAAGCTGTTAAAAAAAGCAAGCTTTTTATTTAGTGGGTGGGACTCTCAAATTTCTAGAGTTTTTTCAAAATTACGATACTAATTATAATATACTTAAACAAATCAACTTTTATAATTACTCTTCTTATAAGAAATTCATATCATATATCAAATAATGAATAATTAACTTTACGATAACTTCTCTTTGTTTAGAGCCCATCGAATCTTAGATTCCTATATGTAACAGAAAAGTACCCGGATTCGAATGAGATCAAACGGGTTGATGATAACCCGATTTTTTGTTTAAGAGAAAGAAAAGCATATAGAAACAAAAAGAGTTACTAGATTTCACACCCAACCAACCACCAAAACCCCGGGGCCCCAACTTAAAGAAGAACTCAATAATTTCATTCTTCCACTCATTAAAATACGGAGACTTTGATCCTTATTATTATTCTTCTTACAATATTTTGTTAATATCTAGAGCAATCCAAAAGGGGGATTTTGCAAAATACATTAATTTCCAAATTCAACCTTCAAAACTACCTATATTTTTTAAACCCTTTCATAACTACATTTTTTTTATTATTTTTAATTATTTAAATTATAAATAATACTTTTTTATAATGAATATAAAGTTAATGGTCTTTTTATAATTTTTAAAAATACATAACTACTTATTTAAAAAATTTAAAAAATATATAGTTTTTTTTATTTTTTTTAGGTCGAACACTGAAAACGCAGGTTCTACCCGAAAACCAGATATCGGGCGGTACCAGTTAACAATTTGGTGTCACCTAGTTTTTGTCGTACCCCAATAATAAAATATTGATTTCATTGTATATATTTTTTTAAATAAGTACTCATGTATTTTTCAAATGATAAAAAATACAATTAATTTTATATTTATTTAAAAAATATATTATTTATAATTTAAATAATTAAGAAAAATAAAAAAATGTAGTTATGAAATGGTTTAAAAAATAAAGGTATTTTTGAAAGTTGAATTTGGAAATTAGTGTATTTTTGAAAAATCCACTATCTATAAGTGAAATATTGGTGTTGTTTGAAAACACAGTGCACCGTCCGGTGCGTTGAATGTGTCATAATTGTATTCTATTTTAACCAAACATCATTAATAATTGCGTTCGTGCAAACGCAGAAAACAACGATCAATTCACAGTTGGTTTAACTTAATGGCCACCAAAACGCACCTTCCAAATGTTAATTTTACCATTGTTAAATTATAGTTTAAATATTTTTTAAAATAATTTTGATCAATAACTTCTTATGTTCTATCAATTACATGTTTAAACTATAAAAATATATATAACAATTTAAAAATATATTTTTTGACATAACGAATTTATTATAAAATAATATGAAATATAATTTTTAAGTTATAACATAGTTTTAAAAACCTGTAGACCAAAAATACCTTCTACCGGTAGGATTGGATGTTTGGATCGATTTGAACTAGTTTGATAGAAAAATAAAAAAAAAAATTTAAAAATATATATATTTCAAAAATATTTTCTTTACAAAAACTCTAAATAAATTTTTAAAATATATAATTAGATAATATAAAAAAGTTTAAATTGAAATAAAAATTTACACTTATTTTTGCAATAAAAAAACTGGAGTTTTAGGTATCAAAAGTTCAATGATCAAACTTTATTCGAGAGTCGATCTTCATAATTCCCCTCATACGGTTGGTCTAGCTCTTAGATGTATATATACTACTACTATGACACCGAAGACATCTTAGTAAAAGTCAAAAAAAGAAATATTGAAGACATCACAACATTAATCTAAATCATATTCCCTCAAATAAAGAGTCTAGATCTAGAACAAAAATTGTTAATAAACTAAGAAATGAACGAACAAAAATCGAATTAAATGTTTGTGCACCTTGTAAAAATCCACAATAACAAGCAGTTAGAATGATCAAAATTGCTATGTTAGTATATACAAAACTGGCACTAAGAATATAATATGAATTGTTTCTTTACATAGGCAGTCGTGACTTCACAAAAAACAAACTGAAGATGTACCAAAGTGTGGTAGTATCAAGTAATTCATCTTTAACCTACTTTAAAAAAAACCAGTTCTTAGCAAAAAAACCAGTCAGACCGGGTTTTTAATGTTATAAAACTGGTTTTTAAAATACATTATTAATCGGTTCGAATCGGATCGATAGTGTGACCAATTCCCGATTGGACCGTTCGGATCGACCGGTTTTTAAAACCATGAGTTGTACACAATTATTTAAAAATAATGACAACAAAATTATTTTATGAACATCACGATCACTGCAATGTTGTTTAAAAAAAAACTTTTTTAAATCACGATCATTTCATCTGATAGCACAATTTAATCATTTTACCTACAAAGTGTGCTGTGAATATCTTTTCATACTTTTTTTAGGGACATTAGGTCCTCTCCAACCTTGGGCTTCCAACTTCCAAGTTTTCGTTAACTTTGTCTGGACAAAGTTGTAAATATCTTTTCATACTTTTTTTCCTCTAATATTTTAATATTTTAATATATTTTATTATTTGTTCTTTCCCAACATAAATGTACAATATCCAAAGTCCAAACTTTTTAATACTCATGTAAACTATTCAATCTAAATTCATTTGTACATTTTTTTATTGCAATATATTTTGATTATATATGATTCTTTTACGTATTATTTAATTTATTCTATTTTGAAATACTCATGATATATTGACAACTTTAATTTCTCTAAAATCTGTATGTATAAAAAATCTATACATATTATTATTTACATATAAAAGAAATATAAATTTTTATAATGATATGAATAAATAAATATTAAAATTGTAAATTCAGAAATTTTTTTATAGAATAACAAAAATTATTAAGAAAAACTAATGATAATATATATATAAAGAAAATAACGTCAAAATAGAGAATTAAGATTAGGGCATTGCTGCTGCAGCTGCATCAACGGACATCGTACAAGCCGCCAGATCCTGATATTGTCTGATTCTATCTTTCCTAGTCATAACGCATATATATATAAATAGATACATTTGAGTAATCCCGAGAAAGTGGAGAGTTTTGCAGCTTTTACAGAGGCTTTCTGGTTCTGGTTCTGGTTCCTGCTGCTGCGTGTTATATAAATGAATGGAGCAGGTTCCCGGCTCGGCTGGGCTGGGTTCGAATTTGTTCCTAAGATTAGACCCTGTGATTACCAACTTGTGATGTGGTCCAATTTTGCCAATTAAACATCAATTTTAATTAAAAATTGTATAATTAGTTCCTCAAATTACGAGTTCCGTAAAGGGATGGCCTCAAACTTACGAAATTGCAAGAATGATATCTAAAGTTATCAATACCGTTTATTTTTTATCACTAATATTCTAGCATTCGGTTTTCCGTAAGTTGAAAACCATTTGAAAACTTCTCACAAAGTACGCAAATAAGACATCTTTGAAAACGTATACAAAATTTACCTTTGATGTTCGAGAATTGTGCATAAAATATTAAAAATTTATGAGTTCATTAAAGTGCCAGTGATAAACGATATTTGAAACTTGAAGTGTCTTATGTGCATTTAATTGAAATTAGATAGCTAGAAATGAATATTTTTGCTCAAAAAATTTATTATATTTTCAATTTCAAAACTTGTAGGACATATCATTTACACCGCCAATAAATTGGGAGACGTGGACAAACATCACCCATTTTTAATTTATGAAAATTTAATTTAGTATATATAGTTTTATGTTTATGTAATTTTTTTCTGAATTTTTATAATTATAGATTTTGTGATTGTCAATGAAGATTAAAAAATCGATTATCATACTTTTGTATTTTTTTGGTGAAATCAATCATCAAAATTTAATTTGTATGACAAAATTGATTCCAACATTTTTAAATTTTTTGGGATTGAGGTTTTCTGTCTAAATCAAAACTCGGGGATCAGTTTTTACAATTTTTTAATCTAATTAATTAAGTCTTGCAAACTTGGAAGATAAATTTGTCATAAACTTAAAATTTGAGAGTTAAATATGTCATTACAAATTATAGGAACAAAATTTGTCAGAACTAAGAAAGTTTGAGATTGAAAACGTCATTTTCTCTTAATAAATAGTATATTATATGGAAACACATTTTTATTTACATGATTCCAACTAAAAAAATTATTAATTAACCCAATAATATTTAAAATTTCCACGTACGGATTAAGGTTAAATTATGAATCTACATCGAAGTATAGTTCATTATTAAAACATTGTAAAAACGATATTTAGTCTCTAATTACAATAGTATTTGCCAATTTTTTAAACAATAAAGTGGTATGTAAAAATCAAAGATACTATGTTTAATTGTAGTAATTTAATAATTCAAGTAATAAAAAAACAATATTTTTAATCTTCCATTAATGCCTTTTTTTTCAAAGACAAGTTTCTCGTATGGGTATCCATCACCTTAAATATGTAATAATTAAAGATATATTATACAGAATTACAATTTGTCTTATGATTCAAATTTCAACCAATAAGAAATTTTTATTTTACAACATGTATATAGCCCCACTAAAAAACATTAATATAATTTAAATGAAAAATATGGAAAAATATTTAATTTAATTATCAATGTTTATTTTGTTATCGATTAAGTATTTTAAAATGTAATATTTACACAGTGAGATTTACGAGTTGAGTAAATGGTAAGATAGAAGACATGAAGAGTGATTAATAAATTAAGAATCTTGTAATAAAATTTCGTTGTTATGTTTATATTAATTAAAATTAGATAGGATTGGATCATCAAGTAGCTGGTGGTCCAATTTAATCAATTTAACAAAGTGAATTTGGGAGAAAACTCGTGATTTGTTTTTTGGGATGGGATTTAAATCAATGTAATTTGGGATTTTGTTCCCACTTGGGAATTATTATTATTATTATGAAAATGACTCAATTCCTCGAACTTTCATAATTTTGGTAAAATTGATCACAAAAAAATTAAGATAATATATTTAGTTCAAAAATTTTAAGGTTTTGGCAAATTTGCCTATCAAGTTTACAATATTTTGCAAATCATATCACCAAAATGGCAAAATCGATACTCAAAATTTGATTTTGCCTAAAAATCTCAATTGCCTAAATTATAATATTGAGAACAAATTATATACTACATACTAAACTTTGAGAACAGTTTTTACCAAAATGTATTAAATATAGTGATTGGTTTTGTTGTCTTCATTTTTTGGGGATAACAATTGACACAATAATAAAACTTTATATATCAAAATCATTAAAGTATGTAACCAAATTTTTGTGTCGCTCATTATTGTTATTATTATTTAACTCGTCATTTTTTAACGATATTAGTTACTTTGGAATTGTTTGGTATTGGGGTTTTTGTGATCCTATGGTAGCGGCCTAGCGGGTTACCACGTATGACCCATCACATTATTATGTAAATACCAAATATGGCCTTCAAATTTAATTGTATTCTTTTAAATTCAAACCCTAGCCCATACGCTTGATTTGTCCGAAACTTTTTTCATAAACTCATTATTCAAATTCTTATATTTATTGTAGATATAATAAAAATGTTAGTATTTATTAACTTATAAATATTTATAATAACTATAGTATATAATGTTAAAATATTTAATTTAAATATAATAAAATATTTGAAAACTCAATCATATTGATTATATATATTTCATCGTAAATCACACCTTATCGCAATTTTAAAATACAAAACCAAATATACCCTTTATACTGAGTTACCTCAAATAGCTCTCCCGTAATTAGGGGTGTTCGCAATTCGATAGAAATCGAATACCGAAATTTTTTTACTGAACCGATACCAAATAATGAAATCGGTTCCGTATTCGGTTTTTAAATTTCGGTCATTTCGGTAAAAAAAATCAGTATTCAGTAATTTACCGAATACCAAATTTAACCTTTTATTTAATTTAAAACTAATATTATTGTATTTAATTATATAATTAAATATATTATTATGATTGCTTTTATAAATAATTTTATTGAATTTCGGAAAATTCGGTATACACCAAAACAGAATCGAAACAATTCTGTAATTACCAAATCGAACAGACAAAATTTGGTTCGGTATTCAATAGTTGTTTTTTTTATTTATTCGGTAATTGAAATTCGGTTCAGTTCGGTTCAATATGTACCGAATAAACACCCCTACCCGTAATATTCAGATATATTCACTGATAGAAAGCTATGAAATAAAAAGAATTACATAATCATTTCCTCAATTTAATATTCATCAAATAATATTTTCATTTATTTTAAATATTTAAAATCAAAAGAAAATGTGCATGTTAACTTTTTAAACACAATTCAGTGTTCAATGCATATAATCTGGAAGAAAAAATAATAATTTGGTCACCAAAATATTATAAATATATTGCTTTAGGGGTACAAATAAATTAATGATCAAAATATTATAAATATGGGTCATATTGCTAATTAAAAAATAAACAGCCAATAGTTAATGCAATTAGTAACAAAATTTCACATGTCAATAATTTACATGGCATGCGTTATTAAACCAAATTGTTAAAATTGTATCAGATATCGAGTCGGGGCGATACATAAATTTGATACTCATATTTTCATGATTTTGGCAATTTTGGTCTCCAAAATTTTATGCTTTTAGTAATTATAATTCTCAAAATATCAAGATGACAAAATTTGTCCCTATATTTTATAAGTTTTGGAAAAAATTAGTGCTCAAAATTTATTCTGTATATCATAATTAGTCCCAAAGTTTTCAATTTTGAAAAATGTGATCCTCGTCTAAATCTCAAATTTTGGAGAACTATTTTGCCAATTTGGGGATCTGATTTGTCAAATGTTGAAACTTGAAGGACCAAATTTGCAAAATCTCAAAGTTTGAGAACTAAATATATCATTACAAATTATGAGTATCAAATTTACCAAAACAATGAAAGTTTGAGATCGAAAGCGACATTTAGAGCATTGAATCGGTTAAGTTAGATGCTATAGATTTAACCGAAGATTGAATCGTAATTGAACCGGATATCAAGATATTATATATTTAAAATTTTCAAAATAACTTAAATAATTAAATTTGACCAGTTTAAGCGATTTTTTAACAATTTTTAAGGGTTAAACCAGTTTTTCGATTTTAATGTTTTTGAAAAGTTAAACCAAATTTGTAATTTGTTCGTGGTGTACCGGTCGAACCAATTGGTCGAGTCTAATTTTAACTTCATTGCATTAAATTAGATAAACATTATTAACTTGAATTAAGATTTGCATTTTTCAAAAAAATAATAAATTTGAAAATATAAAATTTAATTAAAGAAAGCTTTGAAACTTGCACTTGTATGTTTGCTTTAATGGGATGGTGCTTTACAGAGTAATGCCTACATTACATAGAGTGGTCCATGCAATATTGTAATTGGACCACCCAATCTGCATGCCTATGCCTTAATGTTATGTATATATGTACAATTACATACATGGCATGTCACATTTTATTTCTATAAATATATATATTTTAATGCAACGCCATTAATTCAAAATCCTAACCTATATTTTAAGAATCCCAATTATTTCCTTTTTGCACTATCTCCTCTTTTCTATTAATGGAAACCCTAATGCTATGGCTTCTTTAAACCTAAAGAATCAGTAAAACAATTTTTCTTATATACACAAAATGTATTTTTTAAAGAAACAATCGAAAATAGTTCAATGTATCCGAACAGATTTTTCGGGTATCTAATATTTAACCGGATCGGGTCGCGTTCGATTTTGGATCGGATAGGGTTTTCATCAAATATGATACGATCCGATATTTATTAATATATAATAATACTATATTGTATATTTTTATATATCAATACCAATTATATCCCTATTCGGTTGTATTTTAATCTTTTTATTTATTAGTCCAAATGAATAGTCGAATATTTAGAAAAATTAGAGAATGTTAAAATTGATATGATATTATTTAGTTAATATTTTTTACATTTGAACATTATTATACATATACTTTTTATTTATATTTGATTAACTCACCAAAACTTAACCTTCATATAAAATATATTTATTTATATTTTAAAGAGAACAAATGTTTAAAAAGATTTAATTTTGAAATTTATTTCATAGGTTAATTATATTCTTTTTAATAATTTATCAAAAAAAATCAATAGTTTAGGACATAAACCGATCCGCTATCTCATCCAAAAGGCAATCTATTATTTTGATATATTTCAAATGAATATTTTGATGATCTGTATCCATTGGATCAGATCAACAAAAATATATTTGAATCAACAAATAAATTAACAATAAACAGATACATAATTAGATAGATATACATGGATAATTTTACCATTATCTATGGTATACCAACTAGAAGATTTTTTTGTTTATTTTATAATATATAATTTGAATAACAGTTATTTTTAATCAATTAAAAAAAGTGAATTAATTGGGTTTTAGGAGGTATTAGTTGATATGTTATTGGTCTACCCACAAATACTAATATTTTTCTAGTATTTATGGGACAAGTATTACCAAAATGCCCCTCATCACATCGTAATGATCCAAATGGAACACACTGGGTTTGTTTGGAAACCATATAAAAATAACGGTGCGGTGAGATGATGAGCTCGTGATTTTATTAAAGTATACAAAATAAAAAGATAATTATTATATAATTATCATTAAAAAATCATGATTTGATAACCACAGCTAAAACCAGTTATATCTATATCGCGATTTTAGAAATGACTATATTACCTTTACTTTTACAATTAAATAAATAACTTGTGTTTTTCTTATTAAAAATAAAAGGGTATATTAATCTTTTACAAAAATCACGATCATGATATCATAATTTTACCAAACACACTTAAAAAATCATGATTATTCTATCTCACCACAAATCACCGCACGACAATTTTAAAAGTTATACCAAACAAACCCACTGTTAGGCAGAACATGGCTCAAGTTACCATCAATGTTCTCAAATACGATTCATTTATCAAAAAATTATCAAACCACTATTGAACATTATTCATTTTTTGAAAAAAAATAATTATAAATAAAATATAATAACTTTTTTAAAAATTAATTATATCTAAATATAATTAAATAAAAAATAAACCAATCCCACTTCTCATGAGTCATTAAGCATCTAAAGCTCCAATACCATAAATCAAGTCCTGTATTTTGTTAAGAAAATGAATTATTTTAATGTTTCAGTTAGAATTGAACTTAAAAAGCAGGGAATTAGTTACCTTATCACAAACTGGACATGAAGTGCTTTGCTCAATCCATTCAAGAATGCAAGCAAGATGATAATTGTGTTCACATTTCGTATCGATCTTCGGGTTCTTAGCATCGTATTCTGCATCGAACAAAACTATAACAACTCCAATCATCTACAAAATAATAAATCACCCTTTATAAACTCTACACCTTCAAGACAAATAGGACAGAGCTCGTTTCCATCTTCGAAAATCTCGTTTTTTTCAACATATGGAAATAGATGACTATTCCTGTTATGGGATATAGATTTAGTCTTTTTGCTAGAGGTAATTGAATTCACTGATGGTGTTCGATGAGACCGATAAGCTTCATCGACTAATGAAGAGAAAGCAGAGATAGATGCATTATGGGCTGATACCGATTCATGTCCTTCGGATACAGCATACTGCACTCACATTCGAATACGAAGAACAGAGGATTATAAAATCATATTATGTACGAATAAAGCTAGACGAAACTCACATAAAATAATGATGATGATCTTGCAGGATCAGAGCTTTTTGATGCACAGAAACAACAACCTCCCATTGTTTATATATACATTAATCCAATAGAAAGAATCTCAGGCTAAGCTTGTAGTTTCTAGTTTACATAAAGAAGGGAACATTAGCTATTCAATTTCACCATGGATATGTTCTTAAAACAACTGAGAATTGCAATAAAAAAGCCATTATTGAAGCAAGAGAACCTTTTTCATCAAGATATATACAAATAAGCTTCATTGAGAAGAAAAATTATTTACATATAACATCAATAGGAAAGAAAACACATATAGAAATCACACTTCATATCAAGGTATTCATATTTCTCTGTAATCAGCCACAAACTACAATTAATTGTGCCAAATTTCCCAAATAGACATCTACGCTGAATTTAGGGGGTTCCACTTCAATCCCAGCCCTAAAATTAAGTCCATTGAACAAGAATGAATAGGGAACAGAGATTCAATACAGCGCCCATGTAAAATCTCTACTCGAAATTCTCATCAAAATCGAACCAATAAACTCGAAAACTCCAAACAAAACGAAACTTAAAGGGAAATACCTAATTAACCTACCAAAAATTTTAAGAATTTGCATTCGCGAGCAAAGCAGCAGCATAAACAGAGAATACCGTATCACATAGTGAATCAAATTCAAATAAAAAAGTTGCTGGCTCCAGAAATAAGATACATCAAACAGCAGAAGCTGTTGCGCAAAATGTGGAGAAAAGCACGCAAAGAGAGGAACTTTAACTGACTCAGAGGAAGGAACCAGTCCAACCCGTAAAGCCTTCATTCTAGATCTTAAATTAATTAAATTAAATTAAATCAAATCAAATCAATGGTTTCTTTGATATAAATTTTTAAAATTGCAATGGATGACTTGAGATTTGGTGATCGTGATTTTTTAAATGTGTTTAGTAAAATTATTATATCATGATCGTGATTTAGTTAAAAAACTAATATGTTTTTTTATGTTTAATAATAAAAACAAATAAATTATGTATAATTGTAAAATAAAAGTAATAAAGTAATTTTCAAAATCACCATATAAATTATATATGCTTTTAACAGCGGTCATCAAATTGTGTTTTTTTAACGATAATAATATCACAATTATCCTTTTGTTTTGAACGGCTTAATAAAATCGCGATCTAACAATCTCATCTCACCACATCCTTATTCTTATAAGGATACCAAACAAACCCAATAAACTTAATCCAGAAGCTGGATACTAATTTTAAAAAACAATTAAAAATTCAAGTATTAAAGTATAGAAAATTTTAATGAAAAAAAATATAATTAGACAAATCCTTATATCTTGATTTAATCCATGGTCGAACTGGTAGTACATAATTATTAATAATATATAAGTATTAACTTATCGTTAAAAGTATGTTTTTCTTCGATCATTAATTGTGATGTACTGAAGAATTCTCATAATTTAATTATTTAAGCTTGCAGAATCCAATTAAGATTAGGAAACATAGACAAAATTAAATAAACTATACTCTAGTACATGGACCAGCCATATCTTTAGGTCAAAAGATTTTATATTAAAGCCACATTTTAATGCTACAGACTTGTGATAAGCAAATTTAATTCGGAGTTTTATTCAATAGATTTCAATAATCAATATTTTAAATGTTTAATTATAATAATAAGTATTAAATTTTATATAGATGGTTAAATTTGAGAGCATACTCTATAAAGTTTGAATAATTCAATTAATATTGTTGTGGTTCAAAAACCGTGGTGTCAACAGTCGATCGATTCGTTGCGAGACGAACTCGGTTGTAATTTATTTAATGTATGGAAGACGATTGTAAATCAAGTATAAAAGAGACAATGCAGTTTAGAGTGGAAAACCTCAAAGCTGAGAAAAAAATCACTTGACTAAAAGTTTCAAATGCCCTTGCCGATTCAATAAACAAGGTGATAATCATAGAGACCATTTTGTTCTTTAGACAACAAAAATGAAGAAAGCTTATCGAAAATAAATCGATAGATGCTAAGTAAGAGAGCTTGCAAGGAGAATCAGAAGAGGATCATTTTCTTCGCATCCCAAGTGTCCTTTTTATACGCCTACTGTGCTGCGTGAACAGTAATGTGTCGTTTTGTGCTTGTCCTCTGCGGCTAGGTCGGCTCGTGTCAGGCGGAACAGCCGCCGGGCATGGCTTCATAGGGCTGCACGGTGCTAGGCCTTTCGGCGCTATTAGCCGGCTATCTCCAGACTAAGGGAAACTCGTTTGACCCCGCCGGACCACGCATCTGACAGGATTGTCAGAGGTTGTCGTCGCATGTTGAGAAATGTGGATGGCCCGAAGCAGGGCCTGTGAAGTGTGGACCAATCGGTCTTGGTGAGTGTGAGAAAGCTGGGCCCTTCCGATCGGGACCGATCGATATGAAAGGGCGGTCGGGCCCGTCTGGCCTGGCTGGGCCGTTCATTCACATGAGCTGAATCTGAGCCTCCAAGTTCGGCTTATGTTACTTGGGCTGATCTGACTAAACTTGATCCTGATCAGATTCGAGGTACCGAATTCCGAGGATCTCATCAAATATCATTTCTATTTATCATTATAACCATTATATTTAGTATCTCAAATCCAATATGATATATTTTTCATATCTCAACAACAAATAATTGGGTGAACTTTAATATTAATCTTATTTATTTTGATAATTTTTATTATTTTTTTTTCTAAATCTAAAATAATTAGTTGTTATTTTCAATGGATTTGAATTTGTAATATTAACGGAAATAATACAAATTGTTACTTTTCACAAGTTTATGGTCATTTAACTTATCATGTGATTTCGATAACGACGTTGATAACATTAAAACGAATCTCCAAAATTGTTGATTCGAGATCAAAAAACCTTTGATTTGATACGGTTTAATTGATTTAAATTCATTTTTGTCAAGAAAAAATTAATAGATGTCTAAAATATCGCATTGAATCTTACATATTGCCCATTGAAATAAACATAAGGCTGTTATTCCATCTGAACGAACCGAAGTCGTTGTGTTCATGTTCATTCATATTTTATTCGAACGTGAAAATATGTTCAAACATTGTTCAAATTATTAAGTGAATAATCATCTATTCGTGCGAATTTCACCAAAAAAATCAAATTTTGTTGTTTTACAAACATAATCACAAAAAAATAAATGTAATGATGAATAATCAAAAAGTTATATTTCACAAAACAAAAACAAGATTACACCACTAAAAACATAATATAGTTTTGTAAAAGTTTTTAAACTTAAATACTATAATAATCTATTAGTATAAAAATTAATTTTTAAATAATATATTTATTCACGAATATTTGAATTTATTCAAAAAAATATTCGTATTCGTTCAAATTATAAACAAACAAAAAATAATGTTCATATTTTTATTCGAACGAACAAAAACGATCACATACGAGTCGAACATATATTGTTCACGAACTGTTCGGATCGAGTAACAGCGCTAAGTAAACATAACAAAAGAGTATTGTTTATTCTATTTTCTCAATAATAATAATTATAATTATTATTATAACCGGTAATTTTTAAATTAAATGTTATTATAGGAATCTTATTATATTATTGACTTTTCATACTTTATAATGTTATTATTCTCCAAGGCAAAGTACAGAATAATCATAATCCAATGGATGGAATGAATTCTCCTCCGGCGGCTCCGGCAGAAGATAACTCAGGGATGGTGATGATGCACATGACTTTCTTCTGGGGAAAAAACACAGAGATTCTGTTTTCCGGCTGGCCGGGATACGGCAATCTGGGTATGTATATATTTGCTCTAATCGTCATCTTCTTCTTTGCTGCTATCTCAGAGTGGCTCGGACGTAGCCCAGTAATTCGCCGTTCAAAACACTGCACTCAGACTGTGGTTTACGCGATTAGGGCTGGATTTGTATACCTTGTGATGCTCGCGATCATGTCTTTCAACGCGGGTGTGTTCTTGGCTGCTGTCGCCGGCCACTTTTTAGGGTTTCTCTTGTTTGCGCGTTTATCTGAGGCGGCGACGGCGGAAACTGGGAAGACGACTGAAGCTCATCAGTCAATTCCGGGTTGCGTTTGATTTGATTTGAGTTTGGGCCCTTCTAAGTCAAAGAAGAACATTGCCAGTTACCACACAAAATTTTAAATATCTTCACTGCATTTATACCTTGAATAACTTTACGTGAAGTAGAGACATGGTTTTATTTTCATTAATAAAAATTTAATAAATATGTTTATTTTATTGTTAAATTAAATATCATATTATTATTTGTATAATTTACATTAACATTTTGTAATAATAAAATATTTATTTAATTATAATAGATCATATAAATTAATTACAATATATTTAATAGAAAATTAATATATTGTGAAGGTGGAGTATAACTCTGAAGATATAAAATACAAGCATTCTGTTAATGCGGTTAAATTTTTTAAGCAAACTTAGATGATTATTATACGAAAATTAATTATTTAATGAAATTAATAATAATATAATTTTTACACCAATCCTTTAAAAATAGTGTAAGTAATATATACCAAATTTGAAATTGCGAAATTATAAAAAAAATTGGTATAATTACTCAGATTTGCATTTGCATTTGCATATACTAAAAATTTAATTTTAAAAAGTGTATTGGTTATATATTCTATTCTAAAATTTAAAAAAATGTAAATAATATATTTTCTAACTTTTATAATTAAATATTGACATATGAAGATTAAAAATCGTTCATATTCGACCGTTTATTCATTAATATTAAATGTACATTATTTTTATTTGACTCATTAATTTTAAAATTATGTATCCGAATATAAAAAATACAAAAATAATATCTTAAGTTATCAAGTGGCTCACTAAAAAATTGGCAAAAAAAACGACTATTATATACTCCATAATCATTAATAAATGGATTTTAAAGTTCCAATTCTAAAGAAACAATTTTTTGTTTAAATAGTGAAGGCGTGAAAGGACAATTTTAGCCTTCGTTCATAGGAATTGAGAAAATATCCTAAATTTCAAAATCTTCTTTAGAAACTAATCGACGATTTCCCGAAGGCAATGGTTCCAATCGAGAATGGATCAACGGCTACAACAGCGATGGCCGTCGACGGGGTTGCTGGCGTCCAGAACAATGGTTCTCAGGTGGAGATTGACTCTTCTCGCTTGATGAAAGCGATGGTTCTGCCGTTGGAGGTGGGGACGCGCGTCAATTGCCGGTGGAGAGATGGGAAATATCATCCTGTTAAAGTAATCGAGCGGCGCAAGCTTCACTCTGGCGGTTCTAACGATTACGAGTATTATGTTCACTATACCGAATGTAGGTTTTTCTTTTGTAATTGAAGGTTTATTTTTGAACTAATCTGCCTAGGGTTTATGATCCTTTAGTCACGTTTTGGCGATTTTTGTTATTTTAGTTGGTTTATCTCGCTGTGTTGTAGATCTGAAGGCAATTTTATTGTTTTGGTTCACTGACTAGCCTTCATGCCTAAATTTGCAACTTTGATTTGAAGAAATATCTGGATTGCTTTCGTTATCCTTAGTATTGCCTATTCATCTACTTTCAGAAAGAATCTATGCACACTGAGTTTTGNGTAGAGACATGGTTTTATTTTCATTAATAAAAATTTAATAAATATGTTTATTTTATTGTTAAATTAAATATCATATTATTATTTGTATAATTTACATTAACATTTTGTAATAATAAAATATTTATTTAATTATAATAGATCATATAAATTAATTACAATATATTTAATAGAAAATTAATATATTGTGAAGGTGGAGTTATAACTCTGAAGATATAAAATACAAGCATTCTGTTAATGCGGTTAAATTTTTTAAGCAAACTTAGATGATTATTATACGAAAATTAATTATTTAATGAAATTAATAATAATATAATTTTTACACCAAACCTTTAAAAATAGTCTAAGTAATATATACCAAATTTGAAATGGCGAAATTATAAAAAAATCGGTATAATTACTCAGATTTGCATTTGCATATACTAAAAATTTAATTTAAAAAATTGTATTGGTTATATATTCTATTCTAAAATTTTAAAAAATGTAAATAATATATTCTCTAACTTTTATAATTGAATATTGGCATATGAAGATTCAAAATCGTTCATATTCAACCGTTTATTCATTAATATTAAATGTACATTAATTTTTATTTGATTCATTAATCTTAAAATTATGTATCCGAACATAAAAAATACAAAAATAATATCTTAAGTTATCAAAGTGGCTCACTAAAAAATTGGCAAATAAAACGACTATTATATACTCCATAATCATTAATAAATCGATTTTAAAGTTCCAATTCTAAAGAAACAATTTTTTGTTTAAATAGTGAAGGGGTGAAAGGACAATTTTAGCCTTCGTTCATAGGAATTGAGAAAATATCCTAAATTTCAAAATCTTCTTTAGAAACTAATCGACGATTTCCCGAAGGCAATGGTTCCAATCGAGAATGGATCTGCGGCTACAACAGCGATGGCCGTCGACGGGGTTGCTGGCGTCCAGAACAATGGTTCTCAGGTGGAGATTGACTCTTCTCGCTTGATGAAAGCGATGGTTCTGCCGTTGGAGGTGGGGACGCGCGTCAATTGCCGGTGGAGAGATGGGAAATATCATCCTGTTAAAGTAATCGAGCGGCGCAAGCTTCACTCTGGTGGTTCTAACGATTACGAGTATTATGTTCACTATACCGAATGTAGGTTTTTCTTTTGTAATTGAAGGTTTATTTTTGAACTAATCTGCCTAGGGTTTATGATCCTTTAGTCACGTTTTGGCGATTTTTGTTATTTTAGTTGGTTTATCTCGCTGTGTTGTAGATCTGAAGGCAATTTTATTGTTTTGGTTCACTGACTAGCCTTCATGCCTAAATTTGCAACTTTGATTTGAAGAAATATCTGGATTGCTTTCGTTATCCTTAGTATTGCCTATTCATCTACTTTCAGAAAGAATCTATGCACACTGAGTTTTGTAATCTCTTAGACACGTGGTTATTTTCTGTGCCAGTTAATCGAAGACTTGATGAATGGGTAAAACTTGAGCAACTTGATCTCAACTCTGTGGAAACTGATGTAGACGAGAAAGTTGAGGATAAGGTAATGTTTTTATTCTATCTATGTATTTTAATGTACTGCTGCATCTGTATAGTTAGAAACTTCGTGTTTCAATGGCCTTTGCAAATAGCTTGCTCAAGTAATCAGTATGTTTTTCGTTCAGTACAAAATGTATATTCTAACATTCAGAGGCTGCAGGTAACCAATTTAAAAATGACTCGACACCAAAAGAGAAAGATTGACGAGACACATGTCGAGGTGAGCTACAAGTTTTTTTTTGTAACCTTACAGAAGATATTGAAACCATGAGTTATTTATTGGTGGAATTTGTAATTTCCCTGGAGCAATACAGGGCCATGAGGAACTTGATGCCGCAAGCTTGCGTGAACATGAGGAATTCACAAAAGTGAAAAATATAGTTACTATCGAGCTTGGCCGTTATGAGATTGAGACTTGGTACTTCTCTCCATTTCCTCCTGAATACAATGAATGCATCAAGTTATTCTTTTGCGAGTTTTGCCTGAATTTCATGAAACGCAAAGAACAACTGCAAAGGCACATGGTGAGATTTCTCTTATATTCGTGCTTTTGTTACTCGGTTTTCCATTGAGCTGATTTTTATTTTTTTCTGAAACATTCTTATCTTCTAAAACACTATTTGATTCTCTTTTTTATCACTATTTTTTTAAGTTTAACCTAAAAGGTCCCTCTCTATCTCAATAATATTTTCTTTGCCTGTAGAGGAAATGTGATCTCAAGCATCCTCCTGGTGATGAAATATACCGCAATGGAACATTATCAATGTTTGAGGTACATTACATTTTTTTGTTTATCGTCGTTGTATTTGTAATTTTGCTGTTTTTTATCTTAAAAATGTGGTTAAAAACAGACTCTAGTCAAGGAAATGGATGTTTGCCTATGTTTTTTTTAATGAATCTTGTATGATATTCCCGAATAATTCTCATGTCTTTTTGTAATAATTTCCTTTGCACCTTTTGACAATTTCTCAGAAACAAGATACCCCAAGAAAAAACAGTTTTTATAGTTGAACTCGTGATGGAGGTTATTTATTTTAATTCTTCTAAAATGATTAAAACAGGTTGATGGGAAGAAGAACAAGGTTTACGGGCAGAATCTTTGCTATCTCGCTAAATTGTTTCTTGACCATAAGACCTTGTACTACGATGTTGATCTTTTTCTGTTCTATGTATTGTGTGAATGTGATGATCGAGGATGTCACATGGTTGGCTACTTCTCCAAGGTAATTCTCGTTTATTTTTTTAGTTTTTTTATCTTTTGACATCTTGATGCTAGATTAAGCGTTTGGTTATCAGTCAAATATTGTCTGTATAAGAAGCAAGATGATAGGTAAAAATTATTTTACATTTTACTTTCTCATTCCAAAAAGTGAGAAAAATGTGTGATTTAGTCGAGATTATGTTCTGAATGAATACAATATTTGAGATATATTTGTCTTCCCTCTTCCCCTTTTACGTTATACAAGAGAAGCATTCTGAGGAGTCTTACAATTTAGCTTGCATAAATTTTACATTTTACTTTCTTGTTCCAAAAGGAAAAAATGTGTTATTTAGTCGAGTTTATGTTCTGATGAATACAATCTCTGAGATATCCTTTTATCCCCTCTTCCCCTTTTATGTTATACAGGAGAATCATTCTGAGGAGTCGTACAATTTAGCTTGCATAAATTTTACATTTTAATTTCTTATTTCAAAAAGGGAAAAAAATGCGTTATTTAGTCGATTTTGTGTTCTGAATGTATTTTTCTTCTCTCTTTCCTTTTATCTTAACACAGGCGAAGCATTCTGGAGAGTATTACAATTTAGCTTGCATAAATTTTACATTTTACTTTCTCATTCAAAAAATGCGTGATTTAGTCGAGTTTGTGTTCTGAATGAATACAATCTCTGAGATATATTTTATGTTATACAGGAGAAGCATTCTGAGGAGTCATACAATTTAGCTTGCATCCTTACTCTTCCTCCATATCAAAGAAAGGGTTACGGCAAATTTCTGATTGCATTTTGTAAGTTCTCATTTCATCTGCATTCTTTCGAGTTTCTTTCGATATCAATTTCTTGCTCCTCCTCTGCATCTACAGCATATGAACTCTCAAAGAAAGAAGGTAAAGTTGGAACGCCAGAGAGACCGTTGTCGGACTTGGGACTCTTGAGCTACCGAGGGTACTGGACTCGTGTTCTCTTAGATATCCTGAAAAAACACAAAGGCAACATCTCAATCAAGGTTTTTGAACTCAACTTAAAGCAACAAATTTAGAGCTAAGAATTTAATCA
Source organism: Utricularia reniformis (assembly GCA_009725065.1). NCBI lineage: Eukaryota > Viridiplantae > Streptophyta > Magnoliopsida > Lamiales > Lentibulariaceae > Utricularia > Utricularia reniformis. Next base: position 165,486 of record RWGZ01000077.1, read on the forward strand.
CATGAATGGTTTTTCAAATAGGAATTGAGTGACATGACAGCCATAAAAGCAGAGGATATATTGTCTACACTTCAGAATTTGGAGTTGATTCAGTACCGTAAAGGTCAGCATGTTATATGTGCCGATCCAAAGGTCCTCGATCGTCATCTCAAGGCGGCTGGTCGTGGAGGTCTTGATGTTGATGTAAGTAAACTGATATGGACTCCTTACAAAGATCAGAGCTAATATTTTCATTCTCTAGTGCAATTTAGTGTGTGAGATTGTCGAAAATATGTACTTTAAGAACATCTTATTGACAAATTTGACATGTATGTAGTGTAAATATGGTTAAGCTTTGATTGAATGTGAGAAAATGTAGAACAAGTCATTGCACCTTACCTGTTGAGGCTTGCAAGTTTATGCTTAGGGCTATTAAGAAGTACAATATACAGTGTTCATTTGCTCATATTCATATTTGTTCGTTCAAATTAGAATATGAACAATGCTTGAACAACAAATGAGCTCGAAAAATTCGAACGAACATGAAATTCTCTTTTCCTTGATGTTTTCTGACATTTTCGATAGAACCTTCCCGGAAAAGTATAACGTTCGATGAGTGTAGTTTATACTATTTTGCATGGACAAGAATGAATGGATCTGAATACGAACTCGAATACACAAGGAAGAAATCCAAACATAAATGGACATTAATACAAACACATAAACAAGCATGAACACAAATATAAATATGAGCAAAATTTTAGAAATATGAATAATATTCGAACATGTTTTTCCGTTTGAATTATATTATTTCTGCACGAACACGAACGAATGAATCCGAATATGAACTCAATCACAGAATGAACAAATCCAAACATAAATGGACATTAATATGAACACAAAAAACGAGATTGAACAAGAAACAAACATAAGCAAAATTTTAGAAATATAAATAATATTCAAACATGTTTTTCACTTTAATTATAATACGAATATGAACAAGTCATTCGAATAGAGTAACAAGACTATGTATGATAAGGGGAAATGGGCAAACCTGTCCTGTCCACTGCAGATTCCAAAGCATCAACGTAGTTCCTCAACGCTTTCCTGTTACCTCATCAAGGAAACCAACAATCAAAAGTTAAACTTATATGAAACCATAGTCTAATCAATCTTATAATTCCTAGAGGCTTTGATTTGGATGCACAGAGAAGAAGCAAGTGAAGGATACAGTTTAGAGGCTAGAACATCCATGCCTTTCATTTCTTCATTTAATCTGCAAAACTCAACACTTGAAATGAACAAAAATGGCATAACATACAATGAACCAAAAGGCAAATAAACATGACCTCAAACAAGAATTTATGAATCTGTTTCCTTTTGCTGAAGCTTCAAGAACTGTAACATGAAAGCAAGAAAAAGATTGAAAGCTACTAAAACTACGACAGTATACATTAAAGAAACATATACCAGATTCTTGAAGTCGACCGGATGCATCACTAAAGCAATTCATATGATCAACTGTACTGCTACTTGCCTAACATGTTCATATTGAGCGATTGAATATCACTAATTTGAAGAAAAAGATTAATTAGAAACCTGAGAAAGCGTATCACGAAGAGATGCAAATAGAGAGGTGAAACTCTCCGCTATCGCAGCTGAATCTTTTTCTACAGACTCCAATGCCTTCAGAATCTCTTTCCGATGATCAGACGGTTCAGATTCGATCGAATTAAGCTCGTTAGTCGCGGATACTTCACCGGACTTACCACCGCCGTCCAATCTGCTCGTCAATTGATCATCGACCACTGTTTCCGGTACATCGGGGAATCCGTCGCTCCCATCCTTATTCTCCATTCTGTGTATTGTTTACAGGGTTTGTATTCAGTGGTTTTATAAATTAGGTTTGTGATTTGGACGGGAAGGTAAGCTTCCAATTCCGACGTGGATTATATAATATTGTGCATTTTTCGTCAACTTCAGTAAAAACATAATATTTAAAATGAAAATAATTACGTTATAGTTATTTAATTAAATACATTAATACATATTTGAAATAGTTTTTTATTGATTTCAGATTATATATAAATTCCAAATCCGAGAAAATTGCATCTCTACCAACCTTCGATGATTTTGATTTTTTCCGAGGGATTTCAATTATCAAAAGTAAAAATTTTACGAATCAATTATGTTAAATACATTAAACTTTGATGAATAGTTTTTCAAAGAAATATAAAATATGTAGATTAATTTTATTATCTTCATAGTTTAAAATCACAATCGCTACAATAATAAAATTATAAAAATCAAAATTAACAAGATTATAGAACTATTAAAACTAAATTTTCGTGTTAAAAAAGAGAAATATTAATTTTACGTGATTAAAATTGTAGAGCCCATGAGTGAAATGTAATGTAGGCCCAAATGATCAGCCCAATGCAAACATAAAGCCTTTTCTACCGACACTTGGTATTTTTAGATCACATTTTGTATATGTGGATCATTGTTCCCATATCAAATCTATAGTACTCGACTACTCGTATATATTATTATATATTATATTTTGATATTAATTTTTATTTTAAATTTTACTCTTAATTATTTTAGGTTTTTATTACATATTTCATTTATCAATAAATCTTATGATTATTTCATATATTTATAATATATGACATATTATTTATTTTCTATCACATGATATTTTTATTTATATTTTATTAAATTTTAATTTTTAAATCTTGTCTATCATGGTAGCAGTCTATGCGGACCGACTCGTCCGATCGACTCAATGCAACTCGACCCGACACGATATGATTCGGAAAGAGTATAAGAGTTGTATTTTCGACTTAGCTATTATTTTTAAATAAAATAATGTTAAAATTTGTTGAAAGTTAGATAAACTATATTTTTTAAACTACAAATAGTTTATCAATTTATTATATAAGATAATTCAACTTTATAAAAAATGAATATAATTGTTTTATTTCATATCTCTTCATAAACAACCATATTTCAGTCCATTATCGCTTACACGATTAATTAACAAGTAGATAGATACATGATAAAGTCATGAATACATATAAGTCATTTTTCTAACGAATAAAAAATATAATTAATAAAGAAATCAAAACGACGTCGTTTTATGTCAAATGTCAAGAATCGTAACAAATCGGACAGTCGAATACAGTTCAACACGAGTACGTGAGGAAAATTGAAGAGTTTGTGCAAAAGAGATAGCAGTAAATGATTTCTACTCACCAGAATATTCTTACGGCCCCGCCGTTGAAAGTTGCAAAATCAAATCTTTACAGCTCTCTATTGTTGACCTAAAAAGAAAGGCAAAATGCTCAGAAATAAAGAGAGCTTTTAAACTTTCCATTTTCTAACTCTTAACATATGATGCAAATATCACCTGTACTTCCCTTGACCAAATACCAAAATAAGTACCTAATTTGTGATTCCTTTACTAATTTAGTATCTTCACCCGATCATAATCGGCTTCCAACTAATAAGATATTGTACGTTTTAGATCAAGGTCGATCCATAGAGCTCGAATCTAATTTTGAATGAACAAAACAAGCTCAGCCTTGTTCCACCTGCATAATGTATGATCTCAGTTACACAATAAGCATATACACTCTAGAAATTTGCGTTTCGAATTCATAAGAAAAGTGAATAATACTAAAATAATAGATCTCATCATATCACAATTCTTATAAGATAGAGCAATTCTAATTTTAAGATGCATCAGCTAAGCTAACAGACAAGAGAAAATGGTGGTTGGGTGAAGTGGAGCCACATGATAATATTTTAATGAATGTACAGAAGAAGCAAACAGCTCACTTGTAAAATTAGTTGTGTGGTCTTCTTTCAATCACAGCTCATATACATGTCAAATTATTAGCNAATCTGCTCGTCAATTGATCATCGACCACTGTTTCCGGTACATCGGGGAATCCGTCGCTCCCATCCTTATTCTCCATTCTGTGTATTGTTTACAGGGTTTGTATTAAGTGGTTTTATAAATTAGGTTTGTGATTTGGACGGGAAGGTAAGCTTCCAATTCCGACGTGGATTATACAATATTGTGCATTTTTCGTCAACTTCAGTAAAAACATAATATTTTAAAATGAAAATAATTACGTTATAGTTATTTAATTAAATACATTAATACATATTTGAAATAGTTTTTTATTGATTTCAGATTATATATAAATTCCAAATCCAAGAAAATTGCATCTCTACCAACCTTCCATGATTTTGATTTTTTCCGAGGGATTTCAATTATCAAAACTAAAAATTTTACGAATCAATTATGTTAAATACATTAAACTTCGATGAATAGTTTTTCAAAGAAATACAAAATATGTAGATTAATTTTATTATCTTCATAGTTTAAAATCACAATCACTACAATAATAAAATTATAAAAATCAAAATTAACAAGATTATAGAACTATTAAAACTAAATCTTCGTATTAAAAAAGAGAAATATTAATTTTACGTGATTAAAATTGTAGAGCCCATGAGTGAAATGTAATGTAGGCCCAAATGATCAGCCCAATGCAAACATAAAGCCTTGTCTACCGACACTTGGTATTTTTAGTTCACATTTTGTATATGTGGATCATTGTTCCCATATCAATTCTATAATACTCGTATATATTATTATATATTATATTTTGATATTAATTTTTATTTTAAATTTTACTCTTAATTGTTTTAGGTTTTTATTACATATTTAATTTATTTTCTATCATATATATTGATATTTCATTTATATTTTATTAAATTTAAATTTTAAAATCTGACGTGTCATTAACTAATGTGTATCACCATTCTCATACGGTAGCAGTAAATGAATTCTACTCACCAGAATATTCTTACGGCCCCCGCCGTTGAAAGTTGCAAAATCAAATCTTTACAGCTCTCTATTGTTGACCTAAAAAGAAAGGCAAAATGCTCAGAAATAAAGTGAGCTTTTAAACTTTCCATTTTCTAACTCTTTAACATATGATGCAAATCTTACCTGTCCTTCACTTGACCAAATACCAAAAGTACCTAATTTGTGATTCCTTTACTAATTTAGTATCTTGACCCATCCTTTCGGGTCATAATCTACGTCCAACTAATAAGATATTGTTCGTTTTAGATCAAGATAGATCCATAGAGCTCGAACCTAATTTTGAATGAACAAAACAAGCTCAGCCTTGTTCCACCTGCATAATGTATGATCTCAGTTACACAATAAGCATATACACTCTAGAAATTTGCGTTTCGAATTCATAAGAAAAGTGAATCATACTGAAATAATAGATCTAATCATATCACAATTCTTATAAGATAGAGCAATTCTAATTTTAAGATGCATCAGCTAAGCTAACAGACAAGAGAAAATGGTGGTTGGGTGAAGTGGAGCCACATGATAATATTTTAATGAATGTACAGAAGAAGCAAACAGCTCACTTGTAAAATTAGTTGTGTGGTCTTCTTTCAATCACAGCTCATATACATGTCAAATTATTAGCTGCCTCAATCAATTATTTCTCAACTCTAACAATCACGCTACACCAGTTAATATATTCATCCATCTTCTCCATTGCTTGCCTGCAAAACAAAACCATAGCAAAAAATGAGAGAAATTCTTCATATTCAAGCAGGGCAATGTGGGAACCAAATCGGAGGCAAGTTCTGGGAAGTTGTATGTGCAGAGCATGGCATTGATGCAGTTGGAAACTACATTGGTGACTCAAGAACTCAGCTTGAGAGAGTTAATGTGTATTATAATGAAGCTAGTGGTGGGAGGTATGTACCTCGTGCTGTTATGATGGATCTTGAACCAGGGACGATGGATAGTCTCAAGAGTGGGCCGTATGGGAAGATTTTCCGGCCAGATAACTTTGTATTTGGACAAAGTGGTGCAGGGAATAACTGGGCTAAAGGGCATTATACTGAAGGAGCTGAGCTTATTGATTCTGTACTTGATGTTGTCCGTAAAGAAGCTGAGAACTGTGATTGTCTTCAAGGTATCACAAATCTGCAAAGAAACTTTACAGGGTTATAAACTGAATGATTTTAATCTTACTTTGAGTTGCAGGCTTTCAAATATGTCATTCACTTGGAGGTGGAACTGGATCTGGAATGGGAACTTTGCTTATTTCAAAGATCAGGGAAGAGTATCCTGATCGGATGATGCTGACCTTTTCTGTTTTCCCATCGCCGAAAGTTTCCGATACGGTGGTTGAGCCTTATAATGCTACACTTTCAGTTCATCAGCTGGTTGAGAACGCAGATGAATGTATGGCTCTGGATAACGAAGCTCTCTATGATATCTGCTTTCGAACACTGAAACTCACTAATCCAAGCTGTAAGCTCTTGAATATTTCCTTTGAGGCATTTTATCGAACACTTAACGAGCGATCAATTTTGTAGTTGGGGATCTGAATCATCTGATTTCAACGACGATGAGTGGTGTGACTTGCTGTCTCCGGTTCCCTGGTCAGTTGAACTCCGATCTTAGGAAGCTCGCCGTGAACCTGATACCATTCCCACGCCTCCATTTTTTCATGGTTGGATTTGCGCCGCTGACTTCTCATGGTTCCCAACAGTATCGTGCCCTAACTATCCCTGAACTGACTCAACAAATGTGGGATGCGAAGAATATGATGTGTGCCGCCGATCCTCGCCACGGCCGGTACCTGACGGCGTCGGCGATGTTCCGTGGTAAAATGAGCACAAAAGAAGTGGATGAACAGATGATCAATGTTCAGAACAAGAATTCATCCTACTTCGTGGAATGGATTCCCAATAACGTTAAATCCAGCGTCTGTGATATCCCACCGACAGGTCTGGCTATGTCATCTACCTTCGTTGGTAATTCAACTTCGATTCAGGAGATGTTCCGTCGTGTTTCTGAACAATTCACTGTAATGTTCCGGCGCAAAGCTTTCCTCCATTGGTATACCGGCGAAGGAATGGATGAAATGGAATTCACAGAGGCTGAAAGCAATATGAATGATTTAGTCTCTGAGTATCAGCAGTATCAAGATGCGAGTGCCGAGAATGACGCTGATGATGAAGAAGAAGAAGACGCCGACAACTAAACCGCCGCACCGCCTCAGGATTTCCTCCGTCCTTGTCTACATCTTTATTCATGGATTTGTATTGTATTCTACTGTGTGTAAGTACAAATTATACTCATCTTGCTTGCTTGTGAACACTTCTGTTTATTCTCTTGTTCATCTTCCAATTTTCTCATGTACTCGTCGCTACTACATCCTCCCTGCAAATCGAACCATTATAGGTTTCTTTTAATGAAAAATCCATCAACCTATAATCAACGGCGTGTACGAGAACAGAAACCGCCATTACTGTAAATTTTGCAGATCAAAATTTCCTTCTTCCCGTCACTGTTTTCTTTTTTTACTAACTTGAATGAATCTGCTCGCAGGTCTTATTCTGATATAAATGCTTTGTCGAAATTCTGGGCCCAGATTTAATTGCGGAGAGGCCCAATAAACTTATTTTTATATTATAATTATAAAATAAAATAAAACTTGTAATTTTTCTAATCAAACTCAAAAGTATTTTCTGACTGTATTGAGCAATATCGATCAAAATATTAAAGCCACTTCGGTTTTAATATGAAAGTGTTGTGTTAATCTATCAATTTCTATTCAAGGTGTATTTGAGTAGATAAATGATAGTGGAGCAATTAAAACGATGTAACTCGATTAATATCTATTTGTTTATTATATTTGTTATACATAAATAAATTTATATTTATTCAAAATTCTTTCATGTATAGTGTACTTTTCATCATTGTATATTTGTATTGTATCTCATTAATGCAATTATAATATTGATTTTTCTTGTGTAAATTTCACATGGTAAATAGTAAATTTGAAATCTTTAACTAACCCCATCATATCCACTTATATATTGATTGTATCCATTGTGTTTAAAAAATGGTTCTATACTGAATGAGCCAAATACATTTGTATATCTAATTGTAATAGAATAATAAGAAAAATTATACTATACTCTAGGAGAAATGAATTACTTTAAATTAATTCTGAATTTATGTTATAATTACTTCAAAAATCAATAAAAAAATCTCCATATTATATATCATTTTTTTTCAAACGAAACTCAACCAATAAAAAGATGTGCCAGCCAATATTTTCATTTGAAAAAATGGTGTTTTTGGTCCTCTTAGTATGATCATATTGGCAAATTTAGTCCTCCAAGTTTATTTTGGAATTTTCAGTCTTAGAATTTTGGATATTTGGTAACTCGGTCCTCCTATTTTGGAACATTTGGCGAAATCGATCCTCAAATTTCATATTTAGTTCTCCAAATGAAAGCGAACAAAACCGATCCATGTAGTTTGATCGTAGTGGCAAAATTAGTCTACGTATTATATAAAAATGAAAAATTACAAATTACAAACTTCGGGACCAAATTTGTCATAAACATAAAATTTGGAGGACCAAATTTGTCAAATGTGGTAAAGTATGAGAACTAATTTTGACACAAATAAAGTTAAGGGACTTAATCTACCACAATTATCAAAATAAGAGGACCAAAATTGCCAAAATAGGAAACTACGATAACCAAATTTGCGAGTCGCCCATTTTCATTTATACCAATATTAATTATAATGATCGAAATTTCCGATATAACGTAATTTTTAAACATTGGTTGCATTAATTTTGCACAATTTCATTTACCTTGGAAAACATTTATTCGAATCCAACATTAATGAATCATATTATTATTTTTTACTCAACAAGAACATGAACTTGTGAATTCGTCATTCCCCTTCTACTTCTACTCCTGCTATAAACTCTCCCAAATCTCTTAGTCGTCTCTTGAGTTACACCCTCCTCTAATTGATCCGATACTGGTAAATCCTCCTTACCTGAAGAACTTTTCTCTAACTGTGTTTCTGGGAGAATTGCTTCTACTTTTTTATCCTTCGTCTTCCCCCAAATCACCATATAAAGTCCAGTTACAATCACCAAAGCTCCAGTTACTCTGCAATTTTCTCAAGTTCAGACAAATGCTCGCAGATTCTTAACCAAATAACGAAACTTAGAAAGGTTTAATTCTTACTTTCCGACAGTCATTTCCTCGGCGAAGATGAATGAGCTTAAAACAGCAACGATCACCATGCTTAGAGGGTTAAACGCCGTCACGAAAACGGGACCTTTTTCGTTCATGATCACACCGGAGAGGTAGTAAGTAATGCCTGAAGACACAACTCCCTGCAGAAAAAAACTCATTTAGTTCTTCAAATCTCGTGTCTTTTTCGGTAGTAAAATTTGGATTAATTTATAATAGAGAAGATGTATCATACTAAACGATTTGTTCAAAACTTTTATAGTATGATATTCTCCTCTTATACATTATATTCGTACACATTTCTATTGTTATTTCGGTTCGATTCTATAATTTCAACATGATGCGAAGTTGGTTCGATTAAAATCTTGATTATCAATATTGAAAAAGTCAAGTTCATTTCATTTCAAGTCCAAATTTGTCAATTATTTGGACTTGACAGAATGTGTTGAAACATTAAAATGTCCCACATTGGAATTCAGATAAAATTTGGATTTATTTATAAGAGGGGAGATGTATCATACTAAATGACACGTTCATGACTTATACGGTATGATTTACTCCCCTTATGCACCATACTCGTATGCACTACCGTCGTTATTTCGATCAAACTCTATAATTTCAATATGGTATGGAATTGATTCAGTCAAAATCTGATTATCGATATAGGGAAAGTTCCATTCATTTCATTTCAAGTCCAAATTTATCTGATATTTGGACATGAGAAGGTGTGTTGGAACATTAAAATGTCTGAATTGAGATAAAATTTAGATTAACTTATAATTGGAATAAATACCATAATAAATAACTTATTTAACTCTGTGTAGACATAATTTCAAGAAGTCTTACCCCGTAGACATAAGCTAAAAGCTTAGCATCCAATCTGAGGACCCAAATAGAAGTGTTGTCTCTTTCAACTATGAAAGTTAACACAGTTCCTATTAACGATCCCAATGTGCAGATCATTGCTGTTAACGACATCCCAGCAGGATAAGATTTCAATGTGATTGCCTGATGAAGAAGACAAATAGTTAATGAGGAGAACGAAAAAAATATTCAAGAGGATTCAGAGATGGTCACCTGTAAAATGTAAAAGAGAGAGTAACAGAAGCATCCAGCTCCGATCATGAGTGCTCCTTTGATGGGATCAGGATGGTCGTTTGGATTTGTGGAAGCATGAGCATCATGTGATGCGTGCGTCCATGGAAGCTCTAGTATTTGGCCTCTGAAGATTGTCATGATCATCGCTCCGGCTAGAGTTACACCAGTTCCTAGAATCTTCGCGTAGCTGGGTAACTTTTTGAGGTTCAATTTCTCGATCCTGTTAGGCGAATTGAAGATGATTAGTACTCATTTATATGGGTTCGATCTTGATTACAGTTTCTTGGTTACCTGAGAATCCACGCCATTAGAAAAGTAAGCGCCGGAAGAAGATTACAGAGAGCAGAGGTGACGGTGGCGGTTGTGTGTCTCATCCCGGCATAGAACATATTTTGTCCGATCACCGGACTGTTGCAATAAAATTACATCTTTATACTCATACCCACTTCGTAAAAACAACTAAAACTGAAGATTCACGATTTACTCACTCAAACAAAGCAAGGAGAAGAATCTTGATGAAAACACTAACAGTCATCTTCGGTCTGGTCTTCCTGTAAAACCCAGAAAAAATCTTCATCATTTGAACACAATTTATTTACAGAGACCCAAACCCGAGGAAGATGAATCAAACCTTTCAAAAACAAGTGCGAACGGGATGAATAAAACACCCGCGATTCCATTTCTATACACAGAGAACACATAATGGCTGCTTCCTTGGTTAAGCGCCGCCTTTGCGACGATTGCGAAACCAGCGCTGCCGAATTGGAGGAAGATTACACCAATATAAGGTCTCATTTTGCTGAGTAAACTTGAAGACATGGTCGTAGTGTCTTTGAATCTGAGTTGAAAGATAAGAATGAAAGAGAAGAGAGACGCAATGAGACTACTCCAATCAAGTGATGATGATATTTATATACAAATTACAAAGAGGAGAGCTTCCTGTGAAGTAAAACATGGCGACCTTCAATCATGTACCAGTCAACTTTCAACTCCGCCCGCCTTCCTTCCTTGTCACCTTCTGTTATTTATTTTATTATTTTATCACAGATTTAATCATTCATCTAGATCTTGGATATTTGCGATTTTTTAAATGATATTTTATCTCAAAAGTTTAAAATTTCAATAATAAAATATTAATTCGATATCCCTCTCATAGTTTTGACAAAAACAATGTTCAATGTTTTAAAAATTAACAAATTCAATTCATATGTGGCAAACTTAGTCTAAAATTCGAGAATCAAATTTACCATACACGTTGACTATGTTATGTATGTATTTTCAAATTCATTTTGATATTAGAATGCATTATTTTAGTTTTTACATAACATTATATCATTTACATTTTGATTATAAACATAATGTATTTTCAAATTGTTATTAGAATGCAAAATAAGGTAGAAGACTGGATCTGGAAAGTATAATGCATTCTCGTTATTTAAACTATAAATATATCTTCTAAAAAATCATATTTTCTTTCACATTTACAATGTCGTTGTACATATTTTTAAGTTGTCCATTCTCATGCATCTTTAACATGCAACTATAACCATACATAATTTTTTTCGTCATGTACATACTAACGACAATAAGTCTAATTTGGATAAATTACAAACTACCATCCAACTCAAATAATAATACGTTGTATTAATTTAAGTTATATCATCATTTTTTCGTACTTAAACTTTAAAATATTGTAAATATCATTCTACAAAATATTGAAAATGTAAGAAAAAATATCATAATGGTGTTCTTATAAGGTAATTAAACATTAAAATACGGTAAATACCACACTTCTAAATTTTAGAAATTACAAAAAATACCACAAAAATTGTTATAATCATTCACATTAAACTCTAAAATTTTAAAAATTATAAATTTAGTAATCTTTTAAATTTTTATAATTACATATTTGATTGTCGCTATCAAAAAATGTAGGTTAATAACCTTATAAAAATTTAAATATTATATCTTTACAAAACTAATACTTTNCAAACCCGAGGAAGATGAATCAAACCTTTCAAAAACAAGTGCGAACGGGATGAATAAAACACCCGCGATTCCATTTCTATACACAGAGAATACATAATGGCTGCTTCCTTGGTTAAGCGCCGCCTTTGCGACGATTGCGAAACCAGCGCTGCCGAATTGGAGGAAGATTACACCAATATAAGGTCTCATTTTGCTGAGTAAACTTGAAGACATGGTCGTAGTGTCTTTGAATCTGAGTTGAAAGATAAGAATGAAAGAGAAGAGAGACGCAATGAGACTACTCCAATCAAGTGATGATAATATTTATATACAAATTACAAAGAGGAGAGCTTCCTGTGAAGTAAAACATGGCGACCTTCAATCATGAACCAGTCAACTTTCAACTCCGCCCGCCTTCCTTCCTTGTCACCTTCTGTTATTTATTTTATTTTATTTTATTATTATATCACATATTTAATCATTCATCTAGATCTTGGATATTTGCGATTTTTTAAATGATATTTATCTCAGAAGTTTAAAATTTCAATAATAAAATATTAATTCGATATCCCTCTCCAAGATTTGATAGTTTTGACAAAAACAATGTTCAATGTTTTAAAAAATAACAAATTCAATTCATATGTGGCAAACTTAGTCTAAAATTCGAGAATCAAATTTACCATACACGTTGACTATATTATGTATGTATTTTTAAATTGTATTTTGATGTTAGAATGCATTATTATAGTTTTTACATAACATTACATCATTTACATTCTGATTATAAACAGAATGTATTTTCAAATTGTTATTATAATGCAGAATGTGGTAGAAAACTGGATCTGGAAAGTATAATGCATTCTCGTTATTTAAATTATAAATATATCATCTAAAAATCATATTTTCTTTCACCTTAAACAATCTCACATTTACAATGTCGTTGTACATATTTATAAGTTGTCCATTCTCATGTATCTTTAACGTACAACTATAACCATACATAATTTCTTTCGTCATATAGATACTAACGACAATGAGTCTAATTTGGATAAATCCAATTTTATACAGAACATTATTCTTGTTCTACAATTCAATTTATCAATTACAAAACACTCAATGCATTCTTGATTTATAATCACATTCTGAAAATGTATTCTCAATCTTTATTCTAACTTTCAAAACGCATGCAAAACATAGCATAAACTTTGAATATTAGATTTGTCAAAATTTACTATGGATGGAGATTAATTTTACCAAAAAATTAAATTTTGATTACTAGTTTTGACTTCAAAAAACTAGCTAAATTTACGGAAATTACGAAGTTTTGGACATAATTTGACAAATCATAGAAAGTGAACTTAAAAAACATCAACCCTTTTTAAATAAATAATTTTATACTATTACATAGTTATCTAAATATTAAAAAATATGAATGGCTTGTTTATAAGGTGAGAAAGTTAGTACTTCAAATTTGTTCAAAAATCAATTTTAGTCTTCCTATTCAAATTAATTGTTTCAAAATTTGATATATTAACAATTTTAATCCAAAATTACAAACTACCATCAAACTCAAATAATAATACGTTGTATTAATTTAAGTTATATCATCATCTTTTCGTACTTAAACTTTAAAATATTGTAAATATCATACTACAAAATATTGAAAATGTAAGAAAAAATATCATAATGGTGTTCTTATAAGGTAATTAAACATTAAAATACGGTAAATACCACACTTCTAAATTTTAGAAATTACAAAAAATACCACAAAAATTGTTATAATCATTCACATTAAACTCTAAAATTTTAAAAAAGAGAAAATGGCGACTGGGTCCCCAAAGTTTGGATAATTTAGCAATTTTGGTCCCCAAAGTTTCACTGGCAAAAACAGTCCTCAAAGTTTTGATGATTTTGCAATTTTGGTCCCCAAAATTGCGTATTTTCGCAAAATACGTCCCCAAAGTTTGCGAATTTTGGCAATTTGGGTCCCCAAATTAATTTTCGTCCGGGGACCTAATTTGCCACAATTCGCAAACTTTAGGGACGTATTTTGCGAAAATACGCAACTTTTAGGACTGGTTTTGCCAAAATTCGCAAATTTTGGGGACCGATTTTACGTACATGAAACTTTGGGGGTTGGTTTTGCCAAAATTGGAAACTTTGAGGACCAAAATTGCCAAATTACCTAAGCTTTGGGGACCAAATTATAAATTTAGTAATCTTTTAAATTTTTATAATTACATATTTGATTGTCGCTATCAAAAAATGTAGGTTAATAACCTTATAAAAATTTAAATATTATATCTTTACAAAACTAATACTTTAAATTTTAAAATCACTCAAAAAATGAAAAAGCGCTAATTTGTATTTGAATGTCATTGTTAAATGGTTTAAAACTTTAGTAATAAATACATAACTTTTGGAGTAATTATTTTACACAATTTTTAATATATGATATAATCTACTTAATTTTCTCTTAAATACATATAAATGAACATCAAAGTGAAATTTTTACTTTTTTATATTCTTTAAAAATTACAATTAGGTCCTATAAAAAGAGACATATTGAAATGTTCTGCTTTTTTATCACAAAAGCAAAAAGATCACAATTAATGATTGGCAACTTTTGATATTTTTCCAGGAGATTTATAGTGAGGAAGTTTAATTTTATGTTGTGAGTTTTTTAGATAGTATTGTAACTTGTTAAAACGTAAAAAATAGCATTAATTTTCGATTGATTTTGTTTTTGTCATGAATTAATTTTGTTTTAAAAACATAGCACTGATTTACAGTTTGCTACTGCCAGCTTTTTTCGTAGCTCGGTTTCTATAATTATAGAAACCGAGCTACCATTTTTTTTATATCGAAAAGGCATTAAAAACAACAATTAAAAATAAAAATAAAATAGTAGCTCGGTTTCTATAATTATAGAAACCGAACTACGAAAAAAGCTGGCCGTGGCAGACTGCAAATCAGTGATATGTTTCTAAAATAAAATTAATTCATGACAAAAACAAAATCAATCAAAAATTAATGCTATTTTTTAACAACATAACAAAATACCATGTTATGTAAAACAAAAAACTCTAATTTTATGGTACTTTTTAAAACTGTTTTAAAAATTATATTGGAAGCTAAACTATATTTTGATATTTTAATATATGAAAATATTTATACAAGAAATATACATACTTAGTATATTATATTATAAAATAAAATAAAATAAAATAAATACTACAATTTATGAATCTTGTTTTAAAATTTTAAATCAAAATGTGAACAGTCAATCTTCATTTAAAACATAATTTTGAGCTTTAAATTTAAATTAATTTTTTTATGTGTTAATTAATTTAAATAAATAAATAAGAAAAAGAAAAGCCGGAGATCAGATTTCCATTCTGGCTACCGCTGAATTATCCAAGAAAGTGCTTAGCGTCTTTGTTTGAATGCCAACAACCAAAGAACAATAGGGACCACTATCACATTACATTGACAGTGACGTGGCTAAATCTCAACCACATATAGGTTTGCTAGATGGATATGATAAATTGTTTTGTCTTGTATTTAGTAATATAGCTATTATTCTATCCGAACGAACCCAATGCGTTGTGTTCATATTCGTTCATATTTTTATTCGAATGTGTTCATATTCGTTCATATTTTATTTGAACGTGAAAATATGTTCGAACATTGTTCAAATTATTATGTGAATGTTTATGTTCGTTCGAATAGCTTGTTCGAACATATTTGTACTATTTGTGCAAAATTCATCCAAATGATTCTTCATGTTCTAATTCATCCCCAATTCATATAGAAATTGGTTCATCATAAAAAACAATAATTTCATACAAATGGTTTACTAACGGTGATGAACATTTGATGTTCCATATTTGATATTTTGAATGTTTTGTAGAATATTAAATGTATTATGTTTTCAATCTTTTGAATACAATAAAGAGTTGAGAAGTGATTTACAGTTGTCGTTAGAGTCAATTAGTGAAAATTGAGATTTTGTAAAGGTTTTTAAACTTAAATACTATAATAATATATTATAATAAAAATTAATTTAAATAATATATTTGTTCACGAACGTTCACATTTAATCACGAAAATGTTCATGTTCGTTCAAATTATAAACGAACAAAAAATAACGTTCGAACAATGTTCATATTTTATTTGAATGAGCGAACACGATCATATACGAGCCGAACACATATTATTCACGAAATATTCGAATCGTGTAATAACCCTATTTAGGGATGACAACTTGGTAAATATGAATAGTATAACCACTTCATTGGTTAACCTTTTTGTTTAGGGTTAACAACGGATTAACCAATTTATATTTTTTATTTAAATTAAAAAAATGTAATATGATTTTGATTTAATAAAAAATAATATATTAAATTAATTTCATAAATAATTATTCTAAAAATATATAAATAAAATATTTTTGTACATGATATAATTGTTATAATAAAAAAATTGTATTATTATAATTAAAAATAAAACAACGACTTTATATAATATTTACATTTTATATGATAAATAAAAAAGAGTGACCAACGAAAAATTCATTAGCGTAGAAATTAAAATAATATTTTGAAAATAAAGTAAATTTAAAAAATTTCATTTTTCCTAACGGATAAACAGAAGAGTATGAGAACGGATAATTGTTAGATACTCAGGGTAACCAAATGTATAATCATGCAATAACCAGATGTATAGTGGGGAGAATATTACTAAATTGCTACTTGCCTCATTTAAAACGGTTAATTAATTTTAAAACTGCTATCCGTTTACACGGAGCGATTACCTATCATGTAATGAGGTAGAAAATCTAGATTGACATCCTTCTCGTATTCCTATAAGTTAATGATTTATTGGGTAATATATTGTCAATATATCATCGTCCATCAAAAGATGAACCATATTGTACAACTTTAGATCAAACTAATTATTCATTATATTTACTTTTGATCAACTAAAATATTTATAGTTTTCTATTATCTGAGACACTATACACATAATCTTTTAATAATCATCCTCATGTCAAATTGACCTTGAAACAAGTCTAAGTCTAATTATGAAAATGGAAGAAATAGTATTAAAAATTATTATAAATATCAAACCTTAACATTTTTAAAAATTAAAAATGTATTTTTTGAAGGGTGTCATTAGTTTTTATTTCATTGATTAACTTTAATGACAGTAAAGATGATATTTTAAATATTAAAAATTTTAAAAATAACACTTAAGCTTCGGTACTAAGTAATCATTTTAAAAAACTTTTGTAATTTTTATACTATTTTAAAGTTCTTATATAATGTTCATAATTTTCTCTTAAAAATAAATGTATAATATTTGGTGAGATACAAATTTGATTCTCATAATCTTAAGGTTTAGACAATTTTTGGCCCTGTAACTGTTATGATTGTAGCAATTTTGATTTCAAATTTTGAAGATGCCAAAAATAGTCCCCATATTTTTATAATTTTGATAAAATTAACTTCAAAAGTTCAGTGTATATAATATAATTGGTTTCTCAAAGTTTTAAATTTTGGCAAATGAGATACTCGATAAAATTAAATTTTATGGGAATCGATTTTGCAAATTTAGCTTTGTAATTTGTCAAATGTTACAAACTTACGTGATCGAATTTGTCAAAACATTTAAGTACGTGGACCAAATATGTCTATAAATTATTGAGACCAATTTTGCCAAAATTGTAAAAGTTAACTCGTAATTTTCTCATACTTGTTACTTTTGATATTCTTAAAATATTACAATTAGGTCCTATAAAAAGAGAGATGTTGAAATGTGATGATTATTTATCCCAAAAGGCAAAAAATAGCACGGTTTAATGATTGGAAACTTTTGATAAACCTTTTCAAGGAGATTTCTAGTGGCGAGCTATACACAAGTTAACAGCGTTTTTTAGTAGACATATCATTGTCGGAAATTTAACTTTTAATAATGACATTTATTTTAAATAAATTGACAAATTGATACTGATTTATTTCTTTTTATCAAAATAGCACTGACACATCTGATGATAAGATTTAATTGATGTTTTTAAAAATATTTATTAAAAAAATTGATATAATACACTATTATTAATTAATAGATTATCTAATTACTTAGTTATACATATTTTAATTCAAAAAGTGATATAAAATTTAAACTTAATTATTATTTATTTAAATTTTCTTAAAAATTACTTTGATTTTATTAAATTATAGATTAATTTAATTAAAAATATCAATTAAAGTGAAAATAGTTTATTACTAAGGTTTGCAAAAGAATTCAATTTTTTTGAATATTTGAAGTTTGAATATGATCAAAAATATAAAATTTTTATTTAAACTTAAAAATAGAAAATTTTCAATTTTATCCACATAATTTCTTATAAAATAAATTTTTGTATTTCATTTTAAAAAAATCAAATTAATTTTTTAAAATTTTATTATCAATTATAATTTTATCATATAATTAATATACTAAAATTTTTAAATGCAAGACATGATGAATAGAGTGAATATTAATTATGTAATTATAAAAAGTTTGAATTATATGATCTCAAACATCTATTATTTAAAAACTTTTATTTTAATAATTTTATAGATTTATAGCCCTGTCATGTAGTTTGGTTCCCAAGAAAATCAGTGTTATTTGTATAACAAAAAAATGTGTCAGTGTTATTAATAAAACATATTTAAAAGTAATGTTATTATTAAAATATATATATACTGACACTGGTACAATAATTTTTTGCCCCAGCGTTAACGTTCGAAAAGTTACGTAAATATTATATTAACTTATTTTTAGAATTTTAATCTAATCTTTAAATTATTATTAAATTAAAATACAAAATAATTTTGATACTTTATTTATTTGTATTAAAATAAGTAGATCACTTATAATTAGATATTTAAAAACAGTTTATTAGAAATATCAAATATACATAAGTATTATATTATATTCTAAACTAAAAATAAAACATTTTAATTTATTATAAATTAATTAATACTTAATGAAAATTGTTTTAAATTTTAATTACTCTTATGAATAATAAATGCACTACATTATTATACTTTTGTAAACAATTTAATAGAATTGTTCTATGTTTATTATGAGAATGTAAATGTGTTTTCAGAATGTATTTATAGAATGTGAATCTGTTTAAGTGTTCTGCATGGTAAATAATTAATAATGAAATAAGAATGATGTTCTGTAAAAAATAGTTATGAGAATGTATTCTGAATACTAAAGTACTATATTGCCCTTATAATTATAGAAAACAAGATTTATTTCATTAGAAATAAGTAGGGTTATTCATTCGTTAAATACCGAACCGAACATAATTTTAATTACCGAATATCGAATAAGTCAAAAAATTAGCTACCGAATACTGAACCGAATTTTGTCGGTTCGGTTCGGTTCGGTAAATACCAAATTGTTTCGGTTCGGTTTGAGTATTTACCGAAATACTGAATTTTCTAAAATTTAATCAAATTAAACAAAAAATTAATCATAATAATGTATTTAATTATATAATTAAATACAAAAATATTAGTTTAAATTAAAGAAAATGTTAAATTAGATATTTGGTATATTACCGAATACCGATTTTTTTACCGAACCAAAACCGAAATGGCCGAAATTTAATAACGGAATACCGAACCGATTTTATAAATCGGTATCGGTTCGGTAAAAGAAATCGGTAAACGGTTCGATATTCGGTTTTTACCGAATAGTGAACACCACTAGAAATAAGGGATTCAGTCATAAGGATAGTTTTGTCAGAGATTTTTTAAAATGCATTCTAGAAATTCAAAATGAGATATTCATGTCATTTTGCGTTGAAGAAGAAAATTCATAACGCGTTTTGAAAATAGATTTTCATAATGAAAATGAAAACGGTGGGGTGTTCTGTAAACGAATCCAAAATGTATTTTAAAAATGACAACGTATTCTGATAATACAGTCAGAACATGCATTAAGTTTATTGAATAAATTTAATTTACAAATATTAAAACTACTTAAATATTTGAATCTTATTCTTTACACAAAAAGCACGATGTACGAATATTTAAAATATAGTACATGATTTCCATTCTGGCTGTCGCTGAATTCTCCGAGAAAGTGCCTAGCCTATTATTGTTTGTATACAAAAAGGGACCACGTATCTTATTACAGTAAGAGTGACGTGGATAATCATCAACCATACATAATTAATATCTCCCTAGGATCAATGGTTATTTTTTATCATATTAATACTAGAAATTCATGATTCATAGAAGTCAGAGTGTTTGTCTACCAATACATAATATAAGTAAACCATATTATAAGACTAATTCAAGACAATTATTTATAATATTACACGCCATATAAACTAAAATAATTTCGTATTTGATGTATGTCAACATACACTTAACTTTTTCACACTCCCCTTGGGTAGATTTGACATTGGTACAATTCAGAGTTTCTTTAATGGGCTCAGCAGTGAATCATAGGTCACAATATATTTGTGTCTAAACTGGTAAGGACAAATGTGAATATGTTATAATACAAATTTATAAGAGAAGTGAATAATATTATAAAATATTAGGTTAATAATTTAATCATGATATCAGACTCATTATAAATTATAATAATTTAATTCCATCGTTAATGGGATACACCACACTTAACTTTTTAAGAGTACTTCTTCCTTCATTTTTTAAAAAAAGCTATTGCAAATTTAGTAAGTTGATTAAAATAGACTCCAAAACACAACCACAACCATAATTACGANATATTAATTATGTAATTATAAAAAGTTTGAATTATATGATCTCAAACATCTATTATTTAAAAAAAAGTTATTTAAAAACTTTTATTTTAATAATTTTATAGATTTATAGCCCTGTCATGTAGTTTGGTTCCCAAGAAAATCAGTGTTATTTGTATAACAAAAAAATGTGTCAGTGTTATTAATAAAACATATTTAAAAATAATGTTATTATTAAAATATATATATACTGACACTGGTACAATAATTTTTTGCCCCAACGTTAACGTTCGAAAAGTTACGTAAATATTATATTAACTTATTTTTAGAATTTTAATCTAATCTTTAAATTATTATTAAATTAAAATACAAAAGAATTTTGATACTTTATTTATTTGTATTAAAATAAGTAGATCACTTATAATTAGATATTTAAAAACAGTTTATTAGAAATATCAAATATACATAAGTATTATATTATATTCTAAACTAAAAATAAAACATTTTAATTTATTATAAATTAATTAATACTTAATGAAAATTGTTTTAAATTTTAATTACTCTTATGAATAATAAGTGCACTACATTATTATACTTTTGTAAACAATTTAATAGAATTGTTCTATGTTTATTATGAGAATGTAAATGTGTTTTCAGAATGAATTGTCAGAATGTATTTATAGAATGTGAATCTGTTTAAGTGTTCTGCATGGTAAATAATTAATAATGAAATAAAAATGATTTCTGTAAAAAATAGTTATGAGAATGCATTGTGAATACTAAAGTACTATATTGCTCTTATAATTATAGAAAACAAGATTTATTTAACTAGAAATAAGTAGGGGTATTCATTCGGTAAATACCGAACCGAGTAGAATTTTAATTACCGAATATCGAATAAGTCAAAAAATTAGCTACCGAATACTGAACCGAATTTTGTCGGTTCGGTTCGGTAAATACCAATTTGTTTCGATTCGGTTTGGGTATTTACCGAAATACCGAATTTTCCAAAATTTAATCAAAATAAACATAAAATTAATCATAATAATATATTTAATTATATAATTAAATACAAAAATACTAGTTTTAAATTAAAGAAAATGTTAAATTAGGTATTCGGTATATTGCCGAATACCGATTTTTTTACCGAAATTTAAAAACCGAATACCGAACCGATTTTCTAAATCGGTATCGGTTTGGTAAAAGAAATCGGTAAATGGTTCGGTATTCGGTTTTTATCGAATAGTAAACACCACTAGAAATAAGGGATTCTGTCATAAGGATAGTTTGGTCAGAGATTTTTAAAAATGTATTCTAGGAATTTAAAATGAGAGATTCATGTCATTTGACGTTGAAGAAGGAAACTCATAACGCGTTTTGAAAATGGATTTTCGGAATGAGAATGAAAACGGTGGGGTGTTCTGTAAACGAATCCAAAATATATTTTAAAAATAACAACGCATTCTGACAATGCACTCAGAATATGTACTAAGTCTATTGAATAAATTTAATTTACAAATATTAAAACTACTTAAATATTTGAATCCTATTCTTTACACAAAAAAGCACATGTACGAATATTTAAAATATAGTACTTGATTTCCCTTCTGGTCATGATAAAAATTGTTATATAATGGTATTTTGACATAATACTTTTAATATTTTTTTTAAAACTATTCCAATAATACTACTGATAACATATTATATTGACAATATATCACTAACAATAATTATTTTTATAATAAAATTATATTATTCAGTGTATTAATATTGACATATTATAATATTATCTTATAAATATAAACATATATTATCGGATATGTACCGGTACATATTCAATATATCCGAAACATATCTGGTATATCGATTCAATGAGGCTGTCCGGTATATCGGTCGGTACCGGTATTTAAAACAATGATTTTTTTATGATAAATAAAATGTATTGTATATATTATTATAAACCATTTAAAACATTGATTTTTTATGTACCGAATCCATACCGAAATATTAAATAAAATAAAATATAAAATATTTAGATTTTATTTTTTTAATATAAAATCCGACGAACCCGCAAAAATCCGACCCGAAAAATTGTACCACCCGGTATTTTGCAAAATACCGACCGAAGATGGTACGCTCAAAATTTCCGGTATACCAGAAATTTAAAACAATTATACAAATTATAATTGAAATTGTAATGTAATTAAAATCAATCATTTTAAATTTCCGGTATACCTGAAATTCGGTTGTATCGGCTCGGGTCGGGACGAGTTTTATTTTAACAAATAAAATCTGAATATTTTATAATTTAATTTATTTTAATATTCATATACAGATCCGATGTATCAATACAGTGAGCTTGTACGGTATTCCTACTAATAACAATTATATATGTACATTTATTCTATTTTATATCTTTATTTTTAATTTTGTCATTAAAACAAGTATCTCAAATCATTTTTATTTTATATTATATCTTTATTTTTTAGAGTTCATTCAGTAGTAAATATTAACATTTATTTTTTTCAAAACAAAAATTAATATTTCATAATTTTGTTTATATTTGTAAGATAATATATAATATGTCAATATTATATATTATGTTAGTATTATATACTGAATAATATACTTTTATTAGAAAAACATCATTATTAGTTGTATATTCTTAATATAATTTGTTCTTGTTGGTATTATTGAAATATTTTTTAAAAAAATGTTAAAAGTATTATATGAGAATTCTGACACAGTTAGATAGCAATTTTTCCCTCCATTCTGGCTGTCGCTGAATTCTCCGAGAACGTGCCTAGCCTATTATTGATTGGATACAAAAAGGGACCACGTATCTTATTACAGTAAGAGTGACGTGGATAATCATCAACCATACATAATTAATATCTCCCTATGATCAATGGTTATTTTTATCATATTAATACTAGAAATTCATGATTCATAGAAGTCAGAGTGTTTGTCTACCAATACATAATATAAGTAAACCATATTATAAGACTAATTCAAGACAATTATTTATAATATCAACGTATTTGATGTATGTCAACGTACACTTAACTTTTTCACATTCCCCTTGAGTAGATTTGACATTGGTCCAATTCAGAATTTCTTTAATGAGCTTAGCAGTGAATCATAGGTCACAATATATTTGTGTCTAAACTGGTAAGGACAAATATGAATATGTTATAATACAAATTTATAAGAGAAGTGAATAATATTGTAAAATATTAGGTTAATAATTTAATCATGATATTATACTCATTATAAATTAGAATAATTTAATTACATCGTTAATGTGATACACCACACTTAACTTTTTAAGAGTACTTCTTCCTTCATTTTTTAAAAAAAGTTATTGCAAATTTAGTAAGTTGATTAAAATAGACTCCAAAACACAACCACGACCATAATTACGAAATTGCCTATCAATTTAAAAATATTATGATTTTTGCTTTTCTTAAAGTGGATCATCTCGTTGAATTTGCCTGAATAGTCATGGATCCCTCCAAACAAAAATTGGGCATTGGCCCATTAGATAATAAATGGCACATAGAATAAGAATTGGGCTGTTGGCCCAATAGTGAAGAAGTTGGATTCTGTTGCTAGTGAAGAAGTGATCCACTATACGGCATTGACTCGTCCGACCGACTCGATGAAACTCGACTCGGCAAGAGTGTAAGAGTCGGATTTTCGACTCGATTCGTATTATTAAATAAAATGATATTAATTAAAAGCAAAATTTAAAAAAGTAATTGTTAGAATTTGTAGAAAATTGCATAAAGTCAAGTTTAAAATTACACATATTTATCAAGTCATTATATAAGAAAATTTAACTTATAAAAAATGGATATCGTTCGTCGATTCTACCGTCTCCCCAAAAACAATCATTTTTTGATCCATCATCACTTATACGAAGAATTCACAAGTATATCGACAACATTAAAAAGTCGTAAAAGCACATAAGATACGTTTCCGATGAATATAAAAATCAAATTAAGGAAGAAATCAAAACGACGTCGTTTTGTGTCAAGTGTCAAGAGTCGGAGCGAGTCAGAGAGTCCGACTCGACTCGACACGGTAAAATGTGAAAAATTGAAGAGTCGGTGCCGCATAAGTGATCCATATATTTGATAAATTTGATAATATCAATCCATAAAAATTTAAATAGTATTCTGCATTAATTTTTAAAATAAATTATACATTATATAATTTATAATGTACTTTAAAAATATGTATAGAACATTATTAACAATTTAAATTCTCATTATCAATTAGAAATCCATTATGTATTTTAACATTTAATACTACAATCTAAAATGATAATCACTCATTTTGCATTCTATTATATCATTTACATATATACCATTATTTTAATAAATAAATTTTATATGCATTATTTTTAACATAAGGGACATTATGGTATTTTGATTAGTGTAAATTAATTGTCATTCTACATTTTACGTAACATTTTTACATTAAACAGTTTAATATATTAATTCCAGAATACTATACAAATTCTGATTATGCATTTTAATTCTTTATTCTAATTATAAATTCTAATTCTATATTCCATAATTTATACAGAACACACCCTTAGTCTATATGTTATAATTGATTCTTGATGCGTTCAATTTTAATGATTGAGATACTCGATTAAAACAAAATATCATAGACCAATTTTGTCACTTTAAGGATTTAATTTACCAAATATTACCATTTAGAAGAATAAATTTACCAAAACTTTACAGTGTTGAAACTAAATATGCCATTAAAAATTACTACGATCAAATTTACAAAAACTATAAGACTTTGAAAACTGAAGTATATTTTCTCATTATTTTTAAAATAAAATATCGCTAGATTAACATTAAATTTGACAAATTTATTATTTTTATAACTCAAATATTCTACAAATATTGTAGAAGTACACGTACACATACACAACACACAAAATGAAATGAAGCACAATCTCAAATAAGCAACAAGAAAGCAAAATATTATACATTTATGAAGGAGGGGTATAAGTGCAAGCATCTTTTTTGAACTTGATAGGCTTATTACTAACGGAATCAACGATCATCGGGCACGAAACTTGTCTTCGGTGCATCGTACTAACAAGTTTTCCGACAATATCTCCTTTAGAAACAATCTCAAAACTCAATGCTAATGGTACCTGAATAGATCCAATTGTATCTGGTAAATTCGATCCAGCTCCATATAAAGGAACTTTAGTTCCTTCTATTTGTACAATAACATTCTTATGACTCCTCCTTGGTTGGTAATAGTTCTTAAGCTGCACGATTAATAGTTAAATTAGAACGAAGCTTAATCGCGATTAAGATCGTAAATTCGATACCTTTCCTGATGCAACTACGATTTCTGAATAGATAAGATTCACTGAAGGTGAACTGAGATGAATACCGTAGAATGTTGCCGGATTGAATACAGTTATTCGTAATGTTCCGTTTATATTTAGCATTTTTGTAGGAACTCCGGTGAAGTCTGCGCCTGAGCCGATGTAGAAATTGTTCACAGTTAAGCTCTGCATAAGATAGAGGAAGAATTATCAGAATGTAGAAATTCAGGATTCAATATACCGGAAGAGCATATAAACTCATCTCATAAGAGAAGAGAATCATATTGAAAGTCGATTACTAATGATATAATTTCTTTTATAAACTAGAACATTTTTATTTACAAAAGCGATGTGGGACAATATTTCAACATTCGTCCACAAGTCGAATTGAGCTTGGTCCGATTCAAACTTCCTTCAATTTGTTTAGTAGTGCTCGGATCATATGTAGATCATCTTGTCGTCTAAGTTCGATACGTTTTTATACCATAGATTTTTTTGTCTAAAAAAGTACAAACCAGCCCAAACTCCACCCTAAAGCTTCGATACCATATAGAAATTCAGGATTCGATAGTTTGGGAGAGCGCATGAACTCAACCCATAAGAGAAGTGAATCATATTGAAAATGATAGTTCAAACCACTTATTAATGAAATCACATCCCTTATAAATTAGAAGATTTCTATTTCCACAACCGATGTTAGACAGTATTTCAACACTCCCCTCAAGTCAAATTGACATTAGTCTGGTTCAGACTTGTTTCGGACTAACCCAAAACTCATCATGTAGCTCCGATACCATGTAGAAATTCAGGATTCAATTGATCGGGAGAATGTCTGAACCCAATCCATAAGAGAAGTGCATCATATTGAAAAGACCTTATAAACCCGATACAATATTTCAACACATAAATGAAGTGTTTTAATGATTAATGAGAGATGAGTTACCCTGACAGAAATCACAGGCTTGTAGTTTCTTCCAGCGCCCCAAATGATCAAGCAAAAAACAGTGAACAAGAAGATGAATCCAAGAAAAGCCATTAAAGCTTGACATCTTCTTGTTAAAGCTTTTTCATCTTCATACTCATCATAATTTCCCTCTTCTAGAATCACATTACATTCAGGCCATCCTTTATCATTTCTTTTCCTTCCACCGCCGCCTTTTCTACCGGAAGATGACCGGAACATACCGGAGAATCTACTAGCTGATGAGTTACGAGAATGGCGTCCAAATGAAGGGTGTGATGGAGACTCCATTGGGCTTGTAAAATTAGGAGTTGCGTGCATTGTTGAAGATTTGTCACCATCGTGAGAATCTCTAGATGGACTCTGCACATAGTAAGCTTGTCTTTTTGGAGATCGTGGAGGAGATGATGTAGCTATGCTTGTGATATCAGATTCTGATTTTGTGTGAATCATTTTGTCGAACACCTTGTAGTCACTTCAAGATTCAATTGAAAAATTACGATTCTGAGATTCACAGAGCCCCGTTTCTTCAATGATTCGCCTGAAAACAATGATTCTCCACAAATTAAGGTAAAGATACACATCGCGAAACAAGAAACGAGAAAGCAAAAATTGCAACTTTCTTCAATCGCAAGCGATTGAAGTTCTTAAAACCAGAGCGTAAACATAAAAAAACATAAAACCCAACTGAAATTGAAAGAACTGAAGCATAATCAAAGAGAAAATCACATGGGTTTCAGTGAGGGAGAAGAAGAAGATGAGCTCTGAACGCTGAAGGTGGGTTGTGTGGGTAAATGGTTGGCTGGAGAGGAGGTTGAGAGTGTCGGCAGCAGGTAGTCCAGTGAGTTGAAAATGGTGGACCGGGTGGCTTTATTCACCTTACGTTTGGAATATGTAGCTGTCTTCAATCAAACAACTCTGAACTTCATTCATTAATTTTTATTTGAGAGGTTGATGGTGACAATGACGTCTCCATTTTTGGACTTTTTATTATTTTCTTTAATATATCTAATTTGGATATTAATTTTCTAATAAAAAAATGATACAATTTTAGAAATAATTGGACCAATTCAAATCAAAATTTCAAGGAAAGTGTGTGGAAATTTCGATCTCATTATTACAATACAAGTGAATATTTGAATTATTAAACATATATCATAACATCCTTATTAACCGAAGATCAAGCCATATAACTAGGGTGTTCACTATTCAATAAAAACTGAATACCGAACAATAAACAAAATTTTTTTATCAAACCGATATCGAATTATCAAATCGATTCGGAATTCGTTTTTAAAATTTCGGTATTCAGTTTCGGTTGGGTAAAAAATTCAGTATTCAATAATCTAACGAATACTGAATTTAATTATTCGGTATTCGATAACCTTTTGTCTAATTTAAACATAATATTTTTGTATTTAATTATATAATTAAATATATTATTATAATTAATTTTTTATTTATTTTGATTAAAAATTTTGAAAAATTCAGTATTCAGTAATTAAAATTCGATCCGGTTCGTTATTTATCGAATGAAGACCCCTACATATAATTAAAAATTTAAACTTATTTTAAAATCTATGATTCTAGTTCAAAAAATCATGGTAGTATCACTTTTAAAGTCTTGAAAATTTAAAATGGATTCATTTATTCTTGGATTTTGGAAGTTAAAAAATAATAACTCAACTCGATTGACGAAAATTCGAATAAATTGCCCAATTTCAAATAATCTTAAATTTAAAACCATGTATGATGTAAATATTTTGTGCATTTTAATAGGGTGAGACGTAAAAATAGTCCCATAGTGTATGGCGTTTACTAGATTTGAAAATTTTTGTATACAAAATTTTATAATTGTATCAATTGTAGTCTCAAAAATATATCAATTCGACAAAGCTCAAATTTCAATATAAAATTGATCATCAATGTTTTCAAAAATAACAATTGAAGTATCACGAAAAATCCAACTTTTGATGAATTTTTTCGCACTTTATGAATCATATTTATCGATTTTTGTAAACTTTAAGTATCATTTTAAAAAAATACAAAATTTTGGATTGAAACTTGAATATTAATTTTGTACTTAAATTTAACCAAACAATAAAACTTTTGAAACTATGAGAATCATTTCTCTTTTTAATCTAATAAAATTACACTATAAATTGCAAAATAATTCCAAATAAAAAATATATAATACCCAATTAATATTTTTAGTAAAAAATTCAATGTCACTTTCCAATAATTTTGAACAATATTTTAAATTTTAAAATAATTTTGTTTGGCAGCGGGTCATGTCTTGAATAAGGAAGTGATGGACACCTTTGGGAGGAAAGTGTGATCGACACTTCTAGGAGTTGGTAGGAGTTGGGTCCGATCGTCACCTTTGGGAAGAAGATGACGATCAACACCTTCCCAACTCTGTAACCAGCTTCATCAATGACTGATTGACATGTGTCGATCGACATTAATTGAGTAGGGTCGCCTAAGATAACGATCGGTACTAGGTTCCAGTCTTGAGAGCGGTAAAGCTTCGGTGACGGTCGGTCAGCCGAAGAGGGTGCACTGAGAAGGGTTGACAAAGATTAGTGGACTTTAACCCTAAAGTCCACCTGCAACTATTATGTAATAGTGTGTCAGCCGTTTTAATGAGGGATGATCATCTCAGAACTATCAGAAAATAGCAGAGAAGCACGGTAGCAGTTCTGGGTTTAGAACATTTTGTCTGTGTGTTTGATTTAAGTTGCACAAGAACTCGATAGTTCTTGTTACTGTAATTTTTTTTATTATTTTCGTGATAGTGAATTGATCAGAAGGTAGTCTGTGGTTTCTCCCGGTACTCGGGTTCCACGTAAAATTTATGTGTTCTTTTTCCATTCCGCATCTGACTTTTTGCTAAGTTTAATCGGTAAAACGAATCGTAAATTCCATTAAAATGTAACAGGTCATGTCTTGAATAAGGAAAAGCTACCTCCCTTAGTTGAGCCTATTTAATACCAAAACGACATATAAAGTAATATTCAACTAAAAAATCATTTTTTTATCAAAAAAAATCAAATAAATACGCATTTTGTAAATCAAAGCCCATTTACAATACTCCACAACAAAATATTTAAGATAAAGCCCATTGGGCCGACTAGATGGTGGATTTATGGAAATATACAACTAAATTCTAAATATTGAATCTATTTGAATATAATTGATGATGTGGCATATTTTAATAAAAACAAATTTTTTTATTGCTATTAATAAATAAAGCTCTCCTATTATTTTAAAAAATGTATTTTTTAACANTTTAGTTGGCGATTTTGTCCGAGTATTATTCAAGATACATTGTTTTTTTGTCATTTTTGGTGGGGAAATAAAGAAGCAAGCTTTGAAGTTTATAAATTTAATGGTGCGGATTCTCAACATTATTGGGCTGCTTATACGGATGGGATTTATTATTGTTGGAAAACTGGATCAAACATTCATAAAAAAAAACTGTTAGTATTAAATATAATAAATATAAAACAATACTATAAAACTGAAGTAATAAACATTTTAAATATTGTTATATTTTATACAACAATTACTAATATGATGAACTAGTGAGAGATCCAGTTAAGAAATATTATTGGAAGAAGATACTCTAATAAGGAATCTTGTGAGAGAGGCCATATTTTGAGGTTTTATTACAATAATTTCCATTTATAAATTAATGGATTTTTTTAAAAATTTCTGAGTTTTTATGAAATATATGTATAAAATGATATATGACTAACTGTTCTTGGGTGACGTTTGTTTACGATCCATCATGTACTGATTTTGTAAATAACATGCTATTCAAGTTAAGAAATTACAATATAATTTACTATTTGAGATAAAATATGTATTTTTAATTCTTCAATTTCAATTAAATGCACATAAAATTTCACAATTTAGCAATATTGTTTATCATTAATTATCTAACGGTTTGTTAATATTTTATATACTTATGCACAATTCTATATCTTCAATAGTCAATGTTGTATCATTTTCAAACTATAAGGATCTATTTGAGAGGAACTATGAGGGTCAATTGTTCTAATGGAAAACCGAGTGCTACATTATCAGATGTAAAAAAACAAACGGTATCAATAACTTTTGGTGTCATTATTGTAATTACGTAAGTTAAGACATGACTTTTAAATAACTCGTAAGTTGTGTGGCTACATATGCAATTTTTCCACTTGTTATTTATGTATGTTGTGTGTTGTTAGTTTATATATTGCACCAAGTAAGTGAGATTGTGAAATTTGTTATTTTTGTATGAATCCAACTAAGGTGTGTTAATGATTCATTGATTTTAAAATAAAAAATATTATTTTTAATATTTTTTCGTTAACAATATTTTAAATAATTTCGATGTTAGGTTTGGGTAACATTTCATACAAATCATTATTTTTTATAAATCTTAATTATATTTTTAGTGTAATCCCATGTGTGCATATATATATATATATATATCTTAATTACGAATTATAAGATACCTAATGGATGAATTATTTAGTTTTTACATAATGAACACCCTTAATTTGAGTTAGTAATCTTAGCACGATCTAACAAGGATGTTTGTGCTTATTTTTGGACTTTACAAGTTTAATTTTGTATTTAAAAGGGTTTTCGTTTATATTTGAAACTTTATATAAAACAAATAATATAATTAATTTATAATCATAGTACTAACCTTAATTAAAAGTCTAATATTTAATTACACTCACCATTGGACATTCATAACTTATTATTATAACCTTAATTAAAACAATATCTCTAAGTACTAAATAATACTACACTAAATAAATTATAAATGAAGACCATGGCTTTAATTATTCGGTCATGATAAACTTGGTACTTTTGTACAATGTTTTAAAAAGCGTTATCGATTGTTATATCGGACGAACTCAATGTATCAATATATTACATTTGTATAGGGTATATCGGATATGCATATAAATAATAAAAGAAATTAAATTATTAACCTAGAAAAAATATAAATTTTTTAACTTATTATCAATTTATATGATCAGTCTTAAAATAAGAATAACAAAAAAATCTATAAACTTCGTATCTATTTTTTTTCTAAATTAAACAAGTTAGATCTAATTCGATCCGCTTAATACTCATATCGATCGTTATTTCCACAAAAATTGGTATGCCCTAAATGTTCGATATACGGAATCTATATATTGATAATTTAAAGTGGTTTTGTATTGGATTTCCATTCCTACAAAATAGTATATTCACGTTTTAAGTAAGGGATGTGAAACAGCCAATAAGGAAAGGACACGTCTCATTAGCAAACCTCTGTTCCTAAGTAAGCTAAGAACGTGAATCTCAAAATTGGAAAAAGCAAACGATACCGACTGGCACACCTTTACCAAAAGATACACGCCCCGAGGCGCGTTATTTCTATGAAACCGGCCATTTATTTTTTTTTATTAACGGGAATTATAATTTTTATTTTGTCTAAAAATATTAGCCACCGACTAAATCATTATGATAATTACAACCACCACCGACCAGCATAGGAATTAATCAAATTTAAAAATCCTAAATTTTCAAGTAAAAAAATATTAAATTTATCGTAGAATGATTAACGATTATTAGATGTATGTAACATAATTGTGTACAAATATTAAGGGATTAAAATTGATAATAATACTAATTTGAATTATGTAATATATATTATTTTCATATAAATATATAAATTGTGAACAATAATACTAAATTAATCCATTTTTAAAATGTACAGTAGCCCTAATATTAACAAATTTAATCTAATTTATTTTCATTTTTCATAAATGTATATAATATAATTCTATTATTTTGTTAGTGTTAATCATATAATAATAGAAATTTTTTAAATAAAAGCGTGACAACCACCCATGTTTTTAAAACTGGTATTGGACTATATATCCGTATATCAAATCTGTTTAATATAAGATCGTAATAATAAAATAAATTAAATTGTTATATTCAAATATTAAATAAGAAATTCGATATAACGGATCAATATAATTAAATTTAAAAGAAGGACCCCCAAGTCGCATCTTCCTTTAAAAAAGCAAGCCTCGCTTAAAATAAAGTTCATCGCTGGGTTCGTTTATAAATATAAACACAGACGCGGAGGATAGAACATCTTGAAACCCTAACAGATCTTAAATTTCCCCAAATCCTATAGCATTCAATCAAGCAAGAAACCAGAACAAATGGAGCGTGACTTACCGATCAAGGCCAAGAGCTTCTGGAAAATTGTTCGATCCGTCTATTTCTTGTTAAGAAAAGGTATTTCTAAGGCAAAACTGATGGCAGATCTCAGCCTCATGATTCTCCGGACCAAAAGCAAGATCGTCGGAAAATCCACGACGCACGGTCTTGACAACGGCGCCGATCCAGATCCGAATAACGAGTATGAGTTCAGTTGCAGTAACACTCCTGATTATCGAACATTTCGTCTTCCATTTCACCTCAACAAACGAAGTCATCAGCAAAGCAAGCCGATCGATCGAGATCTGGTCGCGGCGGCGATTGATTTCGTCAATCATAGTGCCGCATCTTCTCCGGCTCTTCCAGGATTTGGCCGTACACCAATGGTGAGGCAGTTGCGTGTAACGGATTCCCCGTTTCCGGAGAGTGAAGGCGACGCTTACGTGGATAAAGCTGCTGAAGAATTTATATTGAACTTCTACAATGACTTGAGGAAGCAGAATTCTTCAAATTAAATATTCCCATGGTATTTTACCATTTTTTCTCATTTTTTATTGTAATTTTTCTACTACAACGGAATTCTCTATTTTATGAAGAGAGTAGTGAGTCTTATGAAAAATCTTTAATAAAAGAATATTTTTATACAAAATTTTTTGTTTAAATCCCTAAGTATAGGGTGCATATAAGTCAAATAAATCATATTTTAATATTGGTTTAATACAATTATAAAATATGGCATTCATAAATTTTTGTACAAATACAACTCAAATTTATTTACACATAATCCTCGACTAAGAAAACCCAAATGTATCATCATTTTGGGAACTGGTTTGATAGCCAAAATCAATTTTTATCACATTATCGAATTGTTATCGAATCGTCCCAAATCATTCAATTTGTAACATAACCGTTAGCACACAACATATATTCATTCAAACTCCAAATATCAAGTCAATCAACCTGGACACAAGTGATTTTGATGGTGTGGCAATCGTCCCGTTAGATTGCTTCAAACTCGAACCCCCGTTCTGGAAATATGTTGGGTTTGGAGAGGCTTTTAAACCATTTGATTCGAAGCTGGTAAACTGCGGCAACGGCATGAATTCAGGATTGTTAATTCTCCCACTCAACGCTTGTTGATGCATTGGATCAACAGGCTTTACTCCGATTACGAGTACCCCGTTTAGTTCCATTCCATTTTTTCCTAGTGCTTTTTGTGCATCGGATCGGTGCTGAAATCGATCAATCAAGCAATATTTCAGTTGTTAACAAAGCAGAAATAATGACACTAATCAATGTATAAACAAGGATAAGAACCTGATATAGAATATGCATCCAATTCGCACTTCTCGGGCCAGGAACGTGTTTTAGGATCACCCCACATTTTTCGAACTCTCGCAGTACAAGATTCGTGTCTCCTGGAGAAAATCTGAAAAAGAATTTGATATGGAAAAACACTCAGTAGCAGTACAAATTTGATGAATTGAATCATACATGTCGGTTGTCACATCAATATCGTTGCCCGAGCAAATGGTCTTTAGTGTCATTTATCTAATTTGGTCCCCAAAATTTATTGATTTTGCCAAATCTAGTCCCCACAATTCTTGGATGGCAAAACCAATCCCCAAACTCCGTAAAATTCGGCAAAATTTAATGTGTGACAAAATCAGTCTCCAAATTCCGAAGACTAATTTTGCATACAGGGATCAAATTTGCCAAATTTGAAAACTTTGAGAATTATTTTTGCCAACATTCAAAGCATAGAGGCTACCTATGCTAAATTAAAGTTTGAAGACCAAATTTACTAAACTTTGACGACCAAACACACCATTCTCTCATAGTTACACATATGTAGTCTCCATTCAGGCAAGCATATATCTATATGTAAATAGTCAAAAAGTTAAGATACGATAGGGAAGGATTGAGTATACCCGTAGACAGTGATCCATTCTTCGTCATCGAGACCTCCTACGGGTAGTGAAATTTTCCTTAATCCGGGACGTGCAACCTCCCGAGGATGAGGTACAGTTATCAGTGCACCGGAGTGAATAACACCTTCAACAGGTGACCCTTTTCCCTTATCATCTTTCTCCACACTGCCAAAACTTTTACTAGGTGTCCACAAGCTTGAATTCAACAAGGGACTTTGTTGAGAGTACTGCAATGGCGTCTTAGCTTTACCATCATATGAAGGGCTAGAATCAGTATTGTCCCTAGGAGTTGATTGCCTTGCATTACTTCGAACTGGAGTTCTAGGATCGGAACTGACTTTGGGTGACACTGAATACTGCAGGATCGAAGATTCTGGGGACGTGTGAAGTTTGTCTTCAAGGGTAAATACTGGAGGAGGAGGAAGATCAGAACTGGCGAAGTTTTCACGCCATAGAGCTGAAACAGCAGCTGCCTGTCCCGGTGTGCTGAATTTCGAACCAGCTCGACGAGATGAGATGGGTGATGCTAAATCTTGATAAAATAAGGATTGCCTCCCCACAGACTTGGGTAATTTTTTGATGTCCGATTGCATTTCCCTTTACCTAAAATTTGAAGTAATCATGTATTCAAGCACATCTAAGCATTGGTCGAATATTAAGCACGAATCTTCAAATAAACACAAGGATGGAATTCTAAAAATGAAGCCAAAATTACCAATCTGAACTAATCAAATCGATTCTTTTGGTAAACATGTATTCAAGAACATCTAAGCATTCGTCAGTATTAAGCATTAAGCACGAATCCTCAAATAAACACAAGGAAGTAATTCTAAAAAATGAAGCCAAAATTACCAATCTCAGCTAATCAAATCGATTCTGTTGGTAACCATGTATTTAAGAACATCTAAGCATTCGTCAAATATCAAGCACAAATCCTCAAATAAACACAAGGTGGAATTCGAAAAACTGAAGCCAAAATTACCAATCTCAGCTAATCAAATCGATTCTTTAGGTAACCATATATTCAAGAACATCTAAGCATTCGTCAAATATTAAGCACGAATCCTTAAATAAACACAAGGAAGGAATTCTAAAAATGAAGCCAAAATTACCAATCTCAACTAATCAAATCGATTCATTTGTATGAATCATCATTAGCATAAATCGAGTAAGCGTATCATAAAGACGGGTACATGTGTTGTTAGTTGTCTAAAACAAGCAAATGAATACCTAACTTCAGATCAAGAAAAAAGTACGACGGAAAGCATACAGGCATGTCAATACCTTAAATTCAACAATTTTCTTCCCACTCTACCAGCCGAGAGCCAAACGAATAGAAATTAAAACCCTAATTTCGCAGAATATCCCTACCGGAGTTGAAATTTTTGAAAGAATCAGTAAGAACAACCGGGCCTTGAAGTATATATATTGATTTCTTTCAAAATGGCCCATTAACCAAGGCCCAAAAAGCAATTTCTACAGTCTACTTAAATTAAAACTGAGTGTTCTACACCCATTCTAAAAATGTATTTTCATTGTTATAATGCATTCAAAATTTATTAGCACAACATTCATTTGTTTTCATTCTTGTAAAATGAGAATTGAATAAAATGCATTATTGGTTTTACACATAAATGCAAAATGGAGGAAATTGGTTATTTTAGATTTGACAATACATTATATATAATAAATTTACCATTCTACCCCAAACCCAACATTTTCTAGTTCTTTCTCACATTTTCTTTATCTTTCTTCAATTAAATTATTTTTGGGTTTCGATAAATGTTTTTATATCGATCCGGAATTTCGTACCGGTCCGGATCGATAAGATCGGCGATACCATTTTTATATATATTTTAAAAAAATTAAGAAATAATAATTAATTATATTCTTAGGTCCGGTACATCAAATTTTGGGCAATAATAGTAATTTTTTTGTACCGTCCGATACCGGGAATTATATTCGATTTTCGATTTTTTCGGATCTGAATCTAAAAAACTAATTATATTTTTTTTGTTTCTGACGATGACTATACATAATTTTCACCGTCATTTATATGTTTTTGACTATGGATCTAAATTGGACAAATCTGAAACAAATCAAGAAAAAAATAAAGAACAATACAACGAAGGAAGTGAGGAGCCGGTGAACAATCAATCTAATATTACAATGAACACACTCAGAGATAAAATCACCGAAGAGATGTGGAGGGTGTGCAGTTGTTCTGCTAGACCATCTAGATGACATTGAAATTTAAGTATGCTAATTTATATTTAATACGAGTTTGATGTATTTCTAATTAAATAAATCTTGTTTTCTATAATTATAAAGATAAAATAATACTTTAGTATTCAAAATACATTCTCATAACGATTTTTGACATAACATTATTTTTATTTCATTATTCATTATTTACATTACAGAACACTTATACAGATTCACATTCTATAAATACATTATAACAATTCATTTTGAAAACACATTTACATTCTTATAATACACATAAAGCACACCCTAAGAAAAAATACTTTGATATTTTGAATGTATTCTCCAATTCTCTTTTATTAATTAAAATACTTTGTCAATATTATCAGAACCTTGTAATGTACGGGTTGGAAACCAATTGAATTACTAATAATTCGATTTTAATTGTGTGATTTTCCTTAATAAAAACTGAATTAATTAGCGGGTATTTTATTCAATTTCTATACGAGTTTTGATTGTAGTCCGTCAATTACTTTGTTTTTATTTGTTGATTACATTTTTAATTTAAAAATGCAAAAAATTACATTAACTAATTAATCAAAATTCAATAATACTTCAAATTTCAAAAAACCACAACTATCTATTAGATCATCTTCATCCGCGACCGTGGTCATACCCGTCAGCATCAAACTTCTCTCCGAACACATCATCATTCTCACTTCTACATGTCATTTTATATTTTATCAACATCATTTTGTTATTATATTTCATGTACATCATTACAAATACAATTAATTATATGTATTTTAATCGTATTTCTTTAAATTAAATATAACAATTACATATTTAACTTATTTAATCAAATAATACATATATTATTTTTATTTTATTAAACTTACTTGTTGTTAAATTTGTATAATATTATTATATTATTTGTAAACTATATATTTATTAATATTAATAAAATATATTTAATTTAAAATAAGTAATAAATTAAAACACTAAATTTAATAAAAAAACATGGATTCTATCCCCTAAGTCTTAGCGGCCATATGTTTGTACCATAAGGCCATAGCCTTACCAACGTGGCGCCCTAATATTGGTTTAGCGACTTTGTTGGCGACTTTAGGGTGCCCAAGGCTGTATTTAAATAGGGTATCAAGCATCCTTAAAGATGGTCTTAAACAATAAATATCATAAAAAAACAAAAATTAATTTAATGAATGCAATTATATTTACTATTAAGAGATAGTTATGTTAGGAATGTAGGTCGGGTGATAGTCGGAGGGTTTGATGGTGAAAGACCGACCGGGGGAAACCTAACATGAAGCGGTGATATTGATCGACTTGATGGATCTCGGATCTATTAAGGATATCGATCGGACGATTGTGATGAGTCTATTTGATAGAGGTCGGATTAGATTTGGATCGAGATTCGAGAGTATCGCGGGGAAATATCTTTCCTTAATTGACGCATTAAATATATAAAATAAAATATTGAGATATATCTTATTGGTTACATATATGGAAGAAGATATTGAGATATATCTTGTTGAATATATATATATAGAAGAAGATATATTCTGTTGGCGATATATGAAAAAAGATATATAGATATATTTTGGAGATATATATGGAAGAATATATGCAAATATATCTTGTTATATATATATAGAATATACGATCAAAGATATGGAAAGAGAATATTGTAGAATATTCTGTATAACATTTCCTATATTATATCCTAGTTGAACTCTATAAATAGAGACATTATGAAGACAATCGTAATAAATCAATTCTATTCTTTTTATGATAGTGAGTTCATGATCGAGGTTTATCGGTCACGTGGTTTTCCTGGTTTAGGGTTTCAACGGTAAATCTTGTGTCGTTTACATTTCTTCATTTACATTCGGTTCTCACCATATTAATTCAATCTGACCTCGGATAATGGGAGACACCGGATAAAGAGAATTTTTTTCTTCTCCGGGAAGAGAAAATTTTCCCAACAAGCCATTCTCATCGTGATTCTCCCTAACATTCTCATCGTGATTCTCCCAACAAGCCATTCTCATGGTAACCCTTTCAATTATGTTTTTATATTTTATTCATTTATATTCAAATCTATTTAATTTCTAAAGAAAATATGCATATTCTTTTAAAAAAATAATCGATTAACCAATTGACTGCAACAGACTTAACCAAAAACTAAACTTGATCGTTAACCAATTTCGATCAATCATTTTCTATTCCTTAGTTTGATATTTTGAAAAATGTTCTCTAAAAAAACTCGTAAAATTTATAATTAAATAAAAACATAAAAAGACAATAACTAAACAAACAGAACTCCCAACTGTTTTTCCTAAGCATCATGAAAGCCACTCATAACAAACATCAAAATAGGTAACTAGTGGCATTTAAACCATTAATCAAACTATATAAATATTTCAATTTAATCCATTTTTTATATTCACTTAAATGTCGTGGCAAACTTACGTCGACGATCACTTGATGTGCGATGTCGAAGGACACCATCTCACCACTGCTGCAATCATCGGACTCGATGGTAACGTATGGGCTCAAAGCGTCACATTTCCTCAGGTGCGATAAAAAACATATATATTCTCAATCTAGTTTCATCGTTTGATCGTTCTCATATATTCGATTGTAGTTCAAAGCTGAGGAGATTGGTAACATTGTGAGGGATTTCGATGAACCGGGATTCCTTGCTCCGATGGGGCTTTTCCTTGGTGGTGCGAAATATATGGTTATACAAGGAGAATCGGGAGCTGTTATTCGTGGAAAAAAGGTTATACTTATTTCGCTGATTTATTAATTTTAGTCTTAAAGTTTTACAATTTTGTTAATTAGCAAATAAAGTTTTCATATTTTGTAATAATTGGTAAAATTATGGGTGTAAAACCATGGTCTAGTCTATCAAGGTTCGAGTTCGAACTCCTTTTTTTAACTAAGCTGAGCTAGGCATGAGTTTGAATTCTTAGCGAACCGAATCTCGAATTTAAAAATTTATAAGGAATCGAGCTTAACCTCTATTGAACCGAACTTTGAATCATAATTTTTTAAGTTTTTGAACCCAAACCGAACATTATCTATTTCGGATTGAACCTGAACTTTAAAAAAAAACTCATATTCGGCTTGGTTCCGTTCATTTACACTCTTATGTAAAACCAATACTAAATTTTAATGTGTGACAAAGTTTGTCTCTAACATGTAAGATCCCTCGAATGTGCTGAGCATCTTAGTCAAATCCAAATATCGGTTATAGATGATGAACGATAAGATGCTAAAGTATTGGGTGAAGTATGATGAGTGACCCGCTAGGATATTTATACCCACGGTAAAAGTAAAGCCATAAGAATTAGATATTATTCATTATAACTAATTTAGTCCAAAACAGATAATATCGTATGACAAATAGGTCATTACACAATTTTTCAATTATCACAGCTGAAGTGCTTGTGAAAAATCAATCTTAGATATTTTTTTAACGTAAGATATCACATTTGACAAAATTTTACAAAAAAAAGGACGGTGATACTAATTTTATCAAAATCATGAAATTTTAGGAAGTACGTGCATTATTTTATCATTATTTAATAATAAAGTATTATAAAAAATAGAGAAAATAGCTAGTTTGGTTCCCACAGTTTGGTAATTTTGACAAATTTGGTTCCCATACTTTTATTTGACATTTATAGTCTCTATACTTTGATATTTTTGACAAATTTAGTCCTCATGTGGCAAAATTGGTCCCTAAAATTTGAGGATCAATTTCGTCACGTATATGAAACTTTGAGGACTAGATTTACCAAAAGTTACAAAATATAAGGACTAATTATGCAAAAAATACAAAATTTGGGGATTTGTTTTGCTTCCACAAAACTTTTAGAACTAAATTTACCAAAATGAAGAAAGATTAAGGATTAAATTTGTTAAATCATACAAACTTTGGGACCTTAAATTCCATTGGCCCCATAAAAAATATTGTTACAGGGTTCTGGAGGAATAACTGTGAAGAAAACAGGGCAAGCTTTGATAATTGGAACTTACGAGGAGCCAATGACACCTGGGCAATGTAATATGATTGTTGAGAAATTAGGAGATTATCTTATTGATCAAGGTCTCTAATTATTATTACATCTCATTCTTTTATTAATTATGTAGTAACATTTGTTGTCATATTCATCAAACATCTTATTTATTTATGATTTATCATAATACTAAATTTATTTATTAGTTAGAGTTCCAGACAAAATCTTATATTTAATGTTATTTAGCTCTCTAACATGTTATTTATTTTTAATGTTGTCTAATTCAAACAATGTTCTTAAATATGATTCATTTGTTGAACAATAATATTTTTTCTAGTAATCGAATCGTTATCGAGCTATTATCAAATCATTGTCTAATCACGATTGCAATTTTATTAATTTATTTATTTTTATTATCAATAAAATATAACTTAGAAATACTATTATTATTTTAAAAATTGATTATAATAACTAATAATTTATATTTAAAAAAACGGGTGATGTTTATCCACGGCCCCGAACTTACTATTTGTATAAATGACATGACATCAAAGTTACGAAATAGCAAATATAGTACACTTATTGAGCAAAAATATGCATTTGTAGCCCTTAAACTTTAACTAAATGCACATAAGACACCCCATGTTATTAATACCGTTTATCATTGACACTTTAATAAACTCGTAAATTTTTAATATTTTATACACAATTATCGAACATAAAGGGTAAATATTGTATAATTTTTCAAACGAATCATATTTATGTACTTTGTAGGGGTTTTCCGAATTGTTTTCAACTTACGGAAAATCAGTACTAGAATGTTGGAGGTCAAAAAAAAATGGTACTAATAACTTTAAATGTCATTCTTACAATTTCGTAAATTGAAGGGCATGTTATTTACA
Organism: Utricularia reniformis; assembly: GCA_009725065.1. Lineage (NCBI taxonomy): Eukaryota > Viridiplantae > Streptophyta > Magnoliopsida > Lamiales > Lentibulariaceae > Utricularia > Utricularia reniformis. The sequence continues at coordinate 208,068 of RWGZ01000077.1, forward strand.
CAATTTATAAGTTGGGAGCTAATTATGTAGTTTTCTCTTAAAAAACGACCTACCCAAACCAATTGTGATGGATTTTAAAATTCTTAAATGCATTAAATAAGAGTGGTAGATTTGAATCAGATTTTTATTGTCTTAAAATTTAAAGTGTTCTAAATTAAATTCAATATAAATTTAAATGTTAACCGGTTGTACGGATTTTTAATGTATTTTTCGGTTTAAACAATTTTGAAAAATTAGATCAGTTTCGTGACCAATGGAAATCATGGATCTGGTCCAATTTTCTATATAATTGAATTTGAATAGTAATTATTTTTAATTTACAAACTTCTTTATATTATATTAATTAAGTAACAGATATAATACGTTGGTAATTATAATTATAATATAATAAACAATATAAAATAGTACTTAACACAGTTTTAAAGGGGGGCCAGGCCCATTAAGGGCGAGTGTACTGATAAAAAAACTTTCCAAACTCAGAAATCGTCTGGCGGGCCCCATGTAAAAAGCCCAGAAAAGTATAGGGCCCAGTAAGGTTTTAAGACAATCCCCCATCATTAGGTTAGGTGTCACTATCAGTATCAGACAGAAATGTATTCTATCCTTCCAACCCATCAATTAATTCTCATAAATTCATCCGACAAGAACCTTCGAAAGTGAAATATCAATGACACACTCACATTTCTATCTACCAATAAAATTAAATGTTTAATTTGCATAAAATAATTAGCGAAAAAATATCATTGATTTTTTATTCATTATTAAAATTTTCAAATTTTTATAAATCACATGATTTCATAACTAAAATAGTGAAATATATATTTCATATATTTACATTCATACATTAAATGTAGTGATCGAAAATAAATTGATTGAAAGATATAATTACCGATAAAAATCACATTCTTACATGATCCGTTAAATATTAGATTTGTTTGGAACATCTATTAAAAATAGGAGAAAATTGCATAAATAGTCCCCCAACTTACGAACTGTGTAAAGGTCATGCCCTCCAATTTATAAAATTGTAGAAATGGCACCTCAAGTTATCAAAATCGTTTGTTTTTTACCCTTAGTATTTAACACATGATTTTCCGTTACGTTTGCAAACATTTTTCGTTGGCATTATTCATCCTCAATGTTCACAGATTATGCAAATAAAACTTTTATACGAAAAATTATACAAAATTGATACTTCAAGTTCGAGAAATGTGCATCCAGACGTAAAACAATAACAATGTCGTAGAGGGTCAATATTAAATGGTATTGTTTACTTGAGGTGTCGTACATGCATTTAATTAAAGTTTGAGGATCATATATACATATTTTTATTAATTTGAGGTGTCATATTTGCATATTTTTGTTAACTTGAGATATCATATTTGCAATTTCATAACTTGAAGGGCATGTTTTTACACCGTCCGAAAGTTAGAGGATCACCGACAAACGTCACCCATAAAAATGGTATAGTGATATGTGGCGGTTAAATGGATTTTTTTGAATGACTTTTAAATATATAATATTAGGTAAGATGTGATGAATGATGATAATTAAGTTTTAATTAAGATAATAGTGAATTTAGTAAAGTTATACTTTCTTGATTTATATTAAAATATTAATATATATTTATATAATAAAAATAATAAGATATTTTTATTTTAATCATTAGAAGTAATTATTTATTAGTCTTTCGCACATGCTACAGTACAAAATTTGTTTTCAACCGATTGGATGAAATTATGATTTTTAGCGATAAAGAAACAACTATTATGTTTTTGTTCTGTGTGTGTTAAAAATAAAGATTTAAGAATCACACTGTACCCATCACACTTTCAATCTGTTGTTCCAAATAAAATATGAGATGATCGTGAATTTTTAAAAATACGTGACAAATTTATAATATAATTATCGTGATTTATATATAACTTAGTATATAAAATAATAATACTTTTAATTTTTTTTAATTATATTAAAAATAAATTAGTTATTTCTTAACAATTATTCCACAATTACCTTTAGTAATTACAGTAAAATTATAATTTACTACAATAACAAACACATCTTAATTTTTTATAAATTTTAAAATAGTCATTTGTTGAAGTCACTTTCTAACTATCTTCCATAGGTGTGAGGATACATGTGCGAGGTACAGAGTGCGGAGGTACGAGGTGCAGTGATTTTTGAAGTATCCGATTTAGGGTGAATCAAATTCAAAATAATAAAATAATCAATATAAATATTTGAAATTTTTAAACAAAACAAAATATTCAGTTATTATCTAAAAATGTTAATTATTATAAATTGAATATAAAGATAAAAACAGTAAAAAAATGTTAATCAAGTAACCTCTCTATTACCCATTTATCATCGGATCTTCTTTATGTGGTAACAAATGCTCTCAATGAAAATTTTATATATACCATATTTGTTTATGAAGTAGGAATATATTCACTTTCACTCATAATAAAAAAACAAAATATACAAACCTGTAAAAAGTTATGACTTTTAAAATAATTTATGAATTAAGTATGTAATTCTTAATTCATCTTTGTTAGATTCTTATTTCACCGTCTTCCATTTATTTTTAAGTTCATTTTCTTCATCCACAAGATTTATTATGTGCATCCCTTTACATTTATAAATTTATAACCCTATTTTTTTTAAAAAAAAATTATTAATCCTAATCCAAATACGGGTGGTGCACCCGATGTATTAAAATAACAAATTTAAATCACGAGTAACAGTATAGCTTTCTAATCAAGAACAAAACAAACCTATTGATTGGATAAAAAATAGCATTGGGATCTGATATCTAATTGGTGCTTCGTTCTACATTCTGATTGGTTTAATTTAAATATTTCATGAATTTTAATTTAAAATTGGTTTATTTATTTATGTCACGGCCTTTTGTCCGAGAACAGTCTTCACCACGATGATTTGTCAGAGAAAGAAAGTTTTCAAATAAAATTAAACCATAAAAATACAAGTTTTGCAGAATAAAAGAAGCTGTGAATTTGTTGTGTTCCTTCCGTCTCTCTCAGTTTCTTTTATTCTGGTTCTTCTTCGAATTCCTCTTCTGTTCTGCAAAATGGGAAAAGCTACGCGGTGGCTCAGAGCGCTTTTTGGTATGAAGAAACGCAAAGAAGATGGTGAAGATTCATCCAGTTTTGTTCTGAAAAAAGAGAAGAAAAGATGGAGTTTTACCAAGTCGGTAAAAGAGTCCGCCGGAATCATTCCGGCGTACGGGGAGTTTTCCTGGCTTAGAACCCACTTCGACGACACACAAAAAGAGCATGCTATAGCAATAGCTACTGCAACTGCCGCCGCAGTTGATGCTGCCGCCGCCGCCGCACAGGCGGCTGTTGCAGTCGTTAGACTCACCAGCCAAGGTGCCGGAGTTAGAGAGCTACGCGCTGCCATAAAGATTCAAACAAGCTTTAGAAGATATTTGGTAAGTTTTACACACCTTCCATTTATTTAAATTTCAAGTTCAAAATTCAAAAACTGTTTCTTAATTTAGGCTAAGAAAGCTCTGCGTGCTTTGAAAGGATTAGTGAAATTACAAGCACTTGTAAGAGGATTTCTTATTAGAAAACGAGCTGCTGCAACTCTCCATAGCATGGAAGCTCTGTTTCGTGCTCAAGCTACTTTCAGATCCCAATTACGAAGAAGAAGAAGAAACTCCACTGTAAGAACACCAAAAATCCCATTCTCAGACCCAAATTCAATCCTAATTCACTTTCAAATTTACAGGAAATGAACCATCATGAAAACGGATCAGAATTCCACAAAAATTTCATCAACGAAAACCCGAAAATCGTCAAAATTGATCCTCGATCAAGATCAAGATCATTCATCTCTGAATACAGTGACAAATCATCACAATTTCCATGCCCGATTTCAATACGGGAGCATCGAAATCCTCTCGATATCGACTGGTCATTCGTATTAGAGGATTCGAAATACCCTACAGCTCAAAACACTCCACGGCTGGCTTACTCTGCTTTTTCTCCGGCGAAGAGTTTATGTACTGAGAATTTATTGATGGGTTATCGGAGTTACATGGCGAATACTCATTCGTTTAATGCAAAAATGAGATCGCAAAGTGCACCGAGACAAAGACAGAAGAATAGGAATGAGATATTGGCATCAAGAAGTAGCTTCAGTGGGGTTAGATTCCAGAGATCATGTTCTCGTGTTCATGAAGATGTTGAATATTAAAATGCAATATATTTCCCGCCTTTTTTGATCTGTTTCCATATTATTATAATTAATACATGCAAATTTAGTATTATTATAATTGAAGAAGAAAATAAAATTGTAAGCCATTCGCCCTGCAGTGTGTCAGGTAGGGCCAGGGTGTTTTACATATAATAATGATGATGGAATTTAATTTCAAATAAAATACTAAAATACGATTGGTTTTTAAAGCCAATTTGTTAATATTTAATCTAATTAAATATTAAAATTTAAAATATGATCTGGTCATTTATTTAATAAACAATATCAATTAAATACATCAATTTTGAATTTTTATTATTTTTTATGGATAAAATTATTGTATTCATATAGTTTAAATATTTTATATCATGTCTCTATTTGTTAACATTCGATTTGGCTGTTTGATTGATAATGTATCGTATACAAAATAATTAAAATTAACACTATAACTTTAGATATTTGATATGTAGTGCTTTATAAAAAAATTTAAAAATACAAAAGGAATAAATATCAATCTTTCATATGCTTTGAAATTTCATAGCCGACGCTTCGATAAATTAGTTGGCAACTAAATATATATTTAAAAAATCAAATAATTATTATTTGAATTGAAACTTAGAAAAAAATCATTCTCGATACAATTATTATGTATCAATAGCGAGTTATATTAATATTGAGTTTGTTTGGTACCCCGATTAAAACAACGGTGAAATACGGTGAGATGTTGAAATCGTGATTTTTTTAATGCGCATAAAACATAAAGTTAATTGCGATGTGATAATCGTTAAAAAATCACGATATCATCACAACTGTTAAAACCAACTGTAACCTCATCGTGATTTTGGAAAAGTCTAATTTAGCCTTACTTTATTAATTATAATATAATTATATTTATTATTTTATATATATAAGGGTATATTAGTATTTTTACATAAATCATGATCATAATATCACAATTTTACCAAACATACTTAAAAATTCACGATCATCATATCTCACCACAACTCACCACATCTCACCACACCGCAATTTTAAAAAAACTGAACCAAACAAACCCATTAAATTGATATACTTAATTTATAGTAATTTAGAGGAAATATGTAAATTAGGAATATTGGAAATTTCAAATACAAATATAAAATTTATCATTTAATTATTATATTATACTTGCGTACCTTTAAATTCAAAATTTAATAGTCGCAATGATAAGGTGATGTTATCATCTAGATATTTGTGTACGTACAATCATTGTGCTAACTTTCTTCTTTGACTAATCATTAATATGTCCATATCTAAAATTAAATATATTATTAATCAAAGTTCATTTATTTCATAACAATCATAATTTTACACATTTGGTATGTATGGATACTAATTTCTTAAAAAAATATTTTTAGAATATATTAGATTATACAATTTATTTATTTTTAATTAATTCTTTATTTGATTGAGCTTATTAAGGAAAGAATTACGAGGTTTGAAATATAATATTTGATCTTACATATTTAGGAGAATGAAGATCTACTTTGGTGGTTTACAATAATTTAGTTCCAATAATACAATAGATTGATGAAATATCCATATAAATGATACATCGAAGAGAAAATGAGTTAACTTAAATATTGCAAGTCGGGAAAATTTTCCAAACTCGGGGCCAAGCAAAATTTTAACGATATATTGTGTAAAATCGTCATGAGTTTTCAGTGAAGTGCAAATTCTTCGCGAGCTCTGTACATGTCATTGTGATTTTTTAGTGCAGTTCAATATCCTTGTGATTTTCTTAGGAATGCCAAATTCCCCACAAATTTCTAAACTTGTTGTAAATTCTTCGCAAAAATGAGACTTGACGTCTTTTATCGGGACTTGCACTTAAAATGCATTACTTTAGACCGTGTGCTCCTAAAAACACTATAACAACCCGTATGTCTGCCCTTTTTACTGAAATACCCACTACAAAAGTGGATATTTGCCAAACCACCTATCCGCAGTGTATTTTGAGAGATGAATTTATATTGCATATGAGTATTTTGGTAAATAACCATTTTTACAGTTTATATTTTGTCAAAACAGCCCCGTAGATCTTCACGAACACATTGAACACCTCTACACACTTGTTATACCATGCCAATTAAGAATATTCTAAAAATTCAAAATATTTTGGGAAACATGTCAAGCGATTGTAATGTCAAAATTACAAAATATCACCGGAAAATATTAGGTACAGTTATATTAAATTTTATATTAAGTAAGATAAAATTAATTATGTAATATTATACGTTTGGTACTATTAAACTACTTTTGTGTGTTCCATTAAAATATTATAGATAATAAAGAATAAAGTTAATTAGATAAATAATTATGCACATGATACCAAAGCAATGTTCTCAAATTATTTAATTTAGTTTATTAAAAAATAAGAAAAGTTTGAAAATAAAGAGTGCATAGTCACTGGATACGCTAACTGTTAATCAATAATTTAAAAACTCAATTATATCGGTGTGGGATTAAATAAATAATATTGTATTATTATTAATGTCTCTATCAAACTAGCTGGAATTAAATTTTTTATTTTAATATTTTATTTTGTGAACTTAAAGATGACAGTGATGTTAATTAAGTTTTTTAAAGAAAACTGCTGTCTTTTGCTGACAGGAGTGTTTCATTGGAAACTAACGGCAATTTAATATCTAGAAAATGACATGAAACTGCTACTAACGGCGATATAAGGAGATACCGTAATTTAACGCCATCAAAATATGGTGTTTCCATTACATCATAAGTCAACTTTAATACATATTCGGGGGAAATGTAAATTTGGTCATAAAAGTTTCGGATTCTCGTAAATTTTATCCCCAAATTTTATATATTTTACCAAAATCAATCCCCGAAGTTTTGAAATGACAAAAGTTGTCTCCAAATCATTTTTTTGACAAAATAAGTCTCAAAGTTTTGCGTGTTTAACATTATTGTTCTTCAAAATAACATTACGCAAATTTGGTGTTTAAAGTTATCAAAACGTGGCAATTTTAGCTTCTAATGCCGTTAAGGGTCTTCAAAATTTGCAAAACTAAGACCCAGGGACGAAACAAATTTTATTTGCTTCATAAACAAAAAGTTCTAACGGTAACGGCGTTACACAAATTGTGGATCAATTTGGCCAAATCTTCGAAACTTCGGAGACTAAAATTGTAAGTAATGTAAACTTTAGGAACCGATATTACCAAAATCAAAGTTTGAGATCGGTTTTGCAACTTTGAGATCTATATTTGCCAAATTAATGAAATTTAAGGGACTAAAGTTGCCAAAATATTATACTTTGAGGACTAAATTTGTCGTTTAAAAGTTTAAGAACATAATTTGTCATTTTATGCAAATTTTGGGGACCAAATACATTATTTTCTCATATATTTTGAAAGAAATATGAAGAAATTAATTGATATATTTTGTTCGATCTATTTATATATGTATTTTTTCATTCAAAATAGAATATGAACGATTTTTGCACAACAAAATGTGTTTGAATAAACATTTACATGTGTCTTGAATGTTTGAATTTGAGTATTTTTTATTTTTTATTCATGAACATGAAATAGAATTGAAAACCATAACAAATAGATTTAAAAACAAATGAACATTAATATTAATAAAAATAATGTTCGAATACATTTTTTCATTCAGTTATATAAAAGAATACATATAAGTCAAACTCGATTAATTCTACTCGAATAATAGACCTATACACTATACACTACACAGTACACACCATATAATCCTAATTCCTAAGTACTCAATTTCTTCTAAAATATATTGAGTAGTTTTATGATTATTTTTCATGCATTTGGGCTGGTCTGTTTATAAAAGACAGCCCAATAGCCCAGTCAATAAAATCGAATTTAGGACTGGATTTTCAAAACCGGCCTGCCTACACGGTCAACAAAATTAAGCATTCAACGTGGACTTGAGTAAGATATCTTTCAATCTATTATCAAAATGTATTTTAATGTTAAAATACATTATTACAGTTTTTACAAAACACTACAGCATTTGTATTTTGATTATAAATAGAATGTATTTTCAAATTGTTATTTGAATGCAGAATGTGTTAGGAGGTTGGATCTGGAAATTAGAATGCATTCTCGTTATTTAAATTATAAATATATTATCTAAAAAATCATATTTTCTTTCGTCTTCACAATCTCACATTTACATTCGACATATTTGTAAGTTATCCATTCTAATGTATCTTTAACATACAAATATGACCATACATAATTTCTTTCGTCATGTAGTTACTAGCGTCGATGAGTCTAATTTGGATAAATCCAATTTTATACAGAATATTATTCTTGTTCTGCAATTCAATTTATCAATTACAGAACACTCAATGTATTCTTGATTTATAATCACATTCTGAAAACACATTTTCAAAATGCATTCTAGTTTTCAAAACGCATGCAGAACATAACCTAAGTATTGACTGGTTTTTTTCAAAAATACGTTTCTTTTGAAATGTTTTTTTCAAAATTACACTCCTTTTAAAATCCATTTCAAAATTATATTTTCTAGTTTTTTTAATTATGATAAATTCGTATTTATAATTAATCAAAGTTGTGGGATTCTTTTTAATTATAACTAAACATCCATTGAATTTAAAACCTGATTGCTAAACCATACGAATTCTGTGTACCTCATGAACACAATGACGGATTTTCAGTTATCGGTTTCTTTCTCTTCATTCCCAAGTGATTGTGGATATTTGGTTAAAAATTCTCCGATTCGTTTCAAGGGAAACGAATTATTTCAATGGATGCATAGTTATAATTAAAAAGATCCCTACAATTTTGATTAATTATAAATTTGAATTTATCATAATTAAAAAAAACTAGAAAATGTAGTTTTGAAATGGATTTAAAAAAAAAAAGATAGTTTTGAAAAAAAGATTTAAAAATAAATGTATTTTAGAAAAATCAGTAGAATGTTGTTAATATAGCAGCTTTTATTACATCAACATGGACTTGAACAACATTGAATCAAAAGATAACTCAAACTACACACAAACATTCTAAAATAATGATTATTCCCCATCCATATTTTCATCTCCAAGCCCCTCTTACCATCTCAACTTGGCCGGAAAATACTGCGAAATACAATGAACATCAACGTTTTATACGAAGGAATCGGTCTCGGTAGTTTTAATCGACAAGTATGTACCTTGTTAATTAGAGAAAGGTAATAAGGCTTCACTTTCTCTACATCTATACGAACTTTGCTTTTGCTGTACAAATCATATTTGCTGCAAAAATGAATCACAACAGTTACAAAATTTGGCTTACTTAAAAATGAAGTAGTGTGTGTGAGATTTTACTTAAAGATTTGGAGCCACTTGATATTCTCCTTGTCCTCTTCGTTCATCAGGTACTTGTATGCCCCTGATGTGTGCATTGCTGCAACCGTAGATTATCGTTATCTAATCATTTCAAAGCTTTTAAGACAAAAAAATGAGGTTCTTAGTTTGTGTTACCGTAGAATGAGTGATATCTGATGATGAAAAGACCAGCAGAAGGCAATGTGGTGTTATTTTCCTTAGCAGCCTGAAAGACGAAACGCAATGGAGTTGTTCAAAAGAGGNATTATTTTATATATATAAGGGTATATTAGTATTTTTACATAAATCACGATCATAATATCGCAATTTTACCAAACATACTTAAAAATTCACGATCATCATATCTCACTACACATCACTACACCTCACCACATCTCACCACACTTCATCACACCGCAATTTTAAAAAAGCTGAAGCAAACAAACCCATTGACTGGTTTTTTTTCAAAAATACGTTTCTTTTGAAATTACACTCCGTTTAAAATCCATTTCAAAATTATATTTTTTAATTTTTTTAATTATGATAAATTTGTATTTATAATTAATCAAAGTTGTGGGCTTCTTTTTAATATAACTAAACATCCATTGAATTTAAAACCTGATTACAAAACACTACGAATTATGTGTGTCTCATGAACGTAATGACGGATTTTCAGCCAAGTGATTGTGGATGTTTGGTTAAAAATTCTCCGATTCGTTTCAAGGGAAACGAATTATTTCAATGGATGCATAGTCATAATTAAAAAGATCCCTACAATTTTGATTAATTATAAATTTGAATTTATCATAATTAAAAAAAACTAGAAAATATAGTTTTGAAATGGATTTAAAAAAAAAAGGTAGTTTTGAAAAAAGATTTAAAAATAAATGTATTTTAGAAAAATTAGTAGAATGTTGTTAATATAGCAGCTTTTATTACATCAACATGGACTTGAACAACATTGAATCAAAAGATAACTCAAACTACACACAAACATTATAAAATAATGATTATTCCCCATCCATATTTTCATCTCCACGCCCCTCTTACCATCTCAACTTGGCCGGAAAATACTGCAAAACACAATGAACGTGAACGTTTTATTCGAAGGAATCGGTCTCGATAGTTTTAATCGACAAGTATGTACCTTGTTAATTAGAGAAAGGTAATAAGGCTTCACTTTCTCTACATCTATACGAACTTTGCTTTTGCTGTACAAATCATATTTGCTGCAAAAATGAATCACAACAGTTACAAAATTTGGCTGACTGAAAAATGAAATAATGTGTGTGAGATTTTACTTAAAGATTTGGAGCCACTTGATATTCTCCTTGTCCTCTTCGTTCATCAGGTACTTGTATGCCCCTGATGTGTGCATTGCTGCAACCATAGATTATCGTTATCTAATCATTTCAAAGCTTTTAAGACAAAAAAATGAGGTTCTTAGTTTGTGTTACCGTAGAATGAGTGATATCTGATGATGAAAAGACCAGCAGAAGGCAATGTGGTGTTATTTTCCTTGGCAGCCTGAAAGACGAAACACAATGATGTTTGTTCAAATGTGGAAAATGAATCGAAAACTCTATCGCATCACGAGTGTTTACCAAATACATATAATCATCATGCCCCCAAGACATTAGAACATTATCCAGTCCACAACCTTCCTTGTATACTCCGAGTTTAGTGCTATATTCCGGATTATTAATGTCAGGATTCTCACTGAAAAACTGTATAACAAAAAAACATCAGCTTGAATACTACGAAAAAAGGGTCAGTTATCGTAAACTTGAACAACCTTGTGGTGTACGATAGAGTTATCAAATGCACAACCGACAGGAAACGTATCACCTGGAAAAACAGAAATTTTCGATAATTACATCCTTTTCTAAATGATTCAATAAGAGATTTACTCACCAACGACAGCCCACTGTGGTAGCTCACCGAAGCTAGGATGGAGAAGAACCTTTCCAAGATCTACAAAGAACACATAAGATTTAGTTAAAATGTATAAAAAAAATCAGTGTAATTAAAGAAACATAACATTATACCATGGATTAGACCAGTAAGATGAAGCCAATCCTCTTCAGGATAGTCTTTTCTTATTGCTTCAGCAGTTTGCAAGAGATGCTCAATTTGGGGCTCATCTAAGTCAGGGTCACTCTCATCAACAACATCGTTGAGAAGCTCACAACATTCCCATATGCTCATCTCTACCTTGTCCAGTTTACCATAAGCTTCTCTCATTTTCTTAACCTGCAAGGGTTGAAAATTACATTAGTAAAAAATCGAAGTGATTTTTTGTGAAGAAATGGTAACTCACAAAGTCATAAGTCTGGTTTATGTGATTTTTCTTGTAGAATAGTTGGACCCCTTCTTGCCTTTCACTTTTGTCATTATCATAGTCCCTATTTTCCACAAAGAAATTAATGATTGAGTACTTCTACAGTTCAAAAGTCCATCCACAAATGAGATCCAAAAGAATCAAAAGCCCAATACAGACTGGGCTCCCTACTGTTAAGGAAAAATCAGATTCAATTCTTATAATTAGGTCATAAAAAAGGGGGAAAACAGAACCACACCACAGACATCGCTTCAAAGACCGTCACTTTCAATCAAAAGAAGAAATTCGTAACGTAAAATTGTAAACACAACACCTGAAATTATGACCAAAAGAATTGGCATTTGGCACCAGAAATTCTCCATCAAAAATCAAATCACTCTCCACTGCATGCTCTACCTTCATTTCCTCACCTACAAACAACAGAATACAGAAAAAAAAACGATAAACAACAAAGAATAATTCTTGTGCAAAAGAAAAAAATAGGCTTAAATTTTTAAAAAAATACAATTACCGATCTGAGGCTGCTCAATGACAATAGTCATCCCGAATCAAAGCCGAAAACAGAGGAAGAGTAATGGAGATATGAAACAAGAACAAGAAACGGGGAAATATTCGTGGATGATCTGCATTCTTGCAAACGCATATTTATAGCCGCCGACGAGCCCTTCCCTGAGATTTCGGAAGCATTGAGTCCTGAAAGTGAAAATTTATGTCCTTCCCTGCAAAATTGAGAAACAAAAGTCCTTCTCTGTCATAACAGATTTCGTTATAATGACTTAATTATCCTTAATCCCAATTTATTAATTATAAATTAATCACTTATCACATTTCATTATGATTATTTTATAATCAATTAAATGTCATCCCTCATATACTAATTAAGGAAATACAATCAAAAAATATGTATTTTCCTTTTTTTAATAATGGTGGATTAGATATTTGTTATTGTGGGGTCCATGGTGACTCAGCGAGGAGCTGGAATCTACATATACCTTAATCAACCACGTGTATTTGACTCATTGATTGTGATCGGATCATATGCGCCGTCAGTTTTCTTTTAATTTATTAGGCGGCAGCTTTTAACTGCATTTTAAATTGGGCTCTCGTCTTGGGCCAATATTAGGCTTCTTGCCATACTCACTGTAAAGTAATCAACGTGAGAGGCCCAAAACTTAGATGTTTATAATAAAAATTGAGGAGAAAATTGCGTATTTGGTTTTCGTAGTTTGATCATTTTGTCAAATTTAGTTCTCTAAGTTTATTTTGGCATTTTCAATCCTCGAATTTTGGACATTTAACAAAATCGGTATTTATATTTTGGAACATTTGGTAAAATCGGTTCTCAAATTTCATATTTAGTTCTCCAAATGAAATCGAACAAAACCAGTCCATATAGTTTGATCGTAGTGGCAAAATTAGTCTCCGTATTATATAAAAATAAAAAATGACAAATTACAAACTTCGGGACCAAATTTGTCAAATGTGGCAAAGTAGAAAGACTAATTTTGCCACAAATAAAGTTAAAAGACTTAATTTGCTACAATTATCAAAATAGGAGGACCAAAATTACCAAAATAGGAAACTACGAGAATCAAATTTGTGCGTTGCCCAATAAAAATTATATTTCAATAAAAATAAATTCAATGAATAATATTTCAATAACTGATTAAATGCTACTGATTCGATTACCCGTATGTACTGTATTTGAAAACAATTGGAAGGGTGATTTATTGAGTTTAAATATGATATTATTTCAATCATATATGTAGTTATGAGTAATATATATGAGATTTATTATTAATCGGGCGACGCGCAAATTTGATCATCATAATTTCCTATTTTGGCAATTTTGGTATTCCTATTTTGACATTTGTGGCAAATTAAGTCACTTAACTTTATTTGTGGTAAAATTAGTCCTCATACCTTGCCACACTGGCAAATTAGATCCTCCAAATTTTATGTTTATGTCAAATATGGTCTACGAAATTTGTAATTTGTAATTTTTCATTTTTATATAATACTTAGACTAATTTTGCCACTACGATCAAACTATATGTACCGGTTTTGTTCGATTTCATTTGGAGAACAAAATATGAAATTTGAGGACCGATTTTGCCAAATGTTCCAAAATAGGAGGATCGATTTTGCTAAATGTCCAAAATTCGAGAATTGAAAATGCCAAAATAAACTTGGAGGACTAAATTTAACAAAATGATCAAACTAAATACCAAAGATACCATTTTCTCTTGTTAATGATATAAAATAACATATTTTTTATTCTAAAATCATTCTCAATTTCTCCAAATTATTTTAGCCAATATGCATTATTTATTAATACGAAATTTATAAAATTAAGATATATTAGATTGCCACAACATTTATCAAAAATATTTGGGATGAAAATGACTGAAATAGGCCTGTAAGAGAAGTTTATTACGATTAGAGGATTCTTAAATTGCAATGCGCTTGTTCACACTTCACAGAATTCACTATCTGCTCCCCAAATTGGTCCTTCGGTGAAAGCCGAAGAACTCTGTCAACGAGAAAGAAGGTGATAATATCTCTAGATCTCTTAACTTTAGACTTTTTTTTTCCACATTGAGTATGTAATTTTACATTGTAGGTGACACATTTTTTCTTTCCTGAAAACCCTATTCAGAAAACGCAATAATTTCGTGTATTTTCGTTTTGTAAATTGAAGAAATTGATGATATATTCGTATTGATATCTCACTATTGTTGGATGTATTTCTTGTTCTTCTCGATTTCATATTATGACGAACTTATGTTTGTTATGCTGACTCGATGATTTATATCAGTATCAGATATTGAGATATTTAGGCTATTTTCTTTGAAATCTTTCTGTTTGACTGAATACAATTTGAAATTTTGTTGTTAAAAATTGCATAATGTAATTCATAACATTAGGATGGCAAGCAGCGTTAATGAATCAGGAGAGCCTGTGCCAACTTCATCTGTTTTGATGGCTGCATCAAAGCATCTTGGGTCCAAATGCCGTGCTGAGAATATAGCATTCATCAAGTGCAAGAAAGAAGATCCGAACCCTGAGACATGCCTCGATAAAGGGCGTCTAGTGACTCAATGCGTTCTTAACCTGTAAGTCAAGCTTAGTGTCCATATTTAACAAATACATGTCTTCTCTTCAGTGATTTCCTTGAAAACTACGTCTAAACTTGCTTAGAACTACGTGCCATCGTGAGTAAAAATGCAATTTTTTTGTGCAAAACTACATTTAGTGTACTTTAAGATTGCCCGAGCCCCCTTTCTCTTAATTCTCTCTTCTTGTTTCATATACTTCTTTTCCCTTTACAAACTATATGGCAGATTTGCCAGTGTAATTTTCACTAGAATTGCTAAAATGAAAAACATTAGCTTTCTTATATGCAGATTTGAAATTTGTAATTGACATTTGTAGGCTTAGAGGGTTGCACCAAAACTGTGGGAAAGAGCTGGATACATATGCTGGATGCATGTATTACCACACAAATGATTTTGAATTCTGTCGCAAGGAGCAGAAGGAGTTTGAGAAAGCATGCCCTCTGTGAACTATGAAGGTGATTTTTCATCTTCAAAATCTCTGTTTACTACAATAATAACCTTTTCATAAGTCACAATGGTTATGAGTTTGAAGTTTAAAATCACCTCTAGCTGATGTGATTGTTGATGTGCTTATCTATTTGGATTGAACTCGTTGCTATCTAATGCTTTGTGTTTATGGTGTCGCTGGAACTGTTTATGTTGATGATTCTAAAAAAAGGTGTAATAAAATAAGATATGTTAAGTTAAATTTACATGTATTTTGGTCGAATGTTTGATTACGTTTTCATGAATGGTTCTAAGCATTTTATGTGATATGATAGAGATATAACGATCATGAATTTTTAAATTCAATAAAATTATGATATTTATGTAAAAATATTAATATATTATTGTTAGGGAAAAAGAATAACCCCATCAAGAATCAGGGAAAATTGAGAATGTCCCAAGTGTTAAAATTATAGAGTTTATCCTATTGATGAGAATCATAGGACCAGGTATCCTGCAATGGGTAAAACACAATAACGATTAGGCTGACCCATGTAATAAAAGCGAACTTGCGCTGCCCAAAATCTCCAGTTTAGTACATTTGAGATAAATTGACCCGATGTTCCGCGATGGGATCGAAGATATACTTGGTAAAATAGAACGGCTTTGGACAGGTGGCCCCACGGTTCGGTCCAAACGGTTACAATCCACACGTTCCACGCTTCAGGCCTCCACACGTTAACCACGCTTCGGGCCGGATCACGCAGGCCATTCTTCGGTCCCGACCATGTTTTACATCGCGCGACAACAACCTTTAACAAACTTGTTGGAGGCAGTTACAGGGCGTGGATTACACACGCCTTCAACTCTATAAATACAGAGCTTGACTATGGAATTAACATGATCTTTTGGATGCATAAGAACAAGCTGTTACTCTGTCGGTTTTCTTATAGTTTTTTTATACCTCGTCATCTTCATAAACTTCTAGTGTATTCTTGTAATGAACTGCTTGATTAATAAATCGACTAAGAGCTTTTCCTGCTCTTAGACAAGTGGTTTTTTCCCTATTTCCCGGGGTTTCCACTCTAAATTGCTTTGCTGATTTCTTCGTTTACTTATTCTAATCGTCTCACCACCATAAACAAATTAAAACCGAGTTCATATCTTGACGAATCGGACGACTTTTGGTACCCCTAAAAATTGACCATAACACCTATGTTAAACGGACACTGCCACGGCACCACGGGGATTCGGACTCGGGGACTCAGATTTGTTAAAGAGTCCGACTTGTTAATAATATCAATTATTTTTTTAATTAAAATATAAATTTATAAAAGACATTTGTGGTTAAGATGGTTTATAATTAATAATAAATAAAATTATGTTTATTTAATTATATTATACAAAATAATAAATTACTATCATAAATATATATGATAATTAATATTTAAAACTTGTAAAATATTGAAATAGTTGATATAAACTATATTACATCACAATAATATCGATATAACATTAATTTTTTAAATATTAACGAATTATATTAATATATATAAATAATAACAAATTTAAATAATGATTATTTCAAAATAAATAATAATAAATTTAAATATAAAAAATAGATTCGTGCCCAATAAATATCCGATGAGAATCGGTGTTCTATGATTTCCCCGGAAAAGAATCCATTTAACATAGGTTTCAAGATCAAACGAAAAGTAAATGATACCCTCTTTCTTATGAATTAATCAAAATTTCATCTAATTTGAAAAAAAAACATATTTGGGTCCATTAATGATTTGTGGGCTATAGTAGCCCACTATTTTAAGGCCCAGTTGAAAGGGGTGCGTCTGCGTGTAATTGTCCACGTGGTTCTTTTTCAGCTCATGTGAAACCTTAGAAAGTGACACCTTCACATATGTTCCCTTATTATCAAGCGGTTCGATTCATGATCCAAAATACAAGCGAAAAAACAAATAGATGGGTTCTGAGACGTTTGTTGAAGTGATTCTGGCGATTCTACTGCCGCCCGTAGGCGTGTTTCTCAGATATGGATGTGGGGTAAGTAGTGTTCAAATCCCTCTTCGCGATCATTACATTGTTTAATTTTGTAATGATGATTGTGGTGGTTTTTTTAGGTGGAATTTTGGATTTGTTTACTGCTTACAATATTGGGGTACTTACCTGGGATAATATACGCTCTTTATGTTCTGGTTGCTTGAAGATTTGAACACAAATCTAAGAAAGAATAACCAGTGAGAAATTGTGTTTGTTTCTTGTTTTATTTCTTTATTTCGCTTTGGTTCTTGTAGTTGTATTGTTGTATCTGCTGTGAATGAATTTGGGAAGTGATGAAGGATTTGTATGATCAGGAGAAAAGATTAGCATCTGATAATCCAAAGATGATGGTGGTTTAACTTCATGTTTTTATAATTTTGCTGTGTACAAATTGCTTATTGAGAATGAAATGCATTTGCAGGAGCTTTTCTTCATTACAATGAACTTAATTTACATGTATTCTTTTTAGGGTACCAACAGTCATCAAGACCCGGTTTTGTTGTTGGTAGAGATAACTTTAATAGCAATAAAAAACAAAAGTACAACAATTTTACAGGGAAAAAATCACTATCGAGAGGGAATTCTCCACGACAAATTCAATCAAAATCAAGTGACAATACAATAATGATCACGTTTCAACAAGAACAATGGGATCCAAACGTGTTTTTGGTCACTTTCAACCGTGTGACCAAAAACACACGTGGAATTCCTTAGGAATAAGTCAACACACATGTGATAGGATCGATCCAACGTCACATTTAGCGTTTTCAACGACCGCAATTCTTTCAGTAAAGTGTCTAAATTGGGCATGATCTGAATGGATTTTGTCCTCGGTCCTTCTCCGCTTAGACCCACCTCTTAATTTTGGGTTGGCCTTTCGTATGAGCTACGACATTCACATGATAACCGGTCATACTGTTCCCATCAACTAGTATCACGTACAACAATACTTCGATCAACTATTTTATTTACAAGTTTAACTTCAATCCAACTTTCTCCTGGTTCTTTCTTCACACCTCTCTTTCTCATCAGCTCTCTAGCTTCATCCCCATGATCCCATTTACCCGTTACGGCGTACATGTTCGATACAAGAACGTAAGTAGCCGAATCATTCGGTTCCAACTCTAACAAATGCTTTGCTGCAATTTCTCCTATTTCCAAGTTCTTGTGTAATGAACATGCACTTAAGAGAGCTCTCCATGTCATTGCTTCAGTTTGAATTGGCATACATTCAATAAACGTTATCGCTCGATCGATCTGACCCGATCTTCCGAGAATATCGACTACACAAGCATAATGTTCTTGTTTTGGTTCCATACCATAATGTTCACTCATAGATCTGAAGTAGTCTAACCCTTCTTCTACTAGCCCTATATGACTACAAGCAGCAAGTATTCCCAAATATGTAATGTAATTTGGAACCATTTGCAAAGCTTTCATGTCCTCAAACAAATCAATAGCTTTTCTACCATACCCATGTTGTGAAAATGCAGTAATCATAGCATTCAATGAAACCTCACTTTTCAAAGGCATAATAATAAACATTCTCAAAGCATCATCAATATATCCACATTTTGCATAGAATGAAATAATTGCATTGCATACTTCAATCTCGTTATCGAATCCGACTTTAACTATTCGACAATGGATTCCCTTACCGAGTTTCAGATTTACCATATTTGCAGATGCACTAATGGAAGAGCCATATGTAAAAGTATTAGCTTCTTCACCAGCTTGAATCATCTTATAGAACACTTTCAATGCTTCCTCACACTTTCCACTTTGTCCGAAACCCGATATCAACCCGTTCCATGAAACATTATCTCTTTCGAAGGTTTTATCGAATACCCACAACGCCTCCGGTACTCGACCACACCTGGAATAGAAACATATAAGTGCATTACTAATCGATTTATCATAAGAGTATCCATGAACAATAGTTTGGCTATGTATTTGGCATCCTTGGTTGAGAGCTTGAATCCCAGTACATGAACTTATAGCACTTGCTAATATTACGTTATCTAATCGAATCTTTCTGTACTGTAATTCGACAAAAAGTTTAAGTGCTTCAGTAAACATCTCATGCAGAGCATATCCCGCAATCATAGCCGTCCATGATACAATGTCATCTTCACTATAACACCGTGATATCTTCGATGCCGTTTCTAAATCTCCGTATTTAGCGTACATGTCGATAATTACACTACATACATAAACATTAGGCTCAAATCCAGCTTTAGTAATTTGAGCATGAACTTGCTTTCCTTGAAATATCATCCCCAAAGTTATACAAGTCCTTAGAATACTAGGATACGTATACTGATTCGGCCGCAAACCACGAATCTGCATTCGGGAATAAATACGAAACGACTCTTGAAGATCTCCCATTTGTCCATATGCAACTAGCATAACATTCCATAACACAATGTTACGAGTGCTTAATTCAATGAAGAATCTATATGCTGTTTCAATATCTTGACATTTTACATAAAAATCTAGTAGAGAACCCTCGATTACGATATCCGAACACATCCCAGATTTAGTCACATAGGAATGTAGCTGCATACCTTTACCTATAAATCCCATCGACGCGCACGAGCTTAAAAGAGTCACAATCGTGACAATATCAGGCTTCAATGACTTCATCTTCATATCCTCAAATATCTGAAATGATCTCTGTAATAAGCCTTGCTTGGAAAAACCTGAAATAAGGGTGTTGAAAGTAGCCTTATCTCTGCATTGCATTTCACTGTAAATATTCTCTGCAAGTGTTAGTTTACCAGATCGAGTATAAAGTGATATAAGAGAATTGCATACATAAAGCTCTGCTGAGAATCCAAATCTCAAGATTAAAGCATGAATTTGCTCTCCAAGTTCATACATGTTAATTTTGGTGCAGGCACTTAAAATGCTTGAAAATAGATATGGAGTTGGGAAAGAACCTGAAGCTTGAAATTTGCAGTAAATATGGATGGCTTCGAGTTCATAGCTTCGTTTAGATAAGCCTGAGATCATGGCAACCCAAGTTACAGCATCTCTTTGGGGCATAGTCCTAAATATTTTACATGCTGAATCTACATATTCATTCTTAAGATACAAGTCAATCAGAAAATTGGATAAACAAGTATTTTTACTGAAGCCATAGAGAATGAACTTAGAATGTATCAACTGAGTAAAGTAAACTGAAACTTTAACATCAGAATAAGGTTTAAAGATACTAGACAGCGGTTCCTCATCCATAAGCATACTCATGTCTAGTTTTGATAAAATATTCAGTATTTCAGTATAACATTTCTTCTCAACAGAAGAAAAATTCCTTGTTCTAACAGCTTGAGCAAGCCAAAGCCTGCAACTCAAAACGGGTTTAGCACGGGTAGCATGATGTCCTGGAAATGGGAATTTCATCTACTTTACAGAGAACTTTGAAATGCACAATAAGTCGGAGATAAATCAGCAAACCATCTTCTCCAAATGCGATCAAATTCCTTAGGTCACGGATTTCAGACGAAATTATTTCTTTTTCTTGTCACGAACATGGTTTGGCAGGGCCGAGGGGTTTGGTTTTTCAACGGATATTCATAAGAATTAAGAGAATAAGTGTTTAAACTGTAAAACTGGATGGATTCCGCCGGAGAAGATTACGGGGATAACAAAAATTACACAGTATAGCGAAAGTAATGACTCACAATTTACAAATACAACACTGAAAGTTTCAAGATTATTCAAAAACTAAGTCTCATAACCCAAATTATTCTGTAGCAAACCAAGAAGAAGATGGCAGAACCTGAAGAAATCGAACTGGAAGCAATTTCAAGAGTGAAGACCATAGGGAGGGATCTGGTAGCTTGGACTTCCATCTAAGGCCCATAGTTCTTTTATAATGGGCTTAGCTCCAAACTAGCCGTTAGAGTTCCTGGGCTAACCCTTGTCTCCTTGCCTAGTTAGGAGGACACTTAAAAACGTAAAAAACTGAAACGGGAACACGATAGTTGTAAAATATCCAATAGAACACGTTACATATAATATTTAAAATAATAAAAAAATTCATAAAATTCATAAATAAGGTAATATTAAAAATATTATATTTAGATACAAAATATGATAATTACGATAAAAAAAATCTCAAAATATTTTCAAAACAAAATTTCTAAGACATTAGCGGATGAATTCTGAAATTTGAATGGGAAATATAATTTTTTAAAAATTAATTTATTACTTAGGGATTAAGAGGAGAGAAATAATTAATTAAAAATTTTAAAAATAACAAGTAAAATAGAATACGTATGTTGGACATGCGTACCATACCCAATCATATACAAAATTTTTGATTTTTTAAAAATAGTCATCTCCGTACACCCTAGTTGCCTAGCTTCTTCTTCACCTTATTTCGTTTGTATTTGAATTTATCAACGTGTGTAGTCATATTACTGTGTGGGGTGATGCTGTCGGCAAAAATATGGATTCCAATTCACAAAAAATGAGATCTTTGTAAGTATGAATATAGAAAAATGGATCCACTTGCTGGCTGCTGTTATCTCACTCACATTTCCCATTTACTCTTACTCATATCAATATAAACAAGGTTACGCGTCTCTGTGTCTTGCACCTCAATGATGGAGATTCCATCTCCGACGATTCTGATCCCATGTGCAGCTTGCAAAATACTCCGCCGCCGCTGCGATGCCAACTGTGTTTTAGCTCCTTATTTTCCACCCACTGAACCTCACAAATTCACTTCTGCTCATCGCGTTTTTGGAGCAAGCAACATCATTAAATTACTTCAGGTACATTAATAGGTTTTGGATTCGATCTCATGATTGGTATACAACGACAGGTTCTTGTTTACGGTGCAGGAATTACCGGAGGCGAATAGAGAAGACGCGGTGAGCAGCATGGTTTATGAAGCAAACGCGAGATTAAGGGATCCAGTGTACGGATGCACAGGTTTTATATTTCTACTACAGAAGAAGATCAACGAGCTTCAAGCAGATTTAGCCATGGCTCAAGCTGAAATCCTCAGCATTCAAAGCAGAAATTCAGAATTACGTGACTTGATCGACAATATTATCCTCCCTTCTCCAGATATTCCTCTTGATTTAGTACTCGACGACACTTTCTCAGCATGGCTAAACAGCCCCTCAATGGAACTAGATTTCTGAAGATCCATTACAATCTGTGTTCTTTCTTCCTCGTTATTTCCAAAACTGGAAAATTTGATAGTACATTTGTACAAGTGGTTCTAAATTGCTCTTATTTCCCCAATAATTCCCATGTTTAGTACAATAGGGGTGACTTTGTCCAGGCCCCTATTGAAAATGACATTTTTGAGGTGTAAATGTCATGGGGTGACATTTACTCATGGTCCCCATGAATTCCCATGTCATTTACGACGGTATAAATGACATGATCTTAAAGTTATAAAATAACAAATATAGCATATTTTTTGAAAAAAATATATGCATTTAGTTATCTAATTCTAATTAAATACAAATAATATATCTTAAGTTTCAAATATCATTTATTATTGGCACTTTAATGAATTTTTTAATATTTAATATTTTATACATAATTTTCGAAAATCAATGATCAATTTTGTATAATTTTTCAAATAGATTTTATTTGCATACTTTGTGAGAAGTTTTCAAACGGTTTTTAATTTACGAAAAATCGGATGATAGAATTTCAGTGGTAAAAACAAACGGTATTAATAGCATTAAGTGTAATTCTTGTATTTTCGTAAGTTGTGAGATATGATATTTACACAATTCGTAAGTTGTGGAGCTAATCATAATGTTCCAGGGTTCATGTTAAGAATGTATGTTTAAAAATTTAGGGTTTTCACCGAATGAGATTAATTGTAATCTTAAAAAGTGAGCATTGGTTCGAGTTTTAAAAAGTAAGATTAAATGTAAGGTGAGATAATTGTGAATATTTAAAAGTATTTGATAAAATTATGTATACTAAAGGTGATTTATGTTAAATAATAGTGTATCCTTATATATAAACAAGAAGAAATATACTTATATATTAATTATTTATCAAATCATAATGGTTAATTTAGTATTTATGATAAAATATCGATTTTTTAATTATGAATGCATTTTAATTTATTTTGTTTTGCACACGTTAATAAAATAATAATTTGGTAATCCAAAGACATCAATTATACCCTAATGACATTGAAATTAGAAGCGTATTTTCCCATCCTCAAGAATAGAATAATAGATGTGTGTTTATTCAATGGTTTCAAATTGAAAATATTGAGATCAAATGTTGAGGAATGATTATTACAGTTGGAAAACATTATTAAAATATTTAATAATGTGACATTTAAATTAAAAGCGTATATTCCCATCCTCATAAATTTAGCTATATTCATACTTTAGAGATCAAAATAATTACAGTTATAAAATTGAGAAAATAGCGTGTTAGATCCCCAAAGTTTTGATAATTTGGTAAAATTGGTCCCCGACGTTTTAAAGGGTAAAATTAGTTCCAAAACCTTGATCAATTTGACAAATTAAATCCCCAAAGTTTAACAATTTGACAAATTAAGTCATCAAAGTTTTAACATTAAAGCAATACCACCCTCAAACTTTAAAGTTGACAAAACCGGTCCCCAAAATTTATACACAATAGCAAGTATGATCCCAAAAGTTTTGAAATTTAGGCAAAATCGGACCTCAGTTATTTTGATCTCTAAAGTATATCACTTACATAAATTTTGATATACTTATTCTTAAAATTTTTTAATTCATCAAAATTTTTTAATTTGGGCAAAATCTGTCCTCACATAAATTTAGATATATTCAAATGATATATCACTTACATAATTTTAATTCTTAATATAAATTAAAATTATCAAAACTATAACAAATTTGCATCTGGCCCACCAATGAGAAGGTATGCATGCGTTTGCATGTTAGATGGTGATTGGTTGAGTCGTTTTCAAAAATCTTGGCCTGGATCACACACACCAGAAACCGCAGTTTTTGCTATTAACATTCCTTCTCGTTTCTGACTGATTCCTAACATTATTTGTCTGGTACGTGGAATTCGGACAAAGACTCATTACCAGCCACTCATTGCCCCAACTCTCTTCATTCACATTCTATTTGATGTTGAAATGTGTTAAATTGTCTCATATATGTAAGTGATATATCATTTGAATTGATAAGAGATGTGTTAAGTGTTATAATAATTTATTTATTCAACTATTTTACTATATGTCATCTTCCTTTTTATACGTTTAATTTGAGCACACTCTCTACATAAAATTGATTAAATTTAACGTAATATCAGAATGAATTTGAAAATCCTAAGTGATCTTATGGGGGTTAATCGAGTTTAATTAAATTGATCGATTGAAATATGAGGGGATGTGTTGAAATGTGTATAAATATACATTGGTTATAAGAGGTGTTTAAGAACATTTTAATTGATTTATTGGAATCTTTTACGGTATAATATTTTCCATCTTCTGCGTTATATCTGAGTGTATTCTTCACATGAAATTAATCTGACTTTATAAATTTAACATCTCGACATCGTTTCGGAAAACAAAATTTCAATTGATGACATGGTTCATTGATTATTGATCCAATATCACCAATTTTGAATGGGAAATAAACATCTTACTTAATGTGTTGTTGGTGATGTTTGGAAACTCAGTCCACCGCCTGGTGCAGTGAACGTACCGTAGTTGTATTATATTTTTACCAAACATAATTAATAACTGCGTTAGTGCGATCGCAGAAAACAGCGGTGAGTTCATAGTTGGGTTAACTCAACAGCTACCAGAATGCACCTGTAAAATATCAATTTTACCCTTGATAAATTATAGTTTATTTTTTTAAAAAAAATAATTTTGATCAATAACTTCTTATATTCTATCAATTACGTGTTCAAACTATAAAAATATATATAACAATTTAAAAATGTAGTTTTGAAATAACGAATTTATCATAAAATAATACGAAATATAATTTTAAAGTTATAAACAATTATTTAAAAATAAGGACAAAAAAATCATTTTATGACATCACGATCACTGCACCGCTGTTTCAAAAACAGTTTTTTAAAATCACGATCAGTTCACCTCAAAGCACAGTATAATCATCTTACATCACCGCTATTTGCCAAACGCGGTTCCAAACGTACCCGTTGAGTTTTGGATTGGAAATGAGAAATTGTAATGAATCTTGGGCAAGATTTAATGTTTTCTCCTTCATTAAACACTTGGATACTTGTATTATTGGTGAATGTTGGATTGTGTCGTTTTTTGCTACTTTGATTGAGAAGTAGTATTGGAGATGAATATGCTTTGTACTCATATATTCTTTTTTGAGATAGGGGATTGTTCTCTTCCGAGGTTTTTTCCCGGTTCGAATTTTGCATGTTAATTCTTGATATTCATTGTTATTATGCTTATTGACAAATTGCACAACTTGTGTTTGTGAAGTCCTCATTCTTGTCGATTTGATGTTCGAGTTTTGATTCATGTGACTTTTTGTTTTGTTGATGAAAAGGTTTGTAAAACTCGATATATATTTGGCTCACAATCATCAACCAAATTTAAAATGTTCAAACATAAATTCCAACTCGATCCAAGTTCGATAATCAAACTTGAATTTTGACCAAATTGACTCAAAATGTTAATAGGCTGACTTGACCCTTACAAATTAATCGATCTAACAAACTCCATCCCCAGTAAAGGTTATTTGGATCCATAAGGTTTGGTTCGATAAGTCGATGGAGTTCCTAGATCGGTATATTTGCTGATACCGAAATTCAAGAGTAAATTAGCATGAGAAATGTCACTCAAAAATGGATTTTTCGATGTTATTTTGTTGGAATTATAGTCTGACCAAAGTAACAACGGGAGAGTGTGAACGAACGGAATTAAGGGAAGGAATCCACACATTTAAAAGACTTAACAAATTATTATGTGATTAGGTTATAAACCTAATCAATCCCACTTCTTTTAGCAATGTGGGACAAATTCAACCCTCCTCTCAAGTTCAATAATAAGGTTTCGACTTGAAATGAACCGAACCAGCTCCGATACCATGTTGGAATTATAGAGTGGTCGAAATAAACGACAGGAGAGTGTGAATGAACGGGATTAAGGGAAGTAACCAGCTCTCATAACATATTTAGTTTAATGAAACTGGATTGATTACCTGATGAGAGTAGGCATAAGCTAATGATCTCTCCCTTTTAATTGCAGCTTCTCGCCTTTGTTGAATATTTGCTTCCATCTGCTCTTTGGTTTGCATGCTAACATTCCAACCTTCACAAATCTGTCATCATAGTTATAGTAAACGAAAAGCCACTCAAACATAAAAATATGAATATAAAGGGTTGAATCCACAGCTAATTATTGGTACTCTCAGCTTATCAAGCTAATTTTCATGCTTCTCCCTTATTTGTCTCTGCAAAGCTGAATTTGCTTCGAACATTTTGCTTCGTCTCATGTGAATCTCATACTGACGATGAAACTGTGTTTCCAAAAGTTTTAAGGTGATATCTGTCTGGCGTTTTACTGATTGCCCTTCCAACATATTTCTCAGTCTTACAAGACCCCTTAAAACTTTCACTGCTCTTCTTGCCTGCAACTCAGACAAAGTTATAAAATCCCTTTGATTAATCATTTGAAGTGCTGAAAATTATCAAAATTTCATTGCTTTAACGAGAGCTCTTACCAAATAACCTCGAAAAAGTGATTGAATCTTGATTACTGCCCAATCTTGAGTTGTTTTACTCGAATCTCTGGCAACAGTTGTAAGCCTGGCAATTTCCGCAGCCGCATTAGCAGCAGCAACAGCAGCAGCTGCAGTTGCAATAGCAATAGAATACGCATGCCTACTTTGTTCATCTGCAGAGTCGATGGAAACTACTGCACTATCTGCCACTGAAGACTCCACACACACACTGCTTTGCTTTGCAGTCCATTTTCTCGAATCCCTTTTAGCCTAAAGGTAAAAAATGCACAAATTAAGCTTTGCATCTTAACATGGGGAAATAAGAATACTCAAAGGAATTCTATTGACCTTTTCATCTCTTTCACTTTCCCGTTCCCTTTGGCAACTGAAAATCTTCTTCAATATATAAATCCAGCTTCTTCCTTTGCCCATTTTTCAGAACTAAAAGGATAATGGTAACATCAGTAATCAAGAAAATTATTTAAAAAGATAGCCAAATAACTCAACGCGTAACGTAACAGGCAAAATCTAGAACACTTGAAGTACATTCTTTTAAAAAAAAACTATTAGTTTCAGATCTACCAGAATCCAATCTCTACATCCAAGTTCCAGAATTCGAGCCACAAGATTGTGCAACGCTTCAACCACAATCTTCGAACTTGACCTTAAAGAAAAATGAAGGAAACAGAAACCTCAAAAGCATATCAAGACCGTGACCTCATTCTAAAATCTCACACCACCATCAATTTAAACCCGAAAGTGTAATCGAAGTAAAATTCTCAGCTCTACCGAAGCAAGACATTAATAAGGAAAGACGCATTAATGTAGAAAACAACGGTTCATGTTGCAATTCACGCACTTTCGTGCCTTAACAAACAATATAACTACAAAAACCTGCAGAATTATCCCTGAAGCTAAGTTCTCGACGATTAGAAAATGGAATCGCATCCTGCATAAGCAGTTGGTGATTCTCCTTCTTTAGGGAATCCATGGACAAGTACCAGTACACAGGACAACGCTACAAGACAAGTTTCTGTGTGGGCGATCTCCTGAAAACTGTCCTCATTCCTTGATGTGGGCCGATAACCCAGGCCCATTGGCCCACCTCTTTAATTTTCCGGATTCTATTCATATTTAAGTTTTTTTGAATATATCTATATATATAAAATACAAAAGTCATCATCAATATTTAAAATATCATAAAAAATACACTCTCAATCTCATAAAAAATACAAAAGTTTAAAATATGTATGAAGAATCTAACTTTGAAACAGTTTGTTATAACTCTCATATTAATTAAATGATATTCTCTTAAAATTTATATTATATCGTGGGATAACGTAATTTGAACTTTCATATGACCTTTGGATGCATTTATTCACATGTTGTGGCCTCTAGCCGTTCTCTCCCGAGAAGCCTCAATTTCCCGAGTCAACTTAGAGTTGGAGCGCTTTAAGTCAACTATTTTCAGCTCATCGTTCTTCAAAGTTTAGAGATATACTAAATTATCCTACAAAGCTTTCTTGGTTGTCATTTTGATCTCCGAGTGAGCCAGATCCTTATGGGCGTTTAATGCTTGAAGTTCTGCATGGGCTGAGTCTTGTTCTTGAATGAGGCTCACTCCATGCTAGTGTAGTCGGCCCGACGTTCCCTGAGCTCCCCTAAATGTGCATGTGGTAAAGATTCCATGATGCGATTGTGCTCAGCCTTCAGTTCAGCAAGTTCCCGAGCATGAGTCCCCCTCTAATTCGTTAGGAGCCTCTCTATCACATCCCTAGCCTACTTCTCTTCTAGATTCTCATAGTCGAGATTTAAATACCTAAACATACAATAACCACCGCAGTGCTCAAGTGTTCGTAGGCTTCCTCGAGCTGCAACATATAAAAGAAGAGTTATACATCCTAACTAGACAAAGATTCTAAAGTGTTGTTACAAAAGAAAGATGTTATACATCTTCTAGCATGCGACGTATATCCCCGATGTTGGCATTCGCCCTACTAAAATCTATGAAGATAAAATGATCATCCCAAGGACGCCACCGCCCACACTTATGTTTTTAGAAATAATGGAGGGCAGCTCGGGTCAATGTTTGGTATGTGTTTGACATTTTGTTTTCCACTTTATCTTTTAACATCGTGAAACCCGCCTCATGACCCTAGCGAAATTGGTCTTCAACTGTACCTCTCGGGATGCCGCAAATCTTGAAAGTATCAAGGAATGATGCATCCAGACATTTGTTTCCCCAGGATCCTTGTGAGCGATGCGGATGTGAATCTTGAATTGGACTTTTTCCCCTACGCCGATCGGTTTCTTGTGGAATCTCTTTCTCGATGGGATCCTCAACCATGTTCTTATGTATTTCCCCCTCTTCATCCAAGTTCGGCAAAATTGGCAAAATAACCTCATGCAAAATTTTATTTGTTAAATAACACTCTTTCTTAAAGTATTTGTCAACTAACCTACATTCTAAAAGTGTTGGCTAAATAGCCTATCCCGAAGAGAGAGGAAACCTTATTTTTTTAATTTTTATTAAAAGTAAATAACAAAAATTAAATACAATATATAAATAATATTTTTATATAATAAATAAAATTAAAAATTAATTTCAAATAAAATAATATCTGTTATAGTCCCTTTTTATGGGATACAAACAGTCGTCCGGTTCGTTTAGTAAACGAACTCGGTTCTGATTTGTTTTTGTTGTGGAAGACGATTAAAAACTGGAAATAAACGGTGGCACGACGATGTATAGTAGAAACCCCAGGAATTGTGGTGAAAACCATTTGACTAAGAGTAGATTATACTCTTAGCCTGTTCACTAATCAAATAATTCGTAACGAATACAACAGAGACTTAATGAAAATGACAAGGAAAAGAAAGCAGTAAGAACTCCGGCAGGGTAACGGTCTGTTCTTACGCGTCCAAAAGGTCCGGCTATTTCCATCGTCGCGTCCTGTATTTATAGAGTTAACAGCGTGTGTAAATCACGCTCTGTAACTGCCTCTGACAGGTTTGTTAAAGGTTGTTATCGCGGGATGTAAAACGAGGTTGGGAGCGAGGCGAGGTCTGCGTGATCGGGCCAGAGGCGTGGTAAACGTGTGGAGGCCCGAAGCGTGGAAAACGTGAGCCTGTAACTGTTCAGACCGAACCAATGAGCCAGTTACCAGAAAACGCTTTATTTCATCTAAGGTTACCTTCGGTCCTCTCGTTAAACATCGGGCCGCTTTTCCCTAAGTGTGCAAATGGGCTGCAAGAATTCGTTTCCACCATTTGAATTAGCCCAATAGTTAATGGGTCTTACCCATCACAAGGTACCCGGTCCTAAAGTTCACATCACTAGCCCCTCGGGCTTGATTGCCATCGTAGAGGTGATAAAAGGCCGATCACATGATGTTTGCAAATTCATGAGAACATGGGATCGTACCTGTCGGTAGTGAGCGTCCAAGGGACCGATCTTTCCCTTAGTGTGGGAATTAATTGCGTTTAAAACTAAATAACGTATATTTAAGTTATACTTTTATTTTTGTTATTCTTTAAATATTAATACCCCGATCTGCGCCTCTTCACATTCGATAGTTCAAGAGGCGTGGTGAGTGCTCTTTGTACTGTCACTGTCTTGGGCAGTATTATGTTGCGGCTCACCATTGGCTGAGAGATTAATATTTAAATCGAGATTTTGAGCACTGTTTCTCCTCATCGTCATTATCGCGAAGGGAAGAACTGCAGAATCGACTCTCTGTGCCCTCAATCCATTTCACGTTCAACCCCTTTCAATCCACTTTCTTTAAGGTATACACTTATGGCTCCTCACAAAATGCGATACCCTTCCATTTCTGAGTTGGATATTGAGGAGTTTAGGTCTAAATTTTCGATTCCGGCACATTATTCTATCTGGAAGGGACGGGAAGATATTTCCTGTTTCCTTCCGGCGGAAATGAATGTGCCCGCATTTGCCATTCCGTTTAGTTACGCCTCTTTAAAGTGCGGGCTTCGTTTTCCGCTACATCCCTTTGCAGCGGCCGTGCTTAAAGAGATCCACTGCCCCACTTTTGCGTTATTCCCGGGCAGTTATGTGTATATAGTAGCGTTCATTTTTTATTGTCACCAACAGAATCGGGCCCCGACCCTAGAACATTTCTTTAACCTGTTCTTGGTAGGATCCCGAAAGGAGAAAGGTCTGTTAGGCTGCCGCAAGTTGTATTATATAGCGGTGCGCACCAAAGAGTGCGCTATTGTAGATAAAGAAGGATCTCTCCATGCGTGGGAGGCCTGTTATGTGTGGATCACAGTCCCAAAAGAGGATCTGTTGAAAGTATGGCCGCGCCTAACCCACCAACGCATAGGTCAGTTGGACCGAAGTAGGTTCAACCCTTCCCGTACGGACACCGCAAATACACTTACGATGTTCCCCCCTCCCGAAGCACGCCTTAAGCGAATAGATCTGCTTCGGGAGAGAAGATTAATAGAAATAGGTGTTGCGGGTAGGGCCGGAACCCAGCCCCGAAGGGAATGTTTTCTAGTTCAGATCCATCAGAAGGATCGGGAATGAAGTAATGTTTTTACTTTATCCTTTCCTGATGCTTATGTATTTGTTTTGCAGATTCGACTGAGACAATGCCAAGCTCTCGCTTCAAACGCATGGCAACTGCTTCGGTCCGTCCTTCTGAAGGACAACGCGAAGCATCGGGCAGCGCTGAGGGGAGTGAATCAGCAACTGGGGGTACGCTGGTCCCTTCGGGGTCCGGGAACCCCCCGATCCAAACAACCGGCGCGGGCACATTGACCCTTCGCTGCACAGCGCAGCCTTCAACTGGAGAAGGGCCTGCGTTTCGGGTATTTAGAGTGGTAGAGAAGATGATAAAGGCTCGGATTCATTCTTTGAGCTTATCCAGCCTCTATCAAATCGGAAATACCTCCTTTATTAATACTAAAACTATTGCTTTATTGCTGCAGGGAGCAGTTCCCGTGGAGAAGGTTCTCCCCGGTCCTCAGCTTAAGGCGAACGTCTCCCTGCCGCCGATCCCCTTAGGAAAAGGGAAAAGGGTGACCGAAGCGGAAGCCCCGCAGGAGCTGAAGAGGCTAAGAAGGGGGGATAGCGCTCCGGTCCCTACTAAGGGGATCATTCTGAAGGAGCCTGCATCGGGCCCGAAGACTAACTCCGACTGGGGAGTTGCTCTGGGCCTGCTGGACAGGTTCAGCAAGGAGAGGAAGTTGACCTCCTGGAGGAGTGCTTTCCTAAAGGACTTCTGCCTTTACGGAGAGCAGAACCTAGAGAACGTCCAGGCGGACGTGTCTGGGGAAGAGATTATGGAAGACTTCCTCGACCTCACCACTAAGGTAACTTTTACTTAACATGAAGGCCCGAAGTTTCATCTTTTAAAATGTGTTATCTTATGCAGATGTTGAGGAAAACCTTCACAACTGCTATCACCGTGGAGAAGAACCAGGGTTGTAGTGTTGTATTCCAACAAGTCCAAGATCAACTTGACCTTGCAAAAATGCAAGTTGAAATGAAGCATAGTGAGTTGGTCACGGTACGGTAGGACCGTGACCGACTGGACAATGAGTTGCTAAGGGCCGGGACGGAGGTCTCGCTCTTAACCGATAAAGTCTCTGAGTTGGAGAAGACAGGACAAACAGCTCAGGGGTGAATTGCCGACCTGGAGGCCAAGCTACGGGCCAAAGAAGAAGAAATCAACGAAGTCCAAGGTTGGGCTCAGGAGAAGAGGAACAAGCTGAATGAGCTTTTCCTTCGGGCCCAAGAAGAGAGGACGGCCTTGGAAGAGGAGTTGACAAGGGCCCGCACTTCGACCGAAGGTTCGGTCCGGGAAGCGGTTCTGGGTTTCGCTCGGTCCCCTTTGTTATTCACTTTAGCGGATAATATACATGAGGTTTATACTGCTAAATATTTGGATAACATGCGAGAGCAAGTTATTCAGCAGTTCGGGCTTTCCCCTTCGGACGAGCGATGGAAGATGATCGAGCCACTTGAAAGAGATGACAAGTTTCAGGTTATTCCAACTTTGGAAGAACCTGTTCTGGAAGAATATCATTTCTTCTATCTCTTTGAAGAGATGGAGAGAGCGGTCAACCAAAAGGTGTCCGATTAGGAAGAAGAACTGAAGCAGCTCGCGGCCCGGACCGAACCGCAGGAGCCGGAGATTGAAGATAAAGAAGAGGGGCAGATTAGCTAGATTTCATTTATACTTTGTATTTGTCTTACTTCTTATTTTCAATATAACTCTTTTAATTCAATTCTTGTTCTCTTAATTTCCAGAACGAAGTAATATAACCAACTTCTCAATAAACTAATAAGTTTTATGTTAACGAAGTTGTTTTAATCACCAAGTGTAAGATCGGGGACGCTTACATGGAGTTAACCATCGGTCCCAGACATTATGTTTGGTTTATTCGTATCAATTTTGATTGGATCCGTCGTTTTACATTGTGGGTGGGTCACTCTTATTCCATCCTTAGAGTCAATACTTGATTGGATAGGCGTAGTCTGCATTTAATATGAGTTTTTACGAGCTTCGGCCGAACCTTGGTTCTAATAAAGTCTCTTAGGTTTTATTGGCTAAGCTTTGCTCATAACACGTCTTATATTAGGACCGATCTTATGTTTCGATATGCTGACTACCATTCATTTTATCGTAGAAGATTTCATAGGTACAAAGGGTCATTCCTAAAGACTGAATGCCGTTGAATGGAGTGTTTTAGTTCGTAATGAGTTCTGGGAGAATCACAACTCATTCATGGGGCTGGGCAAGTGCAGGAGCATCTGACTCGTCAGAGCGGTCACTACAACTTGGGAGCCTTGCGGACAAGAAGCTTCGGTCACCAGTCCAGATTCGTCCTAAG
>RWGZ01000077.1:243779-337471 GCA_009725065.1 Utricularia reniformis
TTGAGACTGTGTTACGACTACCGGGAGTTAAACAAGGTCACGATAAAGAACAAGTATCCGTTGCCTAGGATCGACGACTTGTTTGATCTGTTACAAGACGCGAAGGTGTTCTCAAAGTTAGACTTTAGGTCAGGGTATCATCAAGTCCGAGTAAGAGAAGGAGACATACCGAAGACATCCATTCGAACGAGGTACGGCCATTACGAATGCACGGTAGTACCGTTTGGATTGACTAATGCCCCAGCAATTTTCATGGATTTGATGAATCGGGTATTTCTTCAGTACCTAGACAAGTTCGTTGTGGTGTTCATTGACAACATCCTAGTTTACTCTCGCAACCAGGAGGAACACGAGCAACATCTCATAATAGTATTACAGACACTCAGACAAGAGAAGTTGTATGTCAAATACAGCAAGTGTGAATTCTGGATGGACAGCATAGCTTTCCTAGGCCACGTGATATCAGCAGGAGGGGTGACGGTAGACCCAACAAAGATAGAGACAGTGACGAATTGGCCAGACCGAAAAATGCTCGAGAAGTAAGGAGCTTCTTTGGATTGGCAGTGTACTATCGGAAATTCATCGAGGGGTTCGCAAAGATTGCTAAACCGTTGACAAATTTGACCCGAAAGGAAACGAGGTATACGTGGGATGAGAAAAGTGAAGAGAGTTTCGAATGTCTCAAAACGAAATTGACATCTGCACCAATACTAGTATTACCTACACCAGGACAGGACTTCATCGTATACAGCGACGCATCAAAGGAAGGACTCGGGTGTGTACTGATGCAGGGGGGGAAAGTTATAGCATATGCATCCCGTCAATTGAAGATACACGAGTTGAACTATCCGACACACGATTTAGAATTAGCCGCGGTGGTATTCGCACTCAAGATTTGGAGACATTACCGTTACGGTGTTAAGTGTGAGATATTCACCGACCACAAGAGTTTGAAGTACCTATTCACTCAAAGGGAGCTTAACATGAGAAAACGGAGATGGTTGGAACTGATAAAAGATTACGATCTGGACATTCAGTACCACCCCGGGAAGGCAAACCAGGTAGTCGATGCACTGAGCAGGAAGACTCATGGCGCACTAGCCAACACGTTGGTAAGGGAAATGGAGAACCTAAAACTGGAAGTGGTAGAATCGACCACAGTCATGTAAGGGACAGTTACCCCGAAGCCAGTGATACTGGAGGAGGTACTAGAAGCACATATATAAGACCCCGAGAAACCCGTAACGCGAAAATAGGAAACCAGAACCGATAAATCAGAAATAAGCAAAGGAAGAGATGGGCTAATCCTAATGAATGAATGTATATGGGTACCAAACAGGCTAGAGCTAAGGAAGAAGATTATGGCAGAAGCACACAGTTCAGCTTTCTCAGTTCACCCAGGAAGTACTAAGATGTATCGGGACCTAAAGACGCACTGGTGGTGGAATGGAATGAAAAATGAGATTGCCAACTTTGTGGCCAAATGCAAAAACTGCCAATGAGTTAAGGCCGAACACCAACGCCCGGGGGGCGAACTACAACCCTTAGAGATCCCAGAGTGGAAATGGGATAGCATCGGCATGGACTTTGTGGTAGGATTACCCAAGAGCTCACGAAAGAACGACGCGATATTGGTGGTGGTGGATCGTCTTACGAAGGCGACTCACTTCTTAGCAGTCAAGAAAACGTACGGAGTGGACAGGCTAGCCAGAATATATGTGGATAACATAGTCAAATTACATGGAGTTCCAGTAAACATCGTGTCAGACAGAGACCCAAGATTCACGTCTAGAGTTTGGCAAAGTTTACAGAAATGGCTCGGAACTCAGTTATGCATGAGCACAGCCTATCATCCACAAACGGATGGTCAGACCTAGAGAACCAACCAAATTATGGAGGATATGTTACGGGCATGTGTATTGGAGTTTAAGGGAGGTTGGGATTATTTCCTACCGCTAGTGGAGTTTGCGTACCATAATAGCTTTCAGAGCAGCATTGGCATGTCCCCATATGAGGCATTGTACGGGAGGAAATGTCGTACACCGCTATGCTGGGATGAGGTGGGAGAGAGAACGACCACGGGGACAGAATTGGTGGAAGTCACCATTTAAAAGTTGGCCGTGGTACGAAAGAACATTATGGCGGCACATGACCGATACAAAAGTTGGGCAGACACAAAAAGGAGACCCTTAGAGTTAAAAGTTGGGGATCACACTTACCTAAAGGTATCACCGATGAAGGGGTGCTAAGGACAACAAGGACATGGAAGCTGAGTCCCAGGTACATCGGACCATACGAGGTGGAACGAAGGATCGGAAACCTAGCATATCAGCTCAAGCTTCTAGAGGAAATGGGGGGATACACAACGTGTTCCATGTATCCCAACTAAGGAGGAGGGTGACTGAAGGAATTCAAGAATGTGTGGGGGAACCCATAGAGTTAACCCCGGAACTAACGTACGAGGAAGTCCTAGTAAAGATCCTAGGCAGGGAAGAAAGAATGCTCAGAAACAAACAAATCTCCATGGTGAAAGTACAATGGTCCAATCAAGGAGAGAGGGAAGCTACATGGGAAACAGAACGAGAGATTAGATAGAGAGCGCCGGCGTTAATTGATGATTGGTACGCACGAGTTTCGGGACGAAACTCAAAATGAGTGGGGAAGGATGTAATAGCCAGGAAAAAGGTATGATGGAACAAATAGTAGGGAATGTAGCGGTAAAGTCTAGATAAGGAATAATGAGGGATACGTGAACGAAAGAACGTAAAAGGAAACGAAAAATTGAAAAGTAAAGCAAAAGATAAAGGAGGGGTCAAAAATGAAAAGAAGGAGGGGTTAAATTGTGAATTATAAAAGTTAGGATGTCTATAAATAGGGGTGGGAGGCCCAAAAACGAGTTAATTATCATTAAGACACGAAAATTTGGAAATTGTCGCGAAAGAAGGAAATTGTCGCGGAATTTTTGTGCTTGAAAATTGTCTTGAATTTGCAAGCTTTGGAAAATTATCGAGATTTTTCAGAAAGGCAATTATTGTCGCGAAAACGATTATGTGGGATATTATCGTGGAAATGTTGAAGAACAAAATTGTCGCGAAAATGCTTGAATTTTAAAATTGTCGCGGATCTTGATTCTAGCACAAATTATCGCGCATTTCGATTTCAGCACAAAAATTATCACGGATTCTAGTTACAGCACAAATTATCACGAATTTTTAAAGAAGAAGGGAATTATCGCGGAAATACTAAATTTGAGTGTTTTCGTTACGTCTCAACGTCGGATCGTGGGAGTGAAGGACACATAGGGTCTAGGGTAATCACATAGTTAACAATAAGACATTAAAGTCGGAAATCGAGTACTAAGACATGTTACCAAATGCAGGGAAGCAAGGAAGATTATAACAAGCGAAAGCAAACGGTAAGCGGAGTGAAATCAATATAGTAAGGGAAGGTTCAGACTTTGGGAACTGGATCGGGTTAATAAAGAAGAAAGAATAGACACGAATGAACGAGATAAATGGTAATAAGACTCGGGGTG
The DNA here is from genome assembly GCA_009725065.1 of Utricularia reniformis. Classification (NCBI taxonomy): domain Eukaryota; kingdom Viridiplantae; phylum Streptophyta; class Magnoliopsida; order Lamiales; family Lentibulariaceae; genus Utricularia; species Utricularia reniformis. Next base: position 247,315 of record RWGZ01000077.1, read on the forward strand.
AGGAAGGATGGACCGTCCGACCGAACCCGACATCGTGCCTAGCACACGATTCGCCAAAGGAAGGGCATGCCTGATGAATGGAACGATAAGTTCCAAAGAGGAAAAAATACGTACGAAAAGGGCAGAACGGATCCGGGTGGAATAAGGGGTAGCGCCTAAGTACCCACCCTGGGAAGGGAAGCATATGGCCCGTCGAGTCATCCAACAGCTAACGGTTGACTTGGGCGGGACATGCACCGAGCATGTTACTCTTGGCAACAGCAAAGTTAAAGTATGAGGGGAATGATAAGGGTAAAAGAAGAAGGAAATAAGAAAACGGTTAAAAAGGAATTATTCGCGCGTGGGTGTACAGTTTAATTAAGAAATGGAAAGATAATGTGTAGCGTGTGTGAAGTTTCCTTTAATAAATTGTGAACGCTTTACAGATTTTGTAGGCGACGCAGACGAGGTATGAGGAGGGCATGGGGAAGAGGTCATCGTTTGTCCGTTGATTAAGTCCGGTCTTTGCAGAACACTCTAAATTATGTTGTCGAACTTTAATGTTTTCGAACTATTTTTTAAATTTACTTTTGAACGTTTCGTTTTATTTAGTACATTTCACCAAAACTGCTAGGCCCGAATTTGGGTCGTTACATTTTAGCTTGGATACAGCTTTTTTCAAAGCTAACATGAATTTCTCCAAGTTGGAATACCTGGTTTCTGCAGATACTAGAGAATGACTGACATAATAAACAGGTCTATGAATGTCGTCTCGTATGAGTACCAGAGTTGCGCTGACGGCAACTTCTGATACCGCAAAATATAACCCCAAAGGTTCATCACAAATTGGACCGATCGGAGAGTGCTTAAATAAGTCTTCAGCTCGGAGAAGGCCCGATCGCATTCTTCATACCAATCTAGATGGCTTGCTTTTCTTAGCACTATGAAATAAGGTAAGACCCGGTATGTGGATTTCGAAATAAACCTGCTTAATGCGGCTAGCCGGCCAGTAAGCCTTTGAAACTCTCTTTTGTTTCTTGGAGGTTGCATATCAATGATAGCCTGCACCTTTTCAGGGTTAACCTCTATGCCTTTCTCTGAAATGTAATATCCTAAAAATTTTCCACTTCGGATCACGAAGCAGCATTTGTTTGGATTTAGTTTGAGCTTATATTTTCGGCATACTTCGAAACAACGAGACAAATAAGAAAGGTTGTCTTCATCATTCATAGATTTAACAATCATATCGTCAACATACTCATCCATCATATGGCCTATCAATTCTCTAAAGATTATGTTGACCAACCTTAGATATGTTGCTCCATCATTTTTGAGACCGAATGACATAACCACATAACAGTAAACTCCATCTTCGGTCATGAATGATGATTTCTACTGATCTTCCTCAGCCAGGAAGATTTGATGATACCCAGAGTAAGCATCCATGGTACTCATCATGGTGGTACCAGACACAGCATCCACCTGTCGGTCGATATGCGGCAAATGGAAAGGGTTTGACTCACAGCTTTTGTTAACATTGGTAAAGTTAATGCACATTCGCCATTTCCCATCCGGTTCGGAAACAACCACTGGGTTTTGCAACCCATTCAGTATAGTGGATTTCTCTGATGAATCCCGACCGCAATAGTTTATTCACCTCAGCCCGGATAATCTCGATTTTCTCGGGAGAATAACGTCTCGTTTTCTGCCTAACCGGCTTCGTTCCAGGTTCGGTGTTGATCCGATGTTCACTATCGGATCGGTCAATCCCCGTAACATCGTCCGGGGTCCATGCGAATATATCCACGTGGCTTCTCAGCAAGTGGATCAGTTCTTTTTCAAAGTCAGGGGCTAGATGTGCCCGATGCGAGTTGTCTTGGTTGAGTCATCGTCAACCAGGTTAATCAACTTGAACCCTACGAGTTCCATTGCTTGCCTCGGGTGTGGTAGCTCTTCCAGCAGATCCACCCGCGCCCTTTTAATCGGTGCCAAAGTTACTTTCTGATGCCCCTTAACAAAAATAACTCCATGTAGCACGAGCTCATGTAGCATTGCCTAGCTACTTTCTGATGCCCCTTAACAAAAATAACTCCATGAATGAAGTGGAATTTGAGCATCATGTGATAAGTAGATGGGGCCGCCTCAAACTTACTAAGGCCGATCGGTCTGATATTAGCGTTGTAAGCCAAGTCGACATCAACGATAATGAATTTCAGGTCCTCCGACCGGTCATTGGATGGCTCTCCAAGGGTAACTTGGAATAACATCTTCCCGCATGGGATAACGCTTCTTTGGTCGAACGACCAAAGAGTTATGTTGGCGATCGGGAGATCGTGAGCAGCAGCTCCCAACATTTCGGCAACCTCGCGCTTCATTAGATTGCACAAATCTCCAGTGTCCACTAAGACTCTGTGGACACGACGATTCCCGATGACCCCAGTGATGGTACGGGTGTCATCGCATGGATCGATGATCCCTTCCCGATCATCCATTGTGAAAGTAATGTCCTCTCTGAAGGAGGAGGACCGTTCCACTGGATCATATTTCACCAGTGCCACAGACTCGGAGCTCTCACGGAGTCTCCGCGCGCAATTCTCTTTCGATCCCGGACCGATTCATCTATTCTCAAACCACCGGAGATAACATAAATATCTCCGGCTACTTCTCTGGGTGCCGCCTCTTTTTGAGGAGGTTGGGCACCAGTTTCCGCAGGAGGAGGAGTGGTCTGCTTCTGTCTTCCACCCTCGTTCTATGGGGCTCTACCGCCATGGCCCTGCCATCTTCTTCTTCGGCACTGACCACGGTTCTCACGACCGTGTTGGCCTCTTTCTTGTTCTGGCGGAGGAGGCCGTCGTCCTCCGTTCGATCATTATAGTTTTGGGGTTGTCCCGGATTATCTCTTCCCTGCGGCATGTGACGATCGTCACCTTGGTGGCCCTTTCGGGGGGACTCTGCTCGCTTGCCCTTCTGACCATTCCGGTCGGGCTTTTCTTTATTCATTGCCGCTACTGTCTCTTTCAACAGCGGGCACTTCAGGGTCGGGTGATCGCGATAATGATGGAGCTCGCAATACACTCAATTGTCCTCCTGCTTTGGGGGGACGTCTTTTTCGCTTACAACCGCTAGTTCTTGCGACAGCTTCTTAGGGTAGGAAACCCTATGATCACCTGCGGGCTCAGAATTCCCGCTAGGTTTCCGATAGCCAAGCCCCAGCACTTCATCCACCTTAATATACTTGTTGATTTTATGAAGAAGTTTTCCCAGAGTGGATGGTGGGCTCTTTACTAAGCTGGCCGAAAGGCGGCACGGTCCTAGGAGCTGCTGTAGAATATCAATTTTATCCCGGAGCTCAAGTTTAATGCCCTGGGCGGTCCTGTTGAATTTCTCCATGAAGGACCGAAGACTCATTTTTGCCGGGATATATTTCAGCTGATATAGTTCTTGCCTGCTTCAGGACGGCCCACATTTGGAGCAAATTGCACTGAGAAAGCCAAAATAAACCCGCCATACGATTGTATGGATCGGGACGGCAAATTTTTGAACCACGTTCAGGCGTCGCCTTGTAATCCTGCCGCGAAGATGCGGCACTTTAGTGAATCCGAGGCAGGAACCGTTCCCATGCGTAATTCAAAATCGGCAACGTGATCGATTGGATCACCATCACCACGAAATGTTGGCAACCCCTCAGGGTTGCAATAATGCCGATCTAGGACTGCTGCCCAGATCTCTTCAGAAAAGGGGAGCATCAAATCTCCCAAGGCGGCTGATACGCCTTCAGATTGATGGGACTATGCCTGGACCGCATGCAAATTATGCCACCAGTCATCATCCTTATTGGGGCCTCCATGGCCCTATTGAATAAGCCAGGATTGCGTCCCAGATTAGGTTCGCAATCCTTCAACGCGCGCACGCTCTCCAACTCCCTGGTGAGCTCATCAATTCGTCGCTGCATCTGCTTCTGATCATTTCCAGGAGCGGGAGTTAGAGCTCTGGCCGGAGGGGGAGGAGTAGATCAATATCTAGGCCTCCTCGTTGTTACGCCACGCCTGACGATTTCTTCATCATCAGTACTGCGCTCGTCAGGATCACTCTCATATCCTCTGCTTTTGTGAACAGGGCTTGAAACAGCCGGTGGCTCTGTTCCACTTCTCTCCGATGTAATTTCCAGTACCACCTTCCTGATGACAGCTTCCAGATCCTGTAAAGTGAATGTTGGTGCTGGGAGACTGTCGGGAAGCACGTCACTATCATTTCTCGNCGCGATAAAAATTGATGTTCAAATTTTCGCGACAAAAAGACACTGGAAGGAAATTTCCGCGATAATTTGATGTTTTGGCGTTTTTTCCGTACGTTTTTGCGGTTTAGAGATAAATGGCTTGGGTTTTTGGCTTTCTAACCCCTATTTATAGATGTTTTAACTTCCCTAATTCACATTTTGTCCCCTCCTTCTTTTTTTTTTAAATTGCTTTCGAATATTTCCTTTTTAATTATCATGTTTTAACAAAAAAAACTAGGCCCAAATTACGGTCGTTACAATCACGGTATTCACCAACGTTGTAACCATGGTTTGGAATATGTCTCTCAAGTTGTCCTGGCTGATGGTAGTAGGGGTGCTTGAGTCCATGATTGGGGTTTCAGGCGTCGGTGCTTGCTCTGACCCTTCACTTTGTGTCCCTTCGTTGCCTCGTGCTCTTGTTCTTGGTGCCATCCTGAAAAATGCCTATTAGTTCCATACCCCTCTATTAATGCTCTTCAACTACTAGTTATTTTTCTATTGCCTATGGTCGATCGTCCTCTAACGACATTGGTCACTTTCCTATGTTAGCTTTGGATCGTCTCAACACCTTTATAGTGTCGAGAAATGGCTCTGATACCATTTGTAACGACCGTAAACCATGCCTTAACAAGATCTATGCGCAAGCGAAATGAAAATAAGCATTTAAATTAAAACATCACTTGACACCGGGAAATATCATCGTTTTTCAAAATACAACTAGCTAATTACAAACCAAACGAAATCAAAGGGGTGACTCGTACAGTGGACGATCGACGACCTTAGTTCTAATGCCACCTAAGCCTCCGGTCCTCCCCCTACAAAATCTGTAAAACGGTCATAGTCTATTAAAGGAAACTTCTGTATAATAAATTAATTAGCAAGATTTTATCGCTTTCACTTTCATTCTTTTATCTTACTTATTCTCTTATCCTTTCTTCTCTTTTTATACTCCCTCTCCCTAGTCTTTCTGGTTTTCTACTGTGGTCGGTTTTTACATGCCCGATAACATGTCTCGCCCAAACCAACCGTTAGATGTTAGTTGGCTCGACAAGAATATATGCTTTCCTTCCCCGAACCGGGCCCGGGCGCTACCCCGTTCCTATCCGGTTCCGTTCGGCTCTGTGATGCGCACAATTCTGTTCCGGAGAACTCATGTATCCCTTCCTCGGACATGCCCTACATGTGGCTGACCGTGCTCATGAACACGATGCCGGGTTTGGTATTCCCACCTCGCTCCGATATTTCTGTTTTTTATTCACACCCCTTTCGATTCGATTTAGTGTTCATTTAAACTCCTAACTGTGAACCTTCTTTTAATTTACTATGTTTACTCCGCTTACTTGGTCGTCCTATCGCCTGTGGCTCCCTTGTCCTCTACTCCCTTCGGATTTGCGTTGAACTACACTATGGTCCCCAATTTACGGCCAAATCGGGTGTTGCTCTTCGTATTCACGGTAAATTACGTTTCGGTCCTTAATCTCCGTGATAACTTGCATAAATATTCATTTTCGCGAGAATTGCACCACAGCCTTGAATTCTGCGACAATTAACACGCAAATCCCTGAAATTCGCAATAATTCTGCACGCAGTCCGTTTCTGCGATAATTTACACGCAAGTCCCTGAAATCGCGATAATTCTGCACGCAGTCCGTTTCCGCGACAATATTGCACACAGCTCCCGAAATCCGAGATAATTGTGCACTCAGCCCGTTATCGCGACAATTTACTCTTCGGCCCTGATTTCCGCGATAATATTGCAGCGGTCCTCCGAATCCGCGATAATTCTTCCCTTCATCCTGATTTTCGCGATAATTCTCTCTTGCCCTTGATTCTCGCGACAATTTTAAGCAGTTTTCAATTTTCGCGATAATCTCTATTTCTCTCGATTTTTCTCACGTTTTTGTGTCAAATGACCCTTATTTTCTCATCCCACTCCTATTTATAGGTTTCTCAACTTGTCCAAATGACCCTTTAACCCCTCCTTCCAAAATTCCCTCTTCTTATGTTAATTTACAAAACTACTCCTTATTAATTGTTTTTAACAAGAATTAATGTGAGTCTAACCTGTCCGAATTCTCTCTTTGTGCCGCTTTCCTGGGTCGTTAGACAACATATGAGTATTATACTGAGATTTCTATCAGCTTTGGACAAATTCGGTCCCGAACGGGGCCAAAGGTATTTTTGTAATTTGGCACCCGAGGAGCGCATCGGTAAGTTGTGGATATATTTTTCGGCTGTATATTCAATATCTAGAGGCAATGAATTAATATACGAGATTCTATGGTATTCTCTCACCGACCGTTCCGACTAATTCTCGACCGGGATGCATTTCCGAAGCTTCAGGGTGATATGACATTAATTCCAGTTTAATGTGATATTATTTAAGTGCTTTGGGCTAAATCAAGTGAAATTGGACTCATAGGTCTGAAACTTGCTAATTGGGCTGAATTTCTCATTAAATATTAGCCCCATGGCACTAAAAGAAGGACCAGACTCTTTTTACGCTTCCCAAGGCAATGCTCTCGCTCGAACTTGTGACGGTTTATCTTTAAGAACTAACCCGCGACTTTGTCTCCCAAAAGTCACGACTCCTTGCTCTTTCGCGAGTTTTCGCGAAGTTCACCTGGTTACGCAGTTTCGTATCTTATTTCATCAAAGCAGACCTGCGAGTTTTTTCCTAACTCGCGACTTTTCGCAACTGTGTCTCGCGACATTTTGCTTGGGCAGGGGACTCACGACTTTTCGTTCCCTAGTCACGAGTTTTTGGCTGCTGCGGCGCGACGGAGCAGATTTGATAGTTTCTCGTGCCGTTTTCGCCCGGATTACCACGATTTCTTGATTGTAATTGCATTTCTTGATTATTATACTGAAAACCAAGGTAGAGGTTCGCTCTTCCGAGGACGTAAGGTCATACATTGTGGGCCCAAGCTCGTATATCGCTTGTGTTCCCACAACAATTAAATTTTGAATAATTAAATAAATTGACTGATCATAAAAAAAACTCCGTAAAATATATTTAGACGAGATCAGTTTGGCGATGTCCGTGGAGATTCAAGATTTTATCCTATTGAGAGCTTTATCGCTGAGTTTGGATTTCTATTATCATGACTACTCGGAATTCTGATGATAATACTTTTGATGAAGAGATTGAGGTAGAGACTGATCCTCGGGCAAACGATGAGGCGCTGCATTATCGGGGTCTCAGTCATCAATCCCGGAGGAGCCTCCAGCGGTTACTGTGTCAGATCGAGATCCGAGGTTCACGATTAGATTTTGGCAAAGCTTACAGAAATCACTAGGAACTCAGTTAAGCATGAGCACAGCCTACCAGCCACAGACGGATGGTCAGACCGAGAGAACGAACCAAATTATGGAGGATATGTTACGGGCATGCGTGTTGGAGTTTAAGGGAGGTTGGGAAGATTTCCTACTATTGGTAGAATTTGCATATAATAATAATTTCCAGAGCAGCATTGGCATGTCTCCATATGAGGCACTGTACGGGAGGAAGTGTCGTACACCACTATGCTGGGATGAGGTGGGAGAGAGAAAGACCAAGGGAACAGAATTGGTAGAAATCACCGTTGAAAAGGTGGCCGTGATATGAAAGAACATAAAGGCGGAACAGGATCGATACAAAAGTTGGGCAGACACAAAAAGGAAACCCCTGGAGTTGAAAGTTGGGGATCACGCTTATTTGAAGATATCACCGATGATGGGGTACTAAGGACCACAAGGACATGGAAGCTGAGCCCTCGGTACATCGGTGCATAAGAGGTGGAACGAAGAATTGGAAACCTAGCATACCAGCTGAAGCTTTGGAAGAGATGAGGGGGATACACAACGTTTGCCACGTATCCCAACTGAGGAAGAGTGCGACTGAAGGAATCCAAGAATGTGTGGGGGAACCCATTGAGATAACTCCGGAATTGACATACGAGGAAGTTCCAGTGAAAATCCTAGTCAGAGAAGAAAGAACACTCAGAAACAAACTAATCCCCATGGTGAAAGTTCAATGGTCCAATCAGGGAGAGAGGGAAGCTGCATGGGAAACGGAACGAAAAATTAGACAGAGAGCGACGGAATCAATGGAAGATTGGTATGCACGAGTTTCGGGACGAAACTTAAAATAAGGGGGGAAGGATGTAATAGCCAGAAAAAAGGTACGATGGAACAATGGTAGGGAATATAGTGGTAAATTCTAGACAAGGAATAACGAGGGATACAGAATGGAAGAACGTAAAAGGAAACATAAAGATAGAAAAGTAAGCAAAAGATAAAGGAGGGGTCAAAATAAAAAGAAGGAGGGGTCAAAATGTGAATTAGAGAAGTTAAGATGTCTATAAATAGGGGTGGGAAGGCCCAAAACTGAGTTAATTATCATGAATCCACGAAAATCCAGAAATTATCGCGAAAGGAACAAAATTGTCGCAATTTTTGGGAATGATAATATTGTCACGAATTTTCACGTAAAGAGCAAATTGTCGCGAAAATTTTAAGAGAGCAAAATTGTCGCAGAAATACTAAACCATAAAAAATTGTCGCGAAAATTTGTGAAGGGCAAGATTATTGCGGATTTTCCCCTTAACCTCATTTTATCGCGGATTTTGAAGACTTGAGAAATTTATCGTGGAAATACCAATTTGGGGTGTTTTCTTCACGTCTTAACGCCGGATCGTGAGAGAGAAAGTATACGTAGGGTCTACGGTAACCACATAGTCAATAATGAGATAATAACACCGGAAATTGAGTACTAAGATATATTACGAAATGCAGGGAAGCACGAAGGTGGTTGCAACAGGTAAAACAACAGTTAAGCTGAGTGAACACAATGTAGTAAGGGAAGGTTCCGACTTAGGGAAACGGGAATGGGTTATTAAGAAAGAAAGTAGAAGACACGAATGAATGAGGAAAATGTTAATAAGACTCGGGGTGAGGAAGGATGGACCGTCCGACCGAACCCGACATCGTGCTCAGTACACGATTCGCCAAACGAAGGGCATGCCTGATGAAGGGAACGATAAGTTCCAAAAATGGAAAGATACGTACGAAAAGGACGGAACAAATCTGAGTGGAAAAAGGGGTATCGCCTAAGTACTCAACCGTTGAAGGGAAGCATATGGTCCGTCGAGTCATCCAACAGCTAACGGTTGGCTTAGGCGGGACATGTACCGAGCATGTTACTCTCGACAACAGTAAAGTTAAAGCATGAGGGGATTGATAAGGGTAAAAGAAGAAGGAAATAAGAAAACGATTAAAAGAAACGACTTACGCGTGTGTGTATGGTTTATTTAAGAAAAGAAAAGATAAGTATAGCATGTCTGAAGTTTCCTTTTATAGATTGTGGCCGCTTTACAGATTTTGTAGGTGACGCGGACGAGGTATGAGGAGGGCATAGGAAGGAGGTCGTCGGTTGTCCGGTGATAGAGTCCGGTCTTTTGAGAACACTCTAAATTATGTTGCTAGACTTTAATGTTTTCGAACTATGTTTTAAGTTTATATTCGAACGTTTCGTTTTATTTTGCACGTTTTTACCAAATCAGCTAGGCCCAAATTAGGGTCGTTACAATCAAGGTGTTGTGATTTTGGGAGAGTTGGCCGAGTTGCTGTCTGTAATAATGCTCGTCTTTCGCCATCCTCGCACTCTAGATCCACTTACCAACCAAAACCGATGAAGATTTGGAAGAGCGAAGACATACTTTAATCGCTCAATTAGAATATGTTGAATCTCGAAGGAGAATCCGGAGGAAGAATGTTACCTCGGAACAAGTTGATGATGAGGTTGTGGTGGAAGATACTGATCATATTCCAGACCAGCGAGCAAATACTGCGTCAACTAGAGAGCAGAATGATACTCCACAAAAGATTGGAGATTTAATAGAGTTGAAGTTTAAGGAGATAAGCGGAAAGATTGAACAAAACGATGCGAGAATGAACCAGCTGGAGGCCTATCTGACTCTTGGCCAGGAAAGGAGACGCCTATATGGCGAGCACACCAGGGATACTCATAAGACTTCTTCATATGAAGGAGATTATATTGAACATGAAAGAGGTGGTGAGCCTTATGGCAATCGTGGAAAGGCTTTACCATCAATGGAAGTTTTGCAAAGTTCGTAGAATACTTCAAGCTCTCTATCACCATTTTCCATAGCGATTATTAGCCTGACTCTGTCTGAGTTTATTGAGATGCCAAAGGATCTCCCCCAATATCGTGGGTCAACTGACCCACATGCCCATACATCGAACTTGGAGATCCATGTCAGTTTGATGAATTTCAGCGATGGTGCCATGTGTATTGTTTTCGCAGCTTCTCTTGAGGAATCACCTATCCTGTAACGACCTAGGAAAGCGGCACAAAGAGAGAACTCGGACAGGTTAGAATCGTATTAATTCTTGTTAAGAAAATATAAGGAGGGGTAATTTTGTAAATTAACATAAGAAGGGGGAATCTTGGAAGGAAGGGCTAAAGGGTCATTTGACCAAGTTGAGAAACCTATAAATAGGAGTGGGATGAGAAAATAAGGGTCATTTTGACACAAAAACGTGAGAAAAATCGAGAGAAATAGGAATTTTCGCGAGAATCTAAAAACTGCTCAAAAATTGTCGCGAAAATCAGGAACAAGAGGAATTATCGCGAAAATCCGGATGAAGGGAAAAATTATCGCGGATTCGGAGGACAGCTGCAATATTATCACGAAAATCAGGGCCGAAGTGTAAATTGTCGCGAAAAAGGGCTAGCTGTGTAAATTATCGCGGAATTGGGAGCAGAGTGTAATATTATCGCGAAAAAGGGCTGACTGTGTAAATTATCGCGGAATTGGGAGCAGAGTGCAATATTATCGCGAAAAAGGGCTGACGGCATAAATTATCGCGGAATTGGGAGCAGAGTGTAATATTATCGCGAAAAAGGGCTGACTGTGTAAATTATCGCGGAATTGGGAGCAGAGTGCAATATTATCGCGAAAAAGGGCTGACTGTGTAAATTATCGCGGAATTGGGAGCAGAGTGCAATATTGTCGCGAAAAAGGGGCTGACGGCATAATTATCGCGAATTCAGGTATCGGCTTGTAAATTGTCGCGAAATTTGAGGCAGTGGTGCAATTCTCGCGAAAACGAATATTTGTGCAGATTATCACGGAAACCGAGGACCGAAACGTAATTTACCGGGAATACGAGGAACAACAGGCGATAGGACGATCAAGTAAGCGGAGTAAACATAGTAAATTAAAAGAAGGTTCATAGTTAACAGCTTAAAAGAACACTAAATCGAATCGAGAGGAGCGTGAATAAAAAAAGAAGTCTCGGGGTGAGGTGAGTACACCAAACCCGGCATCGTGTTCATGAGCACGGTCAGCCACAGGTAGGGCATGTCCGAGGAAGGGATACATGAGTTCTCCGGAACAGGATTGTGCGCATTACAGAGCCGAACGGAACCGGATAAGGGCGGGGTAGCGCTCGGACCCTATCCGGGGAAGGAAAGCATATATTCTCGTCGAGTCAACTAACAGCTAACGGTTGGTTTGGGCGAGACATGTTGTCGGTCATGTTAAAAACCGACCACAGTAGAGAACCAGAAAGACTAGGGAGAGGAAGTATAAAAGAGAGGAAATGATAAAACGAATAAGTAAAATAAAAGAAGGAAAGTGAGAAAGATAAAATATGCTAATTAATTTATTATACTGAAGCTTTCTTTAATAGACTATGACCGTTTTACAGACTTTGTAGGGGGAGGACCGGAGGCTTAGGTGACATTGGAGTAAGGTCGTCGATCGTCCACTGTACGAGTCACCCTTTCTATTTCGTTGCTTTGTAATTAACTAGTTGTATTTTGAAAAGAAACGATGACATTCCCCGGCTTTAAGTGATGTTTTAATTTAAAAGCTTATTTTCATTTCGCTTGCGCATGGACCTTGTTAAGGCCGGATTTACGGTTGTTACATATCCGATGGTTTAATCATTTACCAAGGAGATCGATTGTCTCCTATCATGACTTCTAAGATAATTTTATTCAGCGTTTGCACTTTTTAATGTGTCGATGAAATCAATAATGTCGTTGACTGCCTTGCAGTACGATTCTTCAGAAAGATTTTTGGGGTTTTATTACCCGTTTTGAGGCCGAGTGTAGGAAGATACCTTGGATTATTATAAGTGAGAAATTTGGAGTGCTACAGCTTATTCGGGCTGGACATCCGGTCACTATTTTTGCTGTTATCGAATAGAATTCCTTGAATAGAGACCCCCGGAGAATATGGAAGGGTTAGCTTTGAGATGCACGCAATATATCCGGGAAGATGAAGGTTTGCGGGATAACGGAGTGATAGAAATTCGAACTTATGGTTTCCATAATATCGTTGCAAGCTGGGTGCCGAACAAGCATGTCTTGCAATCGAGACCTAAATTGAGAACGTTCCCAACTTTAAGTTATGAAAAGGTTTTTGCTATTATCGAACAGAAAAAGGGTGGATCCCTTCGCTATCCCCCTCTGTTGCAAGAGCCAACACCGATGACTTATGAATCCCAAATATTTTGTCGTTTTCATCGGAGTTTTAGACATGCCACTAACGATTGCCGGGAATTGATGTATGAAGTCGAGAGGTTATTAGAATTGGGACAACTAGATGTGTTGATTAGCACGGTGGAAGCATTGCCAGAAGTTGACCCGGGAAAGACTGACACCAGTGCACAATTGAGAACAGTAGCGAAGCCCCTAAGATTGACCCACCACGACCTAACACAAGAGGTCTTGGATATGGAGGACAACGTGGCTAGCATCAATGTGGTGGCCAAAGAGGATTTTTTAATAGCATTCGGCAGAACCGCAGAGACAAAAGGAGAGAAAATAATAACCATGGGTGCGGTAGGAATCAGCAGCACAGAAATCAACAAGGCTATCAACCTGCCCAAGGAAATCAGCAACCACCTCCTCCTCTCCTGCTGGCCCGAATCAGGGTCAACTTATTTTGAATGTTGAGGAAGCTCATCCAAGGTGGGGCAATCTGGTCCTCAATATTATGACTATCGTGGAAGTAAGGAGCGTCGAAGATTCGAGTCGTGCTCGGAAGAGATCTTATCAAGAGTTGGAACAAAAAGGTCATTTCATGGAAGATAACTTGGTCTAGTTATCTGACTTGGAAAAGATGGCTAGATCTTTCGGACTTGAGGATTTATCTGGAGTTTTCTCACCGCACGACGATGCTTTTGTCATATCTCTTGTTATCTCAAATCATCCCGTTTCTCGAGTGCTAGTCGACACCGGAGCTGCTACCAACATCTTGACTCTTCTAGCCTTCGAACAAATGTCTTTGAAAGGAACCATCAAACTCCAGCTGTGCAAATCAAATTAGGGTGTTTTAACAATAGTGTTGTTGCTGCTGAAGGATCCATCTTCCTGCCTGTCACTCTGGGAGATCAAGAAATATCAAGGACTCTGCTAGTGGAATTCGTAATCGTGGATCTCCCTATACTTCCATACAATGCAATTCTAGGGAGAAGTTTTTTGAATTTATTTGGGGCCGTGGTGTCCAAACCGCATTTAATGATGAAATTCCTCAAATATTTTTGGCTTTGGGAAAATGAAAGGAGATCAGGAGTTGGCACGTTCTTGCTATACCGTAATGTGCAGGAGTGGAATGGATGGATCGAAAGCGAAAAAACCTGTTTGTCTGGTGGAAGTCTTGTCCGAAGAAATTATTGATTCAAGTGACACATCATATCATAGGAAGTATAAAGAAAAAAAAATGAAGATGGAACCATTAGGCATCAAGACAGTGCCTCTTCTCCGATAACTCAGAAAAAACAGTTGTAATCGGTTCTGAGATGACGCCAGAGTTCGAAAAGGTGGTAATTTATTTTTTGCGAAATAATATAAACATTTTTGCTTGGTCTTATCAGAATTATGTGGGAGTATATCCCCAAGTTCGTTCTCATAGACTCAATGTTGACCCGTATGTGCAATTAGTTCATTAGAAAAAGAGGAAATTTTCCCCCGAGAAAGAGAGGGCCATTGATGAGAAGGTGGAAAGTTTGTTGCAGACATGATTTATAGAGCCTGTTAGATACTCGGAATGGGTCGCGAATCCAGTGGTGGTCCCAAAGTGGAATAATATCTCGAGAGTTTGCATTGATTTTACCGATTTAAATAAAGTATGTCCGAATGATCCGTATGCACTACCGGCCATTGACATGATGGTGGATGCGGCCTGTAGCTTTGAATTCCTTAGTATGTTAGACGATTGTGAAGGTTATAACCAGATTTTATGCATTGTGAATACAAAGTGTTTACTTCGTTTATGACAAATAAATGTATTTTTTGCTATAAAGTTATGCCATTCGGGTTAAAGAATGCTGGGGCCACCTATCCACGTCTAATGAATTCGATACTCAAGGATATGATTGGAAAATGTTTGGAAGTTTATATCGATGACATATGGATATAAAGCCGACACGGGAATAACCACATCCAATATCTTAATGATTGGTTTAGTATATTGAGAAAATATCGGATGAAATTGAATACACTTAAGTGTGCATTTTGAGTAAAATGGGGGAAATTCCTTGGTTTTATGGTATCCGAAAGGGGAATCGAGATGAATCCTGATAAGATAACAGCTATACAGCAAATGACTTCTCCGACAACTGTTTGAGAGGTACCAAGATTAACGGGTCGATTAGCGTCGTTGAATCGTTTCATTTCGCGATCTGCAGAGAGAAGTTTAACGTTTTTCCGAGTATTGCGTAAGACAAATCTCTTGTATTGGGATGATGAATGCAGTATGGCTTTCATGAGTGTTATGGTCCCTTTTTAGGGGGTACCAACAGTCGTCCGAATCATTAAGAAATGAACTCGGTTTTATTTTGTTTGTGGTGAGGAAACGATTAAATAAGGCAAATGAAGAAACAGGCAAGGCAATTTAGAGTGGAAAACCCCGGGAAATGGGGAAAAAACTACTTGACTAAGAGAAGTAAAAGTTCTTAGTCGATTACTAATCAAAGAGTACATTACAAGATACAACAGAGGTTTATGAAGATGACGAGGTATGAGAAAGCGATAAGAATTCCGGTAGAGTAACAACATGTTCTTACGAGTCCAAAAGGTCCTACTAATTCCGTCGTCAAGCTCCGTATATATAAGGCTGAAGCCATGTGTAATCCACGCCCTGTAACTGCGTCTGACCAGTTTGTTGAAGGTTGTTGTCGCACGATGTAAAATGTTGCCCTGACCGAAGTGTGGCCTGCGTGATTTAGGCCGAAGCATGGTAAATGTGTGGAGGCCCAAAGCCTGGGACGTGTGGGCTATAACCATTGGGACCAAACCATGGGGCCACTTGTCAAACGCCCTTCTATTTTGCCAAGTCCATGATCGGTTCCATTGCGGAACATCGGGCCAATTTATCTCAAATATGCTAAGCTAGGGATTATGGGCCGCACGAGTTCGCTATTTTTTACTTGGGTCGGCCCAATCGTTATTGGACCTTACCCATTGCAGGGTACCTGGTCCTAGGATTCTCATCAATAGCCCCTCGGGCTTGGTTGCCATCGCAGAGGTGACGCAAGGCCGACCACACAATGCTATATACGTTCGGGAGAATATAGGACAGAGCCTGCTCGCATTGAGCGTCCAAGAGATCGATCCTTCACTTAGTCAATTTTAGATGTGGATCTGAATTCAAAATATCACTTTTATTTAAATATTAACGTCCAGACCTACGCCTTTCCATAATCTATTACCCAATAGGTGTGATGAGTGTGTACAGACTGCAACCGCCTATGGTAATCCTACGTGGTAGCTTAGGAGTGGAGCCCCATCCCCGAAGGGGATTTTTTTGTGTTCAGATCCATCTTAGGGATCGGGTATGAAGTTAATTTTTTATTTTTTCACTCCTTGATCCTTATATAATTATCTTGCAGATTCAACGAAAACGATGCCGAGCTTGAGACTCAAGCATTTGGCTACCGCTAAGGCCCGTTCTTGTGGAGGACGAAAGGAAGCAACAAATAGTGCTGAGCGATCTGAATCAGCTACACGGGGTAGGCTGATTCCATCGGGGTCATCTACTGGAGGGAACCCCTCGATCCAAGGCACTAGCGCTGACACATTAACCCTGCGTTGCTCAGGGCAGCCCTTAACGGGCAAAGGACCCTCACTTCGGGTATTTGGAGTGGTAGAGGAGGTGATAAAGGCTAGGATTTGCTCTTTGAGCCTATCCAGTCTTTACCAGATCGGAAATACTTCCCCTATTAGCACTGACACAATTAATTTGTTGCTGCATGGAGCCGTTCCAATGGAGAAAGTTCTCCCCGGCCCCAACATTAAGGCGAACGTCTCCCTGCCGCCGATCCCCATGGGTAAAGGGAAGAGAGCGACCGAAGCAGCAGCCCCGAGGGTTTTTAAAAGGCTGAAGAAAGGAGGTGATGCTTTGGTACCTACCAAGGGGATCGTTTTGAAGGATCTTGCCTTGTGCCCTAAGACAAACTCCGACTGGGGGGTTGCTTTGGGCCTGCTGGACAGGTTTAAGAAAGGGAAGAAGTTGACCTCCTGTAGGAGTGCCTTCATTGAAGACTCCGCCTCTACGGGAACAAAACCAAGACAATGTTCAACCAGACATGTCTGGGGAAGAAATAATCGAGGGTTTCCTCTACCTTGCAACTAAGGTAAGTTCCCTTGATATTAAGGCCTGAAGGTTTATGTTCTGACCTTAATATCTTATGCAGATGCTGAGGAAAAGCTTCACAATTGTGATCACCGTGGAAAAGAACCAAGGTGACCAGGTTGTGTCCCAAAAAGTGTAAGATCAACTTGACCTTGCAAAAAGGCAAGTTGAAATCAAACATGATGAACTCGTCGCGGTACGAGAGGACTGGGACCGGTTGGACAGTTAACTGTTAAGAGTTGGGTCGGAAATCTCACTCTTAACAGATCAAGTCTCTGAGCTGGAAAAGAAAGGAAGAGCAGCTCGGGATCAAGTCTCTGAGCTGGAAGCAAAGCTACGGGCCCAAGATGATGAAAAAAACCAAGTCCAAGCTCGGGCCCAAGAGAAGAGGAATAAGCTTAACGAGCTTCTTCTTCGGGCCCAGGAGGAAAAAGCGAGCTTGGAGGATGAGTTAGCTAGAACTCGCACTTCGGCTGAAAGTTCGGTCCGGGAAGCGGTACTGGGATTCGCTCAGTCTCCTTTGTTATTCAGTTTGGCGGATAGCATACATGAGATGTATATTGCTAAGTACCTGGATAACATGCGGGATCAGGTTCGGAAGCAATTTGGGCTTTCCCCTGAGCACGATAGGTTGAAGATGATCGAACCTCTGGAGAAGGATGAATATTTTCAAGAAATTCCATCCTTTGAAGAACCTGTTCTAGTGGACGACCCCTTCTTCTACCTCTTTGAAGAAATGGAAAGAGCGGTCAACCAGAAGGTGGCCGATCAAGAAGAAGAGCTGAGGCAGCTCGAGGACCGGACCGAACCGTAGGAACAACGAGTGGAGGATAAGGAAGATGGACATGATAGTTAGATATTGATTGTATTTTTTTCCCAGTTTCGTTCCTTATTCATAACAAGAGTTTCTTTCCCTCTCAATTCCTTCTTTTTAAGTCAGAATAAGGTTGTTATAACCGACTATTTAAAATAATCAAGTGTGTTTAGTATAAACGAGTGTGTTCAACCACTAAGTGTAAGATTGGGGCTAGCTATATTATGCTAACTCATTGGTCTCCAATCTTAGACTTGGTTCACTCTGACTAGTTTTAACAGGATTGGTCGTTTCACATTGTGTGTGGATAACTCTTATTCCGTCCTTGGGGTCATAGTTGAATTAGAAAGGCTCGGCATGGGTTGATTATGTAACGACCCCAATTTGGGCCTAGTTGTTTTGTTAAAATATGATAATTAAAAACGGAATATTCGAATGCAAACTTAAAACATAGTTCGAAACATAAAAGTACGACAACATAATTTAGAGTGTTCTCCAAAGGACCGGACTCTATCACCGGACAACCGACGACCTCCTTCCCATGCCCTTCTCATACCTCGTCTGCGTCACCTACAAAATCTGTAAAGCGGTCACAATCTATTAAAGGAAACTTCACCCGCACTATACATTATCATTACAGTTCTTAATTACATCGTATACACCCACATGAATCATTTCATTTAACCGTTTTCTTATTTCTTCTTCTTTTACCCTTGTCATTCCCATTATACTTTAACTTTACTGTTGCCGAGAGTAACATGCTCGGTGCATGTCCCGCCCAAGCCAACCGTTAGCTGTTGGATGACTCGACGGGCCATATGCTTCCCTTCCCCGGGTGGTTACTTAGGCGCTACCCCCTTTTTCCACCCGGATCCGTTCTGCCCTTTTCGTACGTATCTTTTCCTCTTTGGAACTTATCGTTCACTTCATCAGGCATGCCCTTCCTTTGGCGAATCGTGTACAAGGCACGATGCCGGGTTTGGTCGGACGGTCCATCCTTCCTCACCCCTAGTCTTTATTAACATTTATCTCATTCATTCGTATCTTTTCCTTTCCTCTTTATTTACCCAATCCCGTTTCCTAAGTCTGAACCTTCCCTTATTATATTGTGTTCACTCCGCTTACCGTTTACTATCGCCTGTTATAATCCTCCCGTGCTTCCCGTAGACCCTATGTGTCCTTTTCCTCCCACGATTCGACGTTGAGACGCAACGAAAACACTTAATCTTATTATATCCGCGACAATTCACTACTTCCTCGAAATTCGTGATAATTTTGTGCTGGTAGAAGGATTCGCGATAATTTTGCAATGGGGCTAGGATCCGCGATAATTTGTGCCGATGTTAGGATCAGCGATAATTTTCTTCTTCAAACATTTTCGCGACAATTTTGTTCTTCCCTCATTTCCGCTATAATTTTACTCATGATCATTTTCGCGATAATTTTCCACAGAGTCGTTTTTTTCGCGACAATAAATGCCTTTCCCAAAAGCCGCGATAATTTCTCAAACCGTGCAAATCCGCGATAATTTTCACTGGCAAATTTTTCGCGACAATTCTCTTTTCGCGACAATTTCCGGATTTTCGTGGCTTAATGATAATTAACTCGTTTTTTGGGCCTCCCCACCCCTATTTATAGACATCCTAACTTCTCTAATTCACACTTTAACCCCTCCTTCTTTTCATTTTGACCCTTCCTTTATCTTTTGCTTTACTTTTCCATTTTCGTTTCCTTTTACGTTCTTTCATTCCCGTATCTCTCGTTATCTCTCGTCTAGACTTTACCGCTACATTCCCTACTATTTGTTTCATCGTACCTTTTTCTCGGCTATTACAGATTATGAGTCCCGTAACAACCTTTGGCCAAACTTTGATTCTACTGATGTAATAGCAAGGAAAAAAGGTATGATGGAACAAATAGTAGGGAATGTAGCAGTAAAAATCTAGACAATGAATAACTAAGGATACGGGAATGAAGAACTATAAAGGAAACAAAAAATAGAAAGTAAAGAAAAAGATAAAGGAAGGGTCAAAATGAAAAGAAGGAGGGGTTAAAGTGTGAATTAGAAAAGTTAAGATGTCTATAAATAGGGGTGGGGAGGCCAAAAAACGAGTTAATTATCATTAAGCCACGAAAATCCGGAAATTGTCGCGAAAGACTGAAATTGTCGCGAAAATTTAAGCATTGAAAATTGTCGCGAATTTTTACACTTTGGAAAATTATCGCGGATTTTTGAAAGGCAAATATTGTCGCGAAAATGATTCTGTGAAAAATTGTCGCGAAAATGATCATGGGCAAAATTATAGTGGAAATGGGTGAAGAACAAAATTGTCGCAAAAATGCTTGAAGTGTAAAATTGTCGCGGATATTAACTCTAGCACAAAATTATCGTGAATCTTAATTCTAGCACAAAATTATCTCGAATTTTGAGGAAGAAGTGAATTATCGCGGAAATACTAAGTTTGAGTGTTTTCGTTGATCTCAACGTCGGATCGTGGGACGAGAATGACACATAGGGTCTACGGTAATCACATAGTTAACAATAAGATAATCACGTTGGAATTCGAGTAACTAAGATCTGTTACGAAATGCAGGGAAGCACAGGAAGATTATAACAAGCGAAAGCATACGGTAAGCGGAGTGAACACAATATAGTAAGGGAAGGTTCAGACTTAGGGAACATGATTGGGTGATTAAAGAAGAAAGAAAAAGACACGAATGAATAAGATAAATGTTAATAAGACTCGGGGTGAGGAAGGATGGACCGTCCGACCGAACCCGACATCGTGCGTAGTACACGATTCGCCAAAGGAAGCGCATGCCTGATGAAGGGAACGATAAGTTCCAAAGATGGAAAGATACGTACGAAAAAGGGCAGAACGGATCCGGGTGGAAAAAGGAGTAGCGCCTAAGTACTCACCCGGGGAAGGGAAGCATATGGCCCGTCGAGTCATCCAATAGCTAACGGTTGGCTTGGGCGGGACATGTACCGAGCATGTTACTCTCGGCAACCGTAAAGTTAAAGTATGAGGGGAATGATAAGGGTAAAAGAAGAAGCAAATAAGAAAAACGGTTAAAAGGAATGATTCACGCGTGTGTTTACGGTTTAATTAAGAAATGAAAAGATAATGTGTAGCGTGTGTGAAGTTTCCTTTAATAAATTGTGACCGGTTTACAGATTTTGTAGGTGACGTGGACGAGGTATGATAAGGTCATGGGAAGGAGGTCATCGGATGTCCGGTGATAGAGTTCGGACCTTTGGAGAACACTCTAAATTATGTTGTTAATCTTTAATGTTTTCGAACTATGTTTTAAGTTTACATTCGAACGTTTTGTTTTATTTATCACGTTTCACCAAAGCAGCTAGGCCCGAATCAAGGTCGTTACAAAATAGTATCAGAGCGTAACATCGTTACTAAACTGGTAACGGTGCGGTCCTACGTAGAAGAGTCTAGGAAACTCGTAGGAGGACAACCGACCATAGGAAGGGTTGGGCATAGAATGTAACGGATGACATGAGTAGACATATATATAACGAAAGCTTAATGTAGGAATGGCGCCTAGGACGAGAGCGCATGGAAATTGAGAGGAGGATAGCAATGCATTAGAACAGACACCGGCGACAGAGACTCCGGTTGCAGATTCATCGACGCCTCTTACGTTTAGCCAGGAAAGTCTCAGGGATCTGTTCCAAACCATGGCGTGTTCCCTAGTTAGTGCAATAAGACAGGGACAGACAGAGAGTAGAAACTCCATGCAAATGGAACCAGTGTCAAGACTCGAAAAGGGTAGAATGCACTACAACGAGGCATTAAAGAAGGCTGGGATGAACAGTTTCACGGGGGATAAGATGGGGAAGCGGAGGCGTGGATTATCCGCCTTGAGGAGAAGTTCGAGCTGATTGAAGCCCCAGAGGAGCTTAGGGCAGGATTGGCCCCGCTCTGGTTCGACGGTAGCACTGCCCGATTGTCGGGGAGCGTGTCGGCCTCATTACTGAAGTATGGACCCTTCTCTTGGGAGAAGTTTTAGAATGCGTTCTTGGATTACTACGTGCCGAAAGAACTTAAGAAAGATAAGAGGGTCGATTTTGACAGATTGACTCAAGGAAACAGCCCCGTAATGGAGTACATGCAAGAATTCATAGAACTAGTCATGTACGCCCAAGAGATCATGGGCAGTGAACAGGAAAAAATGCACCGCTTTACAGAAGGGTTGAATGAAAAGGTGAAACTGACTATGTATGTCCGCGTCGACAAAGAATTTTCTAGTTTTGGTGGTGGCGGCAGTCCAAGTGGATGGAGGATTTCGGAGAATGGATAAGGAACGCACTAGAAGCTCTGCGAGGAACGAAGTTCAGGAACGGGGAGAGTGGAAAGGAAAGATCACTACAGAGTGTCTCGGATCGGCAAAAGGACCCCGATCAAGCCTGCGTGCGCTAAATGCGGGAAGAACCATTTTGGAGAATGCCGAGCATGAACCAACAGTTGTTTCATGTGCGGCCAGGAAGGACACTTTGCCAATGATTGCCCGAAGAGGAGTAGGATCAAAACCGGGGTAACCGAAAACAGGGCAAGGGAAAGGATTACTGGAAATGCTAGAGTGTTCGCTTTGAACAAGGAACAGGCCTCGGAGGCTGAAGACGTCGTGGCAGGTACACTACATATTAACTGCTTTACAGCTTTCGTATTATTTGACTGGGGGCGACACATTCGTTTGTGTCGGAGAAGTTAGCGAAGTGGCGAGTTAGGGGATATATAAAGGATGAGCGGTGGAAGTGGATATAGTGTGAACAGAGGCAGATTTGATTGAGTTAGGGGATATGTGATTCAATGCCATACTAGGAATGGATTGGTTATCTATGTACGATGCGCAAATGAACTGTCAAAAACGTACGATCACTTTTAGTACGTCGCGGGAAGGGAAAAAGACATGGTCGGGAAACCGGTTATGGGTCGAATCGGCTAGAATTTGTCACCGCGGAGAAGGAAGGGACACCATTGAAGTCAGTTACAGTAGTTTGTGAATTCAGTGATGTGGTTCCCGACGAGGTACCGGGTCAACCGCCTCAGAGAGAAGTGGAAATGGAAATAGAACTACTCCCCGGAACACAACCAATCTCCAAGGCTCCATACCGAATGGCACCACGTGTAACGACCCAGGAAGGCGGCACAAACGGAAGTAGGACAGGTTAGAATCGCATAAATTCTTGTTAAAAACATGAAATGAGGGGTAATTTAATAATTTAATATATGAAGAGGGAATTTTAGAAGGAGGGGATAAAGGGTCATTTAGACAAGTTAAGAAATCTATAAATAGGAGTGGAATGGGAATAGAAGGGGTCATTTGGCACAAAAACGTGAGAAATTCGAGAGGAATTGAAATTATCACGGAAATCAGGGTTGCTGTAATATTATCGCGGAAATTGGGAGTAAGAAGAGGATTATCGCGAAAACTGGGGTGTAAAGACCCTAATTTGGGCCTAGTTGTTTTGTTAAAACATGATAATTAAAACGGAAATATTCGGAAGCAAATTTGAAACATAGTTCAAAACATTAAAGTACGACTGCATAATTTAGAGTGTTCTCCGAAGGACCGGACTCTATCACCGGACAACCGACGACCTCCTTCCCCGTCCCTATCATATCTCACCTGCGTCACCTACAAAATCTGTAAAGCGGTCACAATCTATTAAAGGAAACTTCACACACACTACACATTATCTTTCTTACTTCTTAGTTACATCTTACACACACACATGAACCATTTCACTTAACCGTTTTCTTATTCCCTCTTCTTTTACCCTTATCATTTCCATCATTCATTACCTTTTCTATTGCCGAGATTAACATGCTCGGTGCATGTCCCGCCCAAACCAACCGTTACCTGTTGGATGACTCGACGGGCCATATGCATCCATTCC
Source organism: Utricularia reniformis (assembly GCA_009725065.1). Lineage (NCBI taxonomy): Eukaryota > Viridiplantae > Streptophyta > Magnoliopsida > Lamiales > Lentibulariaceae > Utricularia > Utricularia reniformis. The sequence goes on from RWGZ01000077.1 coordinate 270,954, forward strand.
CCGGGTGGGTACTTAGGCGCTACCCCTTTTTCCAACCGGATCCGTTCCGCCCTCTTCGTACGTATCTTTTCCTCTTTGGAACTTATCGTTCCCTTCATCAGGCATGCCCTTCCTTTGGCGAATCGTGTACTAGGCACGATGCCGGGTTCGGTCGGACGGTCCATCCTTCCTCACCCCGAGTCTTATTATCATTTATCTCGTTCATTCGTATCATTTCTTCCTTCTTTATTAACCCAATCCCATTCCTTAAGTCTGAACCTTCCCTTACTATATTGTGTTCACTCCGCTTACCGTTTGCTTTAGCGTATTATAATCTTCCCGTGCTTCCCCTGCATTTCATAACAGGTCTTAATTATTCGAATTCTGACGTTATCATCTTATTGTTAACTATGTGGTTACCGTAGACCTCACGTGTACTTTTCCTCCCACGATCCGACTTCGGGACGTAACGAAAACACTCGAACTTAGTATTTTCGCGACAATTCTACTTCTGCCCTGAAATTCGCGATAATAATACCCTAGGATTAAAATTCGCGACAATATTGCACTGGGATGAAATCCGCGATAATTTATGCCTTACTGGAAATCCGCGACAATTTTACTCTTCGTGAATTTTCGCGACAATTTTGCCTTCGTAAATTTTCGCGACAATTTTTGTTCTTCAAAATTTTCGCGACAATTCTTGCCTTCAACTTTTTCGCGATAATTTTGTGCCTTGGAGATTTTCGCGATAATTTTCCTTCTTTGCGGGAATTTTCGGATTTTCGGGTCTTAATGATGATTAACCCGTTTTTGGGCCTCCTCACTCCTATTTATAGACATCCTAACTTTTCTAATTCACACTTTGACCCCTCCTTCCTTTACTTTTGACCCCTCTTTTATCTTTTTCTTTACTTTTCTATTCTTCGTTCCCTTTTACGTTCTTTCGTTCCCGTATCTCTCATTATCTCTCGTCTAGACTTTACCGTTACATTCCCTACTATTTGTTTCGACATACCTTTTTCTCGGCTATTACATCCTTCCCCACTCATTTTGAGTTTCGTCCCGAAACTCGTGCGTACCAATCTTCCATTAACTCCGGCGCTCTCTGTCTAATTTCCCGTTCCGTTTCCCATGTAGCTTCCCTTTCTCCTTGATTGGACCATTGTACCTTCACCATGGGGATTTGTTTGTTTCTGAGCCTTCTTTCCTCTCTGCCTAGGATCTTTACTGGGACTTCCTCGTACGTTAGTTCCGGGGTTATCTCTATGGGTTCCCCCACACATTCTTGGATCCCTTCAGTCACCTTTCTCCTCAGTTGGGATACATGGAACACGTTGTGTATCCCCCCCATTTCCTCCGGAAGCTTCAGCTGATATGCTAGGTTTCCGATCCTTCGTTCCACCTCATATGGTCCGATATACCGGGGGCTCAGCTTCCCTGTCCTTGTGGTCCTTAGCACCCCCTTCATAGGTGATACCTTTAGGTATGCGTGATCCCCAACTTTTAGCTCTAAAGGTCTCCTTCTTGTGTCTGCCCAACTTTTGTATCGGTCTTGTGCCGCCTTCATGTTCTTTCGTACCACGGCTACCTTTTCAACAGTGACTTCCACTAATTCTGTCCCCGTGGTCGTTCTCTCTCCCACCTCATCCCAACATAGCGGTGTACGACACTTCCTCCCGTACAACGCCTCATATGGCGCCATACCAATGCTGCTCTGAAAGCTGTTATTGTACGCAAACTCCACTAGCGGTAGGAAATCCTCCCAACCTCCCTTAAATTCCAATACACATGCTCGTAACATATCCTCCATAATCTGGTTGGTTCTCTCGGTCTGACCATCCGTCTGTGGATGATAGGCTGTGCTCATGCATAACTGAGTTCCGAGCGATTTCTGTAAACTCTGCCAAAATCTAGACGTGAATCTCGGGTCCCTGTCTGACACGATATTTACTGGAACTCCATGTAATCTGACTATGTTATCCACATATATTCTGGCTAGCCTGTCCACTCCGTAGGTTGTCTTGACTGCTAAAAAGTGAGCCGCCTTCGTAAGACGGTCCACCACTACCCATATTGCGTCGTTCTTCCGTGGGCTCTTGGGTAGTCCTATCACAAAGTCCATGCCGATGCTATCCCATTTCCATTCTGGAATTTCTAAGGGTTGTAGTTCGCCCCGCGGGCGTTGGTGTTCGGCCTTAACTCGTTGGTAGTTTTCGTATTTGGCCACAAAGTTGGCAATCTCGTTTTTCATTCCATTCCACCACCAGTGCGTCTTTAGGTCTCGATACATCTTAGTACCTCCTGGGTGAACTGAGAATGCTGAACTGTGTGCTTCCGTCATAATCTTCTTTCTTAACTTTGGCCTGTTTGGTACCCATATACGTTCATTCATTTGGATTAGCCCGTCGCTTCCTTTGCTCATTTCCCATTTATCGGTTCTGTCCCCCCCCTTTCTCAGGGTCCGATATATGTGCTTCTAGTACCTCCTCCAGTATCCCCGGCTTCACGGTAATCGTACCTAACATGACTGTGGTCGATTCTACCATTTCCAGTTGCAGGCTCTCCATTTCCCTAATCAACGTGTTGGCTAGCGCGCCATGAGTCTTTCTGCTCAATGCATCGGCTACCTGGTTTGCCTTTCCGGGTGATATTGGATGTCCAAATCATAATCTTTTATCAGTTCCAACCATCTCCGTTGTCTCATATTAAGTTCCTTCTGGGTGAATAGGTACTTCAAACTCTTGTGGTCGTTGAAAATCTCGCATTTCACCCCGTAAAAGTAATGTCTCCAAATCTTGAGTGCGAATACTACCGCGGCAAGTTCCAAATCATATGTCGGGTAGTTTAACTCATGTATCTTCAACTGACGTGATGCATATGCTATAACTTTCCCCCCTTGCATCAGTACACACCCGAGTCCTTCTTTCGAAGCGTCGCTGTATACCGTGAAATCCTGCCCTGGTGGGGGTAATACTAGTATTGGAGCAGATATCAGTTTCGCCTTGAGACATTCATAACTTTCTTCGCATTTCTCATCCCACGTATACCTCGTTTCCTTGCGGGTCAAATTTGTCAACGGTTTAGCAATCCTTGCGAACCCTCCGATGAATTTCCGGTAGTACCCGGCTAAACCTAAGAAACTCCTTACTTCTCGAGCATTTGTCGGCCTTGGCCAATTCGTAACTGTTTCTATCTTTGTTGGGTCTACTGTCACCCCCACTGCTGATATGACGTGGCCTAGGAAAGCTATGCTGTCCATCCAGAATTCACACTTGCTGTATTTGGCATATAACTTCTCTTGTCTGAGAGTCTGTAACACTATTCTCAAATGTTGCTCGTGTTCTTCCTGGTTGCGAGAGTAAACTAGGATGTCGTCAATGAACACCACCACAAACTTGTCTAGGTATTGCCGAAACACCCGATTCATCAAATCCATGAAAATTGCTGCGGCATTAATTAATCCAAACGGTACCACCGTGCATTCGTAATGGCCGTGCCTCGTTCGAATGGCTGTCTTCGGTATGTCTCCTTCTCTTACTCGAACTTGATGGTACCCTGACCTCAGGTCTAATTTTGAGAATACCTTTGCACCTTGTAACTTATCAAACAAGTCGTCGATCCTAGGCAACGGGTACTTATTCTTTATCGTGACCTTGTTTAATTCTCTGTAGTCGTAGCACAATCTTAACTCGCCGCTTTTCTTTCTAACAAAAAATGCTGGTGCTCTCCAAGGGGAATTGCTTGGCCTTAGAAATCCTTTTTCCAATAGCGACTCAATCTGTTGTTTCAGTTCTTGCATTTCTCGGAGTGCCATTCGGTATGGGGCCTTAGAAATCGGTTGTGTTCCAGGGAGTAGTTCTATTCCCATTTCTACTTCTCTCTGAGGCGGTTGCCCCGGCAGCTCGTTAGGAAATACATCGCTGTATTCACAAACTACTGGAACGGACTCCAATGGTGTCTCTTCCTTCTCCGTCGTGACAAATGCTAGCCAGTTTGATCGATCCATATATTCCTCATTCTCACTCGTAATCGATTCTCCTACCATGTCCTTTCTCCCCTCCCGGGGCGTACTAAACGTGATCGTACGTTCCCGACATCTCACTTGCGCATCGTACTTAGATAACCAATCCATTCCTTGTATGGCGTCGAATCGCATATTCCCTAACTCAATCAAATCTACCTCTGTTTGCACTGTGTCCACTTCTACCGTGCACCCTTTGTAGATTCTATTTGCCTCCATGGCTTCGGATCCCGGTGTTTTTACATTGATTTTAGCGTTACTTCCAGTTATCCCAAGCCGTTTTGCTAACTTCTACGACACAAACGAGTGTGTCGCCCCACAGTCAAATAATACGAAAGCTGTAAATCCGTTAATAAGTAGTGTACCTGCGACGACGTCCTCAGCCTCCGAGGCCTGTTCCTTGTTCACAGCAAAACTCGAGCATTTCCAGTAATTCTTTCCCTCACTCTGTTTTAGGTTACCCCGGTTTCGATCCTCCTTCTCTTTGGACAGTCCTTGGCAAAATGTCCTTCTTGGCCACACTTGAAACAACTGTTAGTTCCTGCGCGACATTCTCCAAAATGGTTCCTTCCGCATTTGGTGCACGCAGGCCTGATCTGTTGTCCTGGTGCCGATCCGAAACCCTCTGCAGTGGTCTTTCCTTTCCATTCTCCCCGTCCTTGAACTTCGTTCTTTGTAGAGTTCCTAGTGCGTTCATTATCCATTCTCCGTAACCCTCCGTCAACTCGGACTGCCGCCGCCACCAAACTAGAAAATTCTTCGTCGTCGCGGCCATACATAGTCAGTTTCACTTTCTCATTCAGCCCTTCCGTGAAGGGGTGCATCTTTTCCTGTTCACTCCCTATGATCTCGGGGGCGTACCTGCCTAGCTCAATGAATTCTTGCATGTATTCCATAACGGGGCGGTTTCCCTGAGTCAGTCTGTCAAATTCAGCCCTCTTATCTTTCTTAAGTCCATTCGGCACGTAGTAGTCCAAGAACGCATTTTTAAACTTTGCCCAAGAGATAGGCCCATCCTTCAGTAATGCGGCCGATACACTCCCCCACCATCGGGCGGTACTACCATCGAACCATAGTGAGGCCAATCCTGCCCTAAGCTCCTCTGGGGCTTCGATCAGTTCGAACTTCTCCTCAAGGCGGATAATCCATGCTTCCGCATCTCCCATCTTATCCCCCGTGAAGATGTTCATCCCAGCCTTCTTTAATGCCTCATTGTAGTACATCCTACCCTTTTCGGGGCTTGCCCCTAGTTCCATTTGCACGGAGTTTCCCCCCTCCGCCTGTCCCTGTCTTATTGCGCTAACTAGGGAACTTGCCATGGTCTGAAACAGGTCCCTGAGGCTTTCCTGACTAATCGTGAGAGGCGTCGCTGAATCCGCAACCGGAGTCTCTGTCGCCGGTGCCTGTTCTGATGCGTTGTTATCCTCTTCTCGGTTTCCATGAGCTCTCGTTCTAGGCGCCATTCCTACAATAAACTTTCGTTATGTCTATGTCTATGTCTACTCATGTCATCTGTTACATTCTGTACCCATCCCCTCCTATGGTCGGTTGTCCTCCTATGGTCGGTTGTCCTCCTAGGGGTTTCGTGGACTTCTACGTAGGACCGCACCGTTACTGGTTTAGTAACGATGTTACGCTCATATACCATTTGTAACGACCCGAATTTGGGCCTAGTTGTTTTGTTAAAACATGATAATTAAAACGGAAATATTCGAAAGCAAATTTAAAACATAGTTCGAAACATTAAAGTACGACTGCATAATTTAGAGTGTTCTCCGAAGGACCGGACTCTATCACCGGACAACCGACGACCTCCATCCCCGTCCCTATCATATCTCACATGTGTTACCTACAAAATCTGTAAAGCGGTCACAATCTATTAAAGGAAACCTCACACACACTACACATTGTCTTTCTTACTTCTTAGTTACATCATAAACACACCCATGAACCATTTCACTTAACCGTTTTCCTATTTCCCTCTTCTTTTACCCTTATTATTTCCATCATTCATTAACTTTTCTGTTGCCGAGATTAACATGCTCGGTGCATGTCCCGCCCAAGCCAACCGTTAGCTGTTGGATGACTCGACGGGCCATATGCATCCCTTCCCCAGGTGGGTACATAAGCGCTACCCCTTTTTCCACCCGGATCCGTTCCGCCCTCTTCGTACGTATCTTTTCCTCTTTGGAACTTATCGTTCCCTTCATCAGGCATGCCTTTCCTTTGGCGAATCGTGTACTAGGCACGATGCCGGGTTCGGTCGGACGGTCCATCCTTCCTCACCCCGAGTCTTATTATCATTTATCTCGTTCGTTCGTATCATTTCTTCCTTCTTTATTAACCCAATCCCATTTCCTAAGTCAGAACCTTCCCTTACTATATTGTGTTCACTCCGCTTTCCGTTGCTTTCGCTTGCTATAGTCTTTCCGCGCTTTCCTGCATTTCGTAATACGTTTTAGTTACTCGAATTTCGACGTTATTATCCTATTGTTAACTATGTGGTTACCGTAGACCTTACGTGTTCTGTTCCACTTACGATCCGACGTCGAGACGCGACGAAAACACCTAAATTTAGAATTTCCTCGATATTCGCGATAATTCTATGCTGAAATACGAAATCCGCGATAATTTACACCTGTTTCATTTTCGCGACAATTTCCTCTTCACGTGAAATCCACGACAATTTCCTTCACAAAATTTTTCGCGATAAAAATGCATGCAGTCCAAAATTCCGCAATAATTTCCTTCTTCGGGGGAGTTTTCGAATTATCGGGTCTTAATGATGATTAGCTCGTTTTTGGGCCTCCTCACACCTATTTATAGACATCCTAACTTTTCTAATTCACACTTTGACCCCTCCTTCCTTTACTTTTGACCCCTCTTTTATCTTTTTCTTTACTTTTCTATTCTTCGTTCCCTTTTACGTTATTTCGTTCCCGTATCTCTCATTATCTCTCGTCTAGACTTTACCGTTACATTCCCTACTATTTGTTTCGACATACCTTTTTCTCGGCTATTACAATACTAAATAACATAACCGTTAGAACTCATATCCTCGACGAAGTCAGGGACGCATAGGGATTGGACACCGAGATAGCTAGGTGGAAAAACGAGATATCACATAACAACGATCATCGGATGGAAATCGCTACGGATGGAAGCGTCCGTATACAGGGGCGGATGTGCGTACCAAATGATCCCTAAACTTAGGGCAAAAATCATGGATGAAGCGCACTTCTCGTCGTTCTCTATCCACCCGGGTAGCACAAAAATGTACCGGGACGTGAAGACACATTGGTGGTGGAACGGTATTAAAATGGACATAGCAACCTACGTAGCACGATGTGATACGTGTCAGAGAGTAAAGGCAGAACATCAAAGACCTGGTGAAGAGCTACAACCCCTGGACATTCCTGAATGGAAATGGGATCACATCGAAATGGATTTCGTGGTGGGGTCACCTAGAAGCTCGCGGAAGAACGATGTTGTAATAGCCAGGAAAAAGGTATGATGGAACAAATAGTAGGGAATGTAGCGTTAAAAATCTAGACAAGGAATAACGAAGGATACGGGAATGAAAGAACGAAAAAGGAAACGAAAAATAGAAAAGTAAAGAAATGATCAAGGAAGGGTCAAAATGAAAAGAAAGAGGGGTTAAAGTGTGAATTAGAAAAGTTAAGATGTATATAAATAGGGGTGGGGAGTCCCAAAAATGAGTTAATTATCATTAAGCCACGAAAATCCGGAAATTGTCGCGAAAGAAGGAAATTGTCGCGAAAATTTATCATCTAAAAATTGTCGCGAATTTTCGCACTTTGGAAAATTAGCACGGTTTTCGGGAAAGGCAATTATTGTCGCGAAAATGATCATGTGCAAAATTATCGCGGAAATGGGTGAAGAACAAAGTTGTCGCGAAAATGCTTGAAGTGTAAAATTATCGCGAATCCTAACTTCAGCACAAAATTATCGCGAATCCTAGCTCCAGTACAAAATTATCGCGAATCCTAACACCAGCACAAAATTATCCTGAATTTCGAGGTAGAAGTGAATTATCGCGGAAATACTAAGATTGAGTGTTTTCGTTGCGTCTCAACGTCGGATCGTGGGAGGAAATGGACACATAGGGTCTACGGTAATCACATAGTTAACAATATGATGATCACGTCGGAATTCGGGTAACTAAGATCTATTACGAAATGCAGGGAAGCACGGGAGGATGGTAACAAACGAAAGCAAACGGTAAGCGGAGTAAACACAATATAGTAAGGGAAGGTTCAGGATTAGGGAACGGGATTGGGTTAGTAAAGGAGAAAGAAAAGACACGAATGAACGAGATAAATGTTAATAAGACTCGGGGTGAGGGAGGATGGACCGTTCGACCGAACCCGGCATCGTGCCTCGTACACGGTTCGCCAAAGGAAGGGCATGCCTGATGAAGGGAACGATATGTTCCGAAGATGGAAAGATACGTACGAAAAGGGCAGAACGGATCCGGGTGGAAAAAAGGGTAGCGCCTAAGTACCCACCAGGGAAAGGGAAGCATATGGCCCGTCGAGTCATCCAACAGCTAACGGATGGCTTGGGCGGGACATGTACCGAGCATGTTACTCTCGGCAACAGTAAAGTTAAAGAATGAGGGGAATGATAAGGGTAAAAGAAGAAGGAAATAAGAAAACGGTTAAAAGAAATGATTCACGCGTGTGTGTACGGTTTAATTAAGAAATGAAAAGATAGTGTGTAGCGTATGTGAAGTTTCCTTTAATAAATTGTGAACGCTTTACAAATTTTGTTGGTGACGCGGACGAGGTATTAGAAGGGCATGGGAAGGAGGTCGTCGGTTGTTCGGTGATAGAGTCCGGTCTTTAGAGAACACTCTAAATTATGTTGTTAATCTTTAATGTTTTTGAACTACGTTTTAAGTTTACATTCGATAGTTTCGTTTTATTAATCACGTTTTATCAAAAAGCTAGGCCCGAATTAGGGTCGTTACAAATGGTATCAGAGCGTAACATTGTTACTAAACCGGTAACGATGCTGTCCTACGTAGAAGAGTCAAGGAAACTCATAGGAGGACAACCGACCATAGGAAGGGATGGGCATAGAATGTAATGGATAACATGAGTAGGCATAGACATAACAAAAGCTTAATGCAGGAATGGCTCCTAGGACGAGAGCGCATGGAAACCGAGATGAGGATAGCAATGCATCAGAACAAGCACCGGCGACAGAGACCCTAGTTGCGGATTCATCGACGCCTCTCACATTTAGCCAGGAAAGTCTCAGGGATCTGTTCCAGACCATGGCAAGTTCCCTAGTTAGCGCAATGAGACAGAGACAGACGGAGAGGGGATACTCTATTCAAATGGAACCAGGGGCGAGGCCCGAAAAGAGTAGGATGTACTACAACGAGGCATTAAAGAAGGCTGGGATGAACAGCTTCACCGGAGAAAAGATGGGAGATGCAGAAGCATGGATTATCCGCCTTGAAGAGAAGTTCGAACTGATCGAAGCACCAGAGGAGCTTTGGGCAGGACTGGCCCCACTATGGTTCGATGGTAGTACCGCCCGATGGTGGGGAAGTGTGTCGGCTGCATTTCTGAAGGATGGGCCTATCTCTTGGGCAAAGTTTAAGAATGCATTCTTGGACTACTACGTGCCGAAAGGACTTAAGAAGGACAAGAGGGCCGAGTTTGACAGATTGACTCAAGGAAACCGCCCCGTTATGGAATACATGCAAGAATTCATTGAGCTAGGCAGGTACGCCCCCGAGATCATGGGGAGCGAACAGGAAAAGATGCATTCGGTTGTCGCGAAAGAAGGAAATTGTCGCGAAAATTTTGGCATCAAAAAATGGTCGCGAATTTTCGCACTTTGGAAAATTAGCACGGTTTTTGGGAAAGGCAATTATTGTCGCGAAAATGATCATGTGCAAAATTATCGCGGAAATGGGTGAAGAACAAAGTTGTCGCGAAAATGCTTGAAGTGTAAAATTATCGCGAATCCTAACTTCAGCACAAAATTATCGCGAATCCGAGCTCCAGTACAAAATTATCGCGAATCCTAACACCAGCACAAAATTATCCTGAATTTCGAGGTAGAAGTGAATTATCGCGGAAATACTAAGATTGAGTGTTTTCGTTGCGTCTCAACGTCGGATCGTGGGAGGAAATGGACACATAGGGTCTACGGTAATCACATAGTTAACAATATGATGATCACGTCGGAATTCGGGTAACTAAGATCTATTACGAAATGCAGGGAAGCACGGGAGGATGGTAACAAACGAAAGCAAACGGTAAGCAGAGTAAACACAATATAGTAAGGGAGGGTTCAGGCTTAGGGAACGGGATTGGGTTAGTAAAGAAGAAAGAAAAGACATGAATGAACGAGATAAATGTTAATAAGACTCGGGGTGAGGAAAGATGGACCGTCCGACCGAACCCGGCATCGTGCCTCATACACGGTTCGCCAAAGGAATGGCATGCCTGATGAAGGGAACGATAAGTTCCGAAGATGGAAAGATATGTACGAAAAGGGCAGAACGGATCCGGGTGGAAAAAAAGGTAGCACCTAAGTACCCACACGGGGAAGGGAAGCATATGGCCCGTCGAGTCATCCAACAGCTAACGGATGGCTTGGGCGGGACATGTACCGAGCATGTTACTCTCGCCAACAGTAAAGTTAAAGAATTAGGGGAATGATAAGGGTAAAAGAAGAAGGAAATAAGAAAACGGTTAAAAGAAATGATTCACGCGTGTGTGTACGGTTTAATTAAGAAATGAAAAGATAGTGTGTAACGTGTGTGAAGTTTCCTTTAATAAATTGTGACCGCTTTACAGATTTTGTAGGTGAAACGGACGAGGTATGAGAAGGGCATGGGAAGGAGGTCGTCGGTTGTCCGGTGATAAAGTCCGGTCTTTAGAGAACACTCTAAATTATGTTGTTAATCTTTAATATTTTCGAACTACGTTTTAAGTTTACATTCAAACGTTTCGTTTTATTAAGCACGTTTTATTAAAACGGCTAGGTCCGAATTAGGGTCGTTACAGATACGATCTGGGTGATAATCGATAGACTAACGAAAGCTGCACACTTCATAGCAATCAAAGTTACAGACAGGATTGATCGCCTATCCAAGATATATATCGATAACATTGTCAAACTTCATGGGATTCCTATAAGCATTGTGTCGGATAGAGATCCAAGGTTTACTTCCAGATTCTGGCAAAGTCTGCAACAGTCACTTGGAACCAGAATTACGATGAGCACCGCATATCACCCCCAAACAGACGGGCAAACGGAGAGGACCAACCAGATCTTAGAGGATATGCTCAGGGCATGTGTGACGGAGTTTAACAGAAGCTGGGAAGAGTTCCTACCATTGGCAGAATTCGCTTACAACAACAGCTACAAAGTAGTATTGCGATGGCACCCTGCGAAGCACTGTATGGAAGAAAATGTAGGATGCCTCTGTGCTGGGACGAAATCGGGGAAAGGAGACTTACGGGAATGGAATTGGTAGAAATATCAAGAGAGAAAGTCGCCATTGTGAGGAAAAACATGAAATTTGCACAGGATCGATACAAGAGTCTGCCAGATTTAAAGAGGCGACCAATGGAGCTGGAAGTCGGCGATAGAGCGTACCTGAAGGTGTCACCTATGAAGGGGGTGCTAAGAGTAACACGTTATGTTAAATTAGGCTCACGATATATAGGACCCTTCAAAGTATTTAAGAGAATCGGGAAGTTGGCATACAAACTTAAACTTCCCGATGAGATGAGGAACATACATGATGTATTCCACATCTCCCAGCTAAGGAAATGCTTAACAGAAGGTAAACAAGAACGGGCCGTGGAACAAGTAACGCTGACTCTGGAACTAACATATGAAGAGAGGCCAATAAGGATATTGGATAGGATGGAGAGGAGACTACGCAACAAAGTGATTCCCATGGTAAAAGTACAATGGTCGAACCATGGGGAAAGGGAGGCTGCCTGAGAAACAGAGCACGAAATAGTTGCGAGAGCACCCGAGTTGATGGAACAGTGGTACGCACGAGTTTCGGGATGAAACTCCAATTATGGTGATAAGGATGTAACGTCCCAAAAAGGCGGCACAAACGAAATTCGGACAGGTTAGACTCGCATAAATTCTTGTTATAAAACATGAAATGAGGGGTAGTTTAGTAATTTAACATAATAAGAGAGAATTTTAGAAGGAGGGATTAAATGATCATTTAGACAAGTTAAGAAGCCTATAAATAGTAGTGCGAAGGAAGGAATGGTCATTTGGCGCAATAAACGTGAGAAAACTCGAGAGAATCGGAATTATCGCTGAAATTGAGACCAAGAAGACAATTATCGCGGAATTTGGGATCTACTTGCAATTATCGCGGAATTTAGGGTAAAGAAGAGAATTATCGCGGAATTTGGAGTCAAGAAGAGAATTATCACGGATTCAGTTAGCTGTTTGCAATTTATCCCGGATTCAGGACCAAGGAGCAAATTATCGCAATTCCCTGAGACGTTTGCAAAATGGTCACGGAAATGGACTGATTTGTAAATTATCGTGAAATTCAAGGGCTTACTTGCAAATTATGGCGGATTTGAGGAATGATGTGCAATTTATCGCGAAAATGAACCTTTATGCAAGTTATCGCGGAGATTAAGGACCGAAATGCAATTTCTCTTGAATACGAAGAGCAACACCCGAATTGGCCATGAATTCTGGACCATAGTGTAATTCATCGCGAATCCGATGGTAAGGTCGCCAATTGCCGCATAATTCGATTAACTAACGAGAGTAAGTCATAGAGTCACACGACGGTATAACATGCTAATACGTATATGCAGGAAGTAGGGAACAATGAAGCACTAGGCAATAGGACGACCAAGTAAGCGGAATAAACATATTAAATTAAAAGAAGGTTCACAGATAGGAGCTTAAACGAATACTAAATTAAATCGAAAGGAGTGTAAGGTAAAAACAGAAGTCTCAAGGTGAGGAGGGAACACCAAACCTGGCATCGTGTTCATGAGCACGGTCAGCCACAAGAAGGACATGTCCGAGGAAGGAACACAAGGGTTCTCTAGAATAGAATTGTGCGCACTACAGAGTCGAACGGAACAGTATAGGAACAGGGTAGCGCCCGAGTCTCGGACTGGAGAAGGGAAGCATATATTCTCGCCGAGCCAACTAACATCTAATGGTTGGTTTGGGTGAGACATGTCGTCGGGCATGTAAAAACCGATCACAGTAGAAAACCAGGAAAGGATAAGTAGAGGAAATACAAAAAGAAAGGAAAAGATAAAAGAATGAGTAAACTAAAAGAATAAGAGGGAAATGGATGAAATCTAACAAATTAAGTATATTATATATAAGTTTCTTTTAATAGACTATGACCGTTTTACAGATTTTGTCGAGGGGACAGGAGGCTTAGGTGGCATTGGAATTGAGGTTGTCGATCATCCACTCTACGAGTCAACCCTTTTGTATTTTTTTTGTTTTTGCCTTTAACTTGTCTAGTTGTACCTTGAAAGACGATGATATTTCCTTGACTTCGAATTGTGTTTCGTTAAATTGTCTTGCTTTATTTCACTAGCGAATAGATATTGTTAAGGTCCGGTTTGCGATCGTTACAGAACCTGTCTCATCAATTACTGATAATGCGGTTAAGAAGTTCCTTTGGAAAAATATTATTTCAAGGTTTGGTATACCACGGGTGTTAGTGTCAGATAACGACACACAATTTACAGGAATGAAAGTTCAGGATATGTGTGTTGAGGTTGAAATCAAACAAATGTTTTCTTTACTTTCAGAAGCTGGAAGACATTGAAGACATTGGTGGTCTTTGGCCCGAGCGACTATAAGAGGTGTTGTGGGCTTATCGAACAACTCCGACCCATACAACGGGTGAGACCAATTTTCATTGGTTTATGGATCGGAAGCTTTGGTACCACTAGAAAATGTTTTAAAAACGCAACGAGTGGCCATGTACTCAGAGGGGAAAAATGAAGAATTGAGAAAAATTGATATGGATTTAGGTGAAGAATAGCGTGAGGATATCTAAAATATACTATTGAGGCATCATTATACAGTGGAAAAATGTTACATAAAGAAGGTGAGTCCACGATCTTTTATGGAATAAGACTTGGTAATTCGATGTGTGGAGGCCCCAGAAAAATCTTGGCAAGCTTGATCGTCATTGGGAAGGTTCTTATGTAATTAAGGATATATTATTTTGATGAGCATACAGACTTAAAACCTTGGATGGGGAGGAATTTCTATAGTCTTAGAATGTCGATCATCTGAGAATTTATCATCCATAGTTGGGGTAACGTTTTTTGCTACTGTGTGTGCGTTGATCGGTTTTGAAAAGATTTCAAACTTTTCCAATTTGAATAAATTAAAACGCTATCAGCATCTCTTACAATCCCATGTTGCCTATGATCGACACAATGTGAAGTCCGATAACACTTATGCACCATTATACATCCCAGGGGGCCGAACGTCCTGTTCCTAGTGACCTCTTTGGTTAGTTCCCATCGACATATCTGAACGTATGTTTCTCCGATCACCGATAACCTCTTCGTAATCTCGTTGATTAGCCCTGATGTTTCTTGTTGTGCAACCCACGTGGTAGACTGCCTTTGCATTTACATTGTCGTTGACTCCTTGTCGATCGTCATAACTTTCAAGCTGCAGTAGCTGGTGCAAAAGGAACAACTTTGCATGGCTTGTGTCGAACGTTCCTTCTCAAGAAACCTCTTTGGCTATTTTTAGTGTCGAACGTTGCTTTTCAGGAAACCTCTTCGGCATAACTCCATTTTTTAAGGCAGCAGGTAAATTCCTCTTATTCCAGTGAAGCATAAATAGTTTAAGTTTTCTTCAAACCGATCAGCATAGTCAACACATAGTTTCAAGGAGTGGGAATTAGAAGTAGCACATATATTCTACAATATAGGCTTGTATACAAGTGGCTAATATCAATAAATTAACCAATGCGTTATTATACTCTACCCCATGGACTAATATTATGACTATCAAAATATATATTTGGATGATCGTCAAATATGATACTTGGATGATCGACAAAATGTGGACACTTAGACAAAATTCTGAAATTCTGGATGACATGGTCTTGTCGATCGGAATAAACTGTAACACTTAACGACTTGCATTGAGTTTGATGTGGCGATTGACGTCACATGTACTGCTTATCGGCATCATTATTATGATTGGAGTTATTATTGGGATGTTATTATTAAAGCAAAACAAATTGAATGTCATAAAATATACAAGTGGAGATTACATTCAAGATGAGGAGGAATCAAAAGACAAGGCTTCTTAGCAGTCCAAAAGACGCTTGTCCAACCGATCAACATGAGGTTGAATTTCTGGATCGGGATCGTCTACTTCAATTGGCGAGCGAGGGTTGAACTCCCCATCAGTAAGGGGATTGACACGCTCTCAATCCTCGGAATTTGAGTTGAGCTCAAAGATGTTTACGATCTGTTGTTTTGTAATATTCTTTTGCTCTTCCACCGATCCAACAGAGTAAGTTGTCGTCAAGTTTTTGAATGTTGGCGAGACAACAAACATCTCTTGGTAATATCCAGAAGAACGGCATAGGCAGAGTTCATGAAGTGTTTGACTTTATCTTTATGAACTCCAAGGGCGCGATGATATTCCTCCTCGGCAAATCTTAGCGCGCGTTCGGCAAGGTCAACATTCTTCCTTTCGGCATCCAGCTTAACATCAAAGAGGTCGCACTGGGTTTCAGCTTCGGCTCTCCTTGCTATTTATGTTTTAGTTTCTTTTGCCGAACGGGATAATTCTTTGGTGATCACATCCACTCTATTCTTCAAGGTCTTGTTTTCCTCTTAAATGTGAGGTTGTTCTTGTACTTGACGCCGAGCGGCTTTATTTCTTTCTTCTGCAACTTTATTCCTTTCTTAAGCAATTTGATCGTTTGCTTCCGAATGTTTCTTCTGCAGAAGTGCGGTTGTCTTCAAGGAACAGGTTGTCTTCAAGGAACAAGTTGTCTTATGATACATAGACAAAAGCTCATCCGACATCTACATCGATCGACAACTAGCATGACATGAAACACTTAGTTAAAATTATTTGAAGTACCTCACGAAGGACGATCGTTGCTTTGCTAAGTGAATTAGGGAGAGGGGTCGACAGAGTGCTGACCGCCATCATCTCGTCAATGTGAGTACTGACGAGTGTCCCTACAGCCACTCGAACGCTCGGATGATTCATAGCTTCGTTGTCTACCGGAAGTGGAAGAATGCTATTTACCCCCATATTTTTGCTTTGGAATTCAGCAAACATGAGGGAAAACTTTGGCTCCCAAATGATGGACTTGCTTCAGAGGGTGATGCAGCTTCGTTCGTCATTTGAGTTTGGACTAGAGGAGAAGGCGGAAGGTCGTTCATTGATGTTGTTTGCAACCTTATTGGAGACTCACTCAGATAGTCGATCAGTTGGACTTGCTCTGCGTGCATGAATTCATTGAACAGTGAGCGATGTTCGGCAGTCCAACCGACGATCCTAAAACAACTTTTGAGAGTTACATTTTCTAAAAATTGGTTTGCCCTTTCGACGAGGGGTTCCATTTGGATAGCGACGATAGCCAAAGGGTATGGAGTTGTCACATAGACATCGTCGGCCGACCGCGATGCTTCTGCCGCCTCAAAAACATCCATTTCTGCAGCAATTTCTGCTAAGGAAGGTGGCGGCGATGTTGGCGATGGAGATCTCTTCTTTGATGAAGAGACATGTAAGCAAGAGAATGATAGAACATGAGACACAACTAAAAAAGGGAGAAGTGTTTGACGGTAGTAGGATAATTACCTTCGCCTTTTTTGTCTGCTTCTTCTGCAATCTTTCTGCAATCATCTCCTGCTTTCTCTTCAGTTTTGCACCATAAGAGAGTTTGGAGGAGGAAGCTAAAACATGAAATCAACGTTAATATTGGAAGAATAAATTGACAAGTAAAGACTTACGTTATGCAGTTGGAGATGAAGGTTGAACCCAAGGTCGACTGATGCGATTACACATCGATCAACCTGTTACGTACATAAGGATAAGGTTATTCTCTGCACAGAATTTTCAGGGTCGGCAGAAGTTGTCCATCAAGGTTGGTAGAATTTTCAGTTCATCGATGGAAATTGTTGATTCTTCACCGTCGATCGTAAGCCTGTGGCGGCCAACACTTGGAGAGGGAATTCAAGGTTGTTATCCTAAATTCCAACCCAGACAAAGGAATTATACTAGTCGCATTGCGAATCTGATCGTTCGACAAGATCATTGTTTTTGCATCTACATGTGAAATACCATAGCCTTCGTTGGGCAAAAACATGAGTACTCAATAGCCACATCACCTTGTAGATCGTCGGGAAGTTTGTGATGGTTGGGGCGATCTTAGCAGCTTCGCAGTAGTGGATGAAAGCGACGATTACCAAGTAACTGCTTGGCATCAAAGCAGAAACGAGCATCGGAAAGGCCAACAGTAATTCAGCGATGAATGGGTGAAGGGGATACCTCAGCCCATTCTTCAAAGCGAAGATCGTCACTAGCACATCATTGCTCAGATCTAGGCTCCCCTTCCGATGGTTCAAATCGAGGCTCCCTTGCTTCCATTTGGTACTCTTTTGGAATGTCGTATTTCTCGCGAACGGAGTCAAGGTTTAATGAAGGAACCATCTGAAAATAAAATTAATCATAAAAAATCGAATGGTCACCGGAAAAATTGTGTGAAATAGCAAGGAACTAAAAAAAATTATAAAAACTCGCCTGAAAAGTCGCGGAAGTGGGCGTA
Source organism: Utricularia reniformis (assembly GCA_009725065.1). Classification (NCBI taxonomy): domain Eukaryota; kingdom Viridiplantae; phylum Streptophyta; class Magnoliopsida; order Lamiales; family Lentibulariaceae; genus Utricularia; species Utricularia reniformis. The sequence goes on from RWGZ01000077.1 coordinate 288,788, forward strand.
AAAACGTGAAAAGAAGATATTAAGATCATAGGTTGAATATAAACGCAAAAGAGAAGGCAAACCTCAGTAAGATTGAAGATGATTTGGGAAAAGAAAGTCACCAGAGTTAGTACCGAAGATCGTCAGAGATCGCCTGGAATCGCTTGAGCAAACTTTTTCTGGAGAGCGTGATCGATAATGACGATCGATTGAAGTTGATGGGCTAATGTTAATACATGAATTATGATAGCAGGTCGGCTTGTAATGGATCAGATTTTGTGGAATAACGTCGATCGGTACGTTTTCTCAATTGTATCCCATCGACGCCTCGACATCTGCTCCGAGATGAAGTCAGACGCTCACCACAGCCGATCGTAATCATCAGCATCCGATTGGAGCGATCGGTAAATGAACTCATGATTGACATGGTTGGTGATTAATGTTAACAACGGTTGCGCCACCAATCTCAGACGGCACCGCACGACTTTTTGTCTACTAAAAATCAATAAATCATCTCCAGTGGGGCTGATGTGATGATTGAAAGATTACGATTAGATTTGTATTTTTAAATTGTATCATCACCCTTATAAAAGGGGGTAGAAAATAGTGAGAGAGGATAAGTTATTTCCTCTGCCCGCTACACTCATATTCATAGTGAAACTCTTACTTGGTTTGTTTTCCCATGGGTTTTCCTGTAGGTTCTCGGGGTTCCCACGTATAATTATATGTTTATCTCATTATGACAATCGAATACAAACGGTTATCAGTCACTAAAATTAGATATAATTTGTCTTTTGCCATTTTTCATTCATGTTAATTATTATATTGCATAACCAACCATTTAGTATATTTTTGTTTACTAATAAAGAAAACATTGATATTTCCTTCCTTCAGCTCTTGGAGCAGTCTGTGGGCAGGAATTTAACGACACCATTGACGAGATCATACACAACGAGAAAATTTATCTGATGCAAGTTACCAAAAATGGCGACGTCCCTCGACGGCAAGAACGTCAAGCAAATCACTCCTTCTTCAACCTCCACGAAAGTCCCATCCTTCAGAACCAAATCCGAACCACTGAAATGGGCAACAATAGGTGGCGCAATGAACTTTCTGCTCCTGGGTTTCTCGTAGCAGAGTCCAAACGTTTCGTCTGTGTCGTTCACGCGTTTTTCTTCGATCATTTCCACTAGAGATGATTCTAGTTGTGTGTACATATCGTGCGGGAGAAACGTAAGCGTCGTGCCTGAGTCAATTATGATGTTTCCTTCGTCTTCTACCGAAGACCGACGCAGGGTCTTACGGTTAGCTAATCTCTTTGAGCCTACGCTGATTCCCTCCAGAGTGAGAAAATAGAAGGTTTCTGGGGTCTTTTTAATTAATGGAGTCGATAAAACTTTGGGCCCCTTCACGTCGGCTTCTGATCCGAAGCTGATCTTGCTCGGAATTGAAGAATCAATCTGAGTTAAGCAGTAAGAGAATTTCCCATCAATGGAACTACTTAGTTGCTTGATTATTGAAATTGCGCCGCCGCCAAGCCCCACCAGGCCGGAGGCGTTTCCGCTGAATCTTCCCTGGTTCTGGTGGCCGCAGCCAAAGGAAAAACCAGTGAAGGACAAATATTTATCGGATTTTGAAGTAAAAGTTAATGTATCCTTCGAGAGATCCCCAATAGTGTAGGACTGATCGCCATAATTTACTTGATAATTACATTCATTTCTATCACCACATGAACCAGAGCCGATAGCTTCACATAGCGGAGAATCGCAAGGAACCTTCCGGTAAGAACTGGATTTAACAGGATTGAAAATTGGTGCTTGTTGATCGTAACATTGCTCACATGGTAAACATTGCAACCAAGTTAAATCACTTCCAGTGTCAGCAATCGCCATAACTTCCACTGGCGGCGACCCAAGATCAATCTTCATCAAATACTCTCCCCCGCCGGAGCGCAAGGATGTCGTAATCAATTCTGGCAATGCTGAATCTGGTTCAAAAGATATCACTTTTGTTAATGCTGACTTCCGAGAAAAAGATCTGTCAATGGCGCTTTTCAAACGCTGAAATCTGTCGATTGAGGAATCGTAAGATGGTGAATATTTGGAATCCCTGTGAATCAAATCGAGGGTGACTCCCCCATGTTTGTTAGCTTCAATTAAGAAAAAGAAAATGCACGCAAATGAAGATAAAAGTAGAAGAAATGATGGTTTGCAAGGCATTATCAGAAAATAAGCTCAGGGATAATGGCAATGCTTTTCTCTTAAAAAAAGTAATGTAACATGTACCTATTTATAGCATAATTATATTGCTGTATTTAAAATGATTTATATTCTTTCCATAATATAAATTCTATAAAAGGAAAAGATTTAATTCTCTATTTATTGCATGAAAGTGAAACTGTATTAAATCTTCGTATATACTAGAGAAATGAATGTACATAAATTACCAATATTGATACATGTAATCTGGGATTTATAATTAATTTCAATTAGATGTATAAATACTGACGTTACGGCTAATCATAGTTAATTACATTCACTGAACGATATTTGCAAATATAATTTCCTAAACCACCACTTAATTGTACTCCATTTATTTGAGTATAATTAAAGAATTTAAATTTAGGTCTTAGAACGCGAATTGTATGCTTTGGCTAGATCACAGGACGTTTCTTTATAGGTTATTTAATCATGATAATAATCTAGTCCAACCAAAAATCAAATCAAATCAAATCAAATCAAATGGTGCCCAAACGATTACATGCAAAATATCCATTATTTTGGTCCTAAATGAACACCTTACCTTGCGTGAGTAAATGACTTTTTTCAAAAATATTAGGGACTTTAACATTGATATAACCCAAAAAAAAGTTATTGTGAAAATCAAACATATTCATTTAAAAGTTATTTCGAGTGAAGAAAACACATATATCGACTTATTCAAATATGGAGCCTCATTTGTATATTTTTAAAGCATTTATGCTGAGTTGCTTATTTGTTTGATACATATGCTTAATTTTTAGGTTAATGAACTATTGTTCAATATTTAATTTTATTACAGATGAGTTGTGAGACTACTAATTGAATTGTGCAACACATCTATATAATCAAAGTTAATTGGCTATATAGAGAGTTTTGATGACCTAAAAATAAGTCCCTAGGTGACTTCCTTTAGTAATATGAAATCAGTGAATATTAGCCATCATAGGAAAATCAACTCCCTTTCAATTTCTAGATAATGTTTAGTTGTTGTAAACTACAAACATATTGTTTATAGTGAATTCAAATACAATAGTTGAGGTAATTTTGTATTATTTCTTTTACATAAATGCATTCTACCCACGAAATACATTGTTAAAAATTATACCACTATATGTAGTTAACCCTGCTCCAATCCATATTTATACTATAGTTAATCATTTTTAAGGTACAATACAGAATACCAAAATGAAAAACTTACCCAAATAGTCAAAAGATCATGAAACAAATTATCATACACAATCCATTAATCATCAATGGAATGGACGCTCTTGTTATATTATAAGGGTGTACATATATTCTCCACGGATCACTTTTCACATTCCATATCATAGAGAAATACGTGTGTGATCTAGACTAAAAATATTTTACATTATTTGTTTTATATTAGAAAATTTATTTGATAATCTTGAGTTCAATAACTATGGGGACACGAGCGATATACGAGTTTGGGTCCACAATGTGTAGCTTATGTCCTCGAGAGAGCGGAGCTCTACCTTGGTTTCCACTATAACAATCAAAGAATACAATTACAACCGAGAGATATCAACAATGCGAACGAGAAAAATACTAAAAACGATTTATTTCAATCAGACGCCCTCGACAATCCAAAAAATCGCGAGTCAGATCACAAACTCGCGAGTGAGCAAAGAGTTGCGGCTACCAGGGAACAAAAAGTCGCGATTGGGCATGATCTCTTGGTCTGCTTCGCTGAATAAAATACGAAACTCTGTGAAAAACAAAACACTTCAGAAAATTCAAATTACTTAGAAGTGCTTAGGTCAGCCCAATAGGTCAGTTTCAGGCTCATAAGCCAAATTTCAATCAACATAGCACAAATTACTGCAGTGTTGGAGCACTGTGTATAATGGGCATGCCAATTCCAACGGGATAAGTGTCACAACATCCCGGAATTTTTAAAATGCATCTCTGTCGAACACTAGTCAGAAATAATGATCAAAAAATACCGTTGACACATTCATCATCTCTAAATATTAAATAGATAGCCTAAAAGATCGAGGAAACTTACTGGTGAGCTCTTCGGGTGGCAAATTACGAAACTACCATTGGCCCCATTCGGATTGTCTAATGATCTCTTACTCCTTTATACGGATTGTCTTTTACTCCTTGACTCTACACTTAGTCTCATTTTTCCCCTTGTCTATTTCATATTTATTTCCATGTTCATCATTATACCCATTGCTTGTTCATTTATATTTCCATCTATAACATCCCCAACATTCCTATTAGATTATACGACTTATTTCACTTACTCGTATTACCCCTTTGATCTCGTCTAAAAATATTTTATAGCGTTTATTCTTAGATCAATCAATTTTTTAATTATTCGGAATTTAATTGTTGTGGGGACACAAGCGATATACGACGTTAGGCCCACAATGCGTGAGCTTACGTCCTCGGGAGAGCATAGCTCTACCTTGGTTTCCACTATAATAAACATAGGTTACAAGTACAATCAATGGATAATGATAATCCGAATGAAAATGGTACGAAAAACGATCGAGTTCACTCCGTTACGCCCGGAATGAGGGTACTTGCGACTTTTCGCAACAATGTCGCGAGTCCATGCAAATTGTCACGAATCCATGCAAATTGTCGCGAATCCATACAAAATCTCGCGGATGGGGATGCTACAAAATCTCGCGACTAAAAAATCCATACAAAATCTCGCGACTACAAAATCCATACAAAATCTCACGACTACATGGGCCATGTGATGAAAAGTCGCGAGTCGGGTGTCCATATGACGAAATCTCGCGACTACGAGCCTATAAGTGTGTTCTCACGACTTTTTGAGCATAATGTCGTGAGTCATGGGATTCGATAAGGGGTCTCGCGACTTTTTGCCAATAAGTCGCGACTGGGGGATAAACTCGAAAAATAGGGAGCATTGGTAAGCGTGCCAGGAGTATGAACCCTTTTCTGGGGCCTACGGTCTTGTATTTATAGAAAAACTTGACCCAATAAGTTAACTTAGGGTCCAAAAGCCCAGTCCTAACCAAATTAGCCCAACTTACTTAGAAAATATCCAATGAAACCGGAATAAGTTTCACAGCGTCCCGGAACTTCAAAAATGCACCCCGATCGAACATGAATAACACGTAATGCTGAGAAAATACCCGGGAATACTCATTTACTAGTTGATTGTATCCAAATGCTTAGGAGGTAGCCAAAAATATCGCCTAAGGTCGCCAACGAGCTCTCCGAGTGCCAAATTACGAAAATACCCCTAGCATCATTTCCGACTGAAATCATCCAAAATAGCTCAAAACACCATCAGAATCCTCATACGTGAGCCTGGGATGCCCAAATTATGAGATTACCCCCAAATCATATCGCTCAAAAAATATAATAGAAAATCAAAAATACCATTTAGCCACGTCAAACGAGCTCCAGGGTTATCATAATTACATAAATAACCACGGGCAATATCAATAGTCCCCTGGTTTGCAGATTCAGATTCTGAGTCGTAAACCACATTATTTCAGCTCGTCGGAAAATCCANGGAACGTATTTCTCCGCTGTGGAATCAGCGCCCATGTAACCATGGGCGCCGATGTGGCGGACATGGGGGCGGACATGGGTGTATTTCCATACGCTCTTGTCCGCCGTTACAGGTAGTCTAAGTGTGTTCTCACGACTTTTTGAGCATAATGTCGCGAGTCATGGGATTCGATAAGGGGTCTCGCGACTTTTTGCCAAAAAGTAGCGACTGGGGGATAAACTCGAAAAATCGGGAGCATTGGTAAGCGTGCCAAGAGTCTGAACCCTTTTTTGGGGCCTACGGTCTTGTATTTATAGAAAAACTTGACCCAATAAGTTAACTTAGGGTCCAAAAGCCCAGTCCTAATCAAATTAACCCAACGTACTTAGAAAATATCCAATGAAACCGGAATAAGTTTAACAGCGTCCCGGAACTTCAAAAATGCACCCCGATCGAACATGAATAACACGTAATGCAGAGAAAATACCCGGGAATACTCATTTACTAGTTGATCGTCTCCAAATGATTAGGAGGCAGCCAAAAATATCGCCTAAGGTCGCCAACGAGCTCTCTGAGTGCTAAATTACAAATATACCCCTGGCATCATTTCCGACTGAAATCATCCAAAATAGCTCAAAACACCATCAAAATCCTCATACGTGGGCCCGGGATGCCCAAATTACGATATTACCCCCGAAATCATATCGCTCAAAAAATATAATAGAAAATCAAAAATACCATTTAGCCACGTCAAACGAGCTCCTGGGTTATCATAATTACATAAATAACCACGGGCAATATCAATAGTCCCCTGGTTTGCAGATTCAGATTCTAAGTCGTAAACCACATTATTTCAGCTCGTCGGAAAATCCAAACCCCGTTCATACACTTTTTTGAGAACACCATGAATACGGTCGAAATCATTTCGTTGTCACTAATAGTATCAGATTTTTCAAGTCGGAGGGTCTACTCTTAGACATATCTCTCTTTTCTTTATGTATTAACGCGTTTCATTATACACTGCAATTCTGATGCACTGCTTCGATTCGTAAATATTACGCAATCAAACTTAGAAAATAGTTTTTAACCATCTATCAAGATGCTTCAATTTCAGCATGTAGCTATCACTTTTTGCTTCATCAAAATCCAGCTCTTCACAACTTAAGGAGTTTGTCACACTCCTCAACTTCGCAATTCAATTTTGTTCCCGTCGTGATTGTTACTCTACGACCTCGAGCTCATATATCTTTTCTCTGCATAAGATATCCTCATCTTCGAACAAGAACATCACTTTCTCACCTCCGCCAGGAGGTGGGTACTTACTCCTTTGTCATTCTCACTATTTCGGGGCAACTATTTTACGCTTACGGTAGATCATGTGCATCTTTTATATGCAGCTCAATTACCGGCTACGTGTAAAGACTATCGTCTATGAAGCATGCTTGCTTTCTTAGTATCCCTCGGAGATGATAGGTAAAACCAATCATGTAACAATGTACTTTCATAAATTCTTTCTCCTGCAATAAATAACAAGATTTCTCCTGGGGTAATCTGTCATGAATTTCGTAAACAAGGATATCTCTATCGCACAAACGACATTTAGTATTTCTCATAGTAATATGTTCTCGACGAACTTGCATTGTAGCTGAGTGTAAATTTGCACTCGAGATCAGTTAAACGAAGAATTTGCATATCTGTTTGCTCGTTCAACTCTAGCATAAACTTGCACAATGACTATAACGCTTTCCCATCGGCATTGCACTGTGGTCATCACATTGTCCCATCGACATTTCACCGTTGTCATCACGGTATAAACTTGCACAGCGGCATCACACTGTCCGATCGACATTTCACCGTGGTCATCACGGTATAAACTTTCACCGCGGCATCACACTGTCCCATCGGCATTTCACCGTGTCATGACGGTATAAACTTGCACCGCGGCATCACACTGTCCCATCAGCATTATACCGTGGTCATCACGGTATAAACTTGTACCGCGGCATCACACTGTCCCATTGGCATTGCACCGTGGTCATCACAGTACAATCTTGCACCGCGACATCACACTGTCCCATCGGCATTGCACCGTGGTCATCACGGTATAAACTTACACCGCGGCATCACACTCTTGCCGCGGGTATATACTTGCACCCAGGGCCATCACACTTTCGCCGCCGGTATATACTTGCACCCGGGGACATCACACTCTCTCCGCCGGTATATACTTGCACTCGGGGCTATCACATTCTCGCCGCAGGTATATACTTGCGCCCGGGGCCATCACACTCTCGCCGCCGGTATATACTTGCACCCGGGGCCATCAAACTCTCGCCGCCTGTATATACTTGTACCCAGGGCATCACACTCTTGCCGCCGGTATATACTTGCACCCGGGGCTACTGCGGAGATGGACCTGCCTCCGACGAGGGCACGACCCTTGCCAGCGAGTCATAGAGGAGTCGGGTATAAACTTGCACCCCGTTTTGCCACGGAAACATGCTCGGTACTAAGACGGCTATCTCATAATAAATCGGGACCCTTGACATATTCTAATAGTATGTATGTACAGACGATTCTGCCACAGACATAAAGACTCATCATGTTCAAAGTATTTTGACACATTATCTAATTTGACGAGTTTGAAAATAATCGACTACAAGACAGGCGGTACATTGCATTTCTAGTCTAACATATTATTTTAATTCATCCTCCATCATACTAAAATGCAATCGACATACTCCTATCTTATCAGTCCCCTAGTCGATTGAATTCATTTCGTCAAAAAAGATACTCAAAAAATTAGAAATGACCATAAAAAGAGGGGAAATTTTATTTTAAAAAGATCGATGAGTCACGTCTATACATAATACTTGTACCAATTTGTAATTTGCACAAGTATTATGAGTCACGTTTTATTTTATAAGATTCGCAATCTTGTACGTTTATTCTCTCACCACCGTCGTGATCTCATACCAAATTTCCCACTCCATGTACAACGTGCATGGAATTTAACAACAATTAATAGCAATGAACGCAGTCGTAATAACATACCTCAATTTGACTAGTTGCGCTCCTTATGAGGTTCTTAATACATTGGAAATTTAGCTTTCACGTGTCTCAATAAAATCCATTAGTGACTCTGAAAGTCTTAGGCATAGAATGCAACATAACATATTATTGTACGCATTATTCACTCGTGTTTTTCCCCAAAACATTGTGCGCAATATCTAACATCGAAAATAGAATTGAAACATTAGAGGGAGCTTCGTTTGCCGCTCCCAGGCACGAGGCACTGTTTTTGCTAGACATGATAATACTTGCATAATTCACTTGTTTGCTTTACAAAGAGTTCATTGCATTATATGACATCAAGTCCTTAGGAATCCCAAACCAGTAAACAATACGATCGGAACGAAACTTCNCCAAATAGAGAACACCGGTCGGTAAAGATATGATCCATTTTTCGAACAACAATTAATCACCAATGAAAACCTGGGTGATTTGACTACTCCACAAACATGCTCGAATCAACTCAGTGATGAGTAAGAGGCCTGATTGTCCATATAACTATTAAGTAGGTCTTGATTATTGAGAAGGAATATCAAGACATAAATATACGCTTCAAATAAAGAGGAGACGAGGTCGTCTCTCAATAGCACAGCTCAATGATTGAGTTTCATCTTATGATTATATAATAACTTAATGCGTTCCTAAGTTATTCGTTGATTAATAACTTGGCATTTTAAGCACATCTTCACTATCCATACTTGAAGCTTCTACTTCTGTCACGATAAATACATTTATTCGCGAACGTCTTATCTTCCATACTACTTTTGTGTTTTGTCATAATAATTTCTCGATGTGTTATATTCCCAAAAGCTTATCCTTCGACTCCCCAATTTGTATATTAAGATACTCACTTCCTCACTATAGGACATGTACGATCCATGTACCAATAAACAGTTCAATAAGTTTTCATAAACTTCCTTAGTCTCCGAACCTTGAACATTAAAACACCAAAGTAACCGATATAACGTATGGAATATGCACGATAGCTGTATAGACTCTTCATGAATGGATAACCGGAAAACCCCATTGATAACTCAAAACTAGAAAAACCCACATCGTTAATTTGGCTCTTTCACACTAATCTAGAATCCCGAAAAAACTGAGTTCATACTAAGTAAGCTCCTCTATACTCATGCTGTATTTCCTCTGGTCATGTTAAATCGTTATTAGGGAGAGTGGTTGTGCTCTCGGGTTGAATATTCAAGTCAACTTCCTCGACCTGGATCTTGGGCATTCCTTCCACCGTATAACTCAACTCATCAAGCTAATCGTTCTCCAAAAACCAATCAACACAGGACACCAATCGGAAATGTAATGAAAATATGACAAAATACTTGGGACTCATGAGTCCCCGGTGTCGGTGCTTGTAATAGAGGGGCGGGGCGTATATAAGGGATCCACCTTTCTTCTGTTCAATCATGGCGAGAATTATACTTGGAATTGAATAAATACACTTGCAATTGAATACCAACAAGGTTTGCACGTTGAACTTCGGCAGCGATACATTTGATCGATCACATGATTGTGACAATGTCAAGTGACTCATAAGTATACATTATTTCATTTCCTTAATATACGGTGTACTCGTTAGGCCAAGATCTTCCATATTCTAAGGTGGATCCTCTAGATATTACGATGATCAACTCGTCTCGTGTTCTCCATAACCTCTTATTTGCTATGAACTTTATTTCTTACATTATCGCTGTCGAAATGTAGTATAAAACTTGTCATAATCTTTCAAAACTTCAAAATCGGATACCATGGATGATCTCGGATCGGAACTAAGATCATGATCATATTATTGCTATTGGCCGGTGAGACAATGATGACGTCGTAAAATGGCGCCATTACATATCCACCATATCGTTTCCTTGGGAAATAATATCCTCATGTTGTTTTGCAACCATGCATGCACTCGCGTAGCATTGAATGCTTCCCCAAGACAATTATCATGTACTCATGTAACCTCTTATCTCTCTTATGTAATCAGTAATTCGTGTTGACTTGGAACTTCCAACTTTTCGCAACAAACATTCTCGCCAACCATTTTGTACACATGTATATAATCAAGCAACACGTGACCAAATTCCTCCAATGCAACTACACATCCACTCATTTTCCATGCGAGGTTCACGTGTCTCACAAGTGCTCTAAGCAATACACACAACCACCACAAAACGGTTAGAAAACCATACGACATCTCCGAAGAACCGTTATGCCATTCCGAATAATAACCTATACTTGAATCCCAATATGAAATGGTAGAAAACATCGGCAACTAATTGAACTATTGGAGAATAGACTCTTCCAAATATTCGGTAAAAGTACATGGTCACGTCATTGAAGTTCATCAAACTGACATGGATCTCAAGATTCAATGTTGAGGAGATCCTTAAGCATTTCAATATAGTCCGATCTTGTGAAAAATAATCACTCTCACAAGCGGAGGTAAGTAAATGTATCGAGTATGTTCGCCATATACCCATCTTGTTTATAACCGAAGACCATATTGACCTCCAATATATCCCTGCTATATAGTGAAATCCATTGAATCATTCAAAATATCCCAAATTTTCGAGAAATGAATCGAAATGGTATAGTAAAATGACACCGAAATCCGACACGGAAAATATTACACCGTCACATGACCATGTGATTGTAGACATAAAATGGAGCCTCCCATGAAATTTTAGCAATGCCGAAAATTGGTTTTTTTATTTTTTATTTTTTTTATTTTTTTTATTATTTTTATTTTTTTAGAACCCCTTCATTCCTCTGACATACCTCGTCATATATTCACTCTATATAATAATCTTTCGATGCACTTATAAATATATCACCTCTAGATGAAACCCCGCTCCGAGGGTTGGTCATATATTCCCACTACTAAGTACTCTTCCTATGACACTAATTGGGTTCCCGGAAAAAATATCATTCATCTTGTCTTCTATAGCATAAGGGTTGCAATCCGGTACACTTTCTTCATCTATATCACTCTCATATTAAGAATCTCGTATCATCACAATATATAACAAGCTCCAAGCTCAGCACAAGATCTCTCAATGGGATTAAGTCTCGGGTCCCCACGGACGGCGCCAAACTGATCTCGGCTAAAAATATTTTAGAACGTTTATTCTTAGATCAGTCAATTTTTTAATTATTCGGAATTTAATTGTTGTGGGGACACGAGCGATATACGAGTTTGGGCCGACAATTCGTGAGCTTACGTCCTCGGGAGAGCATAGCTCTACCTTGGTTTCCACTATAATAAGCATAGGTTACAAGTACAATCAATGGATAATGATAATCCGCATGAAAATGGTACGAAAAACGATCGAATTCACTCCGTCGCTCTCGGAATGAGGGTACTCGGGACTTTTCGGCACAATGTCGCGAGTCCATGCAAAATTTCGCGAATCCATACAAAATCTCGAGGATGGGGATGCTACAAATCTCGCGACTACAAAATCCATATAAAATCTCGCGACTACAAAATCCATACAAAATCTCGTGACTACATGCACAATGTCACGACTACATTGGCCAAGTGATGAAAAGTCGCGAGTCGGGTGTCCATATGACGAAATCTCGCGACTACGAGCCTATAAGTGTGTTCTTGCGACTTTTTGAGCATAATGTAGCGAGGTATAGGAATGCCTCAACCATTTCCTCCCCTAACATGTATGATTGAACATTATCATGGTTCTTTTTTCCGTAAAGACGGAAATTCTCCAAAAAAGCGTCCCTCCAGAAAGCCATTTTCTTGCCCTTATATACCGTGTCCATTAAGTCGAAGGCAAACTCTATATGTGAGTTTGTCTTGGGGCCCCAGGTAGGTTTCTTCAAAACAATCCCCATGTTAGAGGCCAGGATCGATGCTGCCCCAACCTTCTTCAACCTTTTCAACTGCTTCTGGGCTTCAGCTTCGGTCGCCTTTTTCCCCTTACCAAAGGAAACTGGCTGCAAAAGGAGACGTTCTCTCTAAGATTCGGGCCTGGGAGAACCCTCTCCACCTAAACTGCTCCCAGCAGCAACAGTTTTATTACGTTAAAACTGAAAGGGGATCATTTCCTGATTCTATATAAACTAGTTAAGCTCATAGAGCGGAGTTTCGCCGTTATCACCTCCTCCACCACACCTATCACTCGCGGAGCGGCCTTTCCTGCTAGAAGGCTCTCCCATGTAGCGAAGGGTCATTGTGCCTGCACAAGTGGAGTTGATGCGAAGGGTTTCTGTCGACAATGATCCCGAAGGGACCAACGTGCCTCTGGTTGCAGATTCCGATGGTTGAGCAGCACCGGGGGCACCCCGTCGTTCCTCACTGGGGTGGGCCGAAGCTGCTGCCATATGCATGAATCGGAAGCTAGGCATTGTGTCCGTAGAACCTGCAAATAAATTCATAAGGATCACCATATTTGAATCGAATTATTTTTCACTCCATAACCAATCTTTTAGACAAATCGAGTTGGAGAATATCTCCTTAGGGGCCGGGGCTCCTGCCCTACCCGCTACTCCTAATTCTATCAATCTATTCTCCCGAAATATATCTATATGCTTAAGACGTGCTGCGGAAGGAGGAAACATCGCTAAAGTATCCACTATGTCCTTATGGGAATGGTTCAACTGGGTTCGGTCCAACCAACCTATGTGTGGGTGGGTAATAATCGGCCACACTCTAAGCAAGTCCTCCTTCAGGACTGACCCATATATAACATGACTCCCACTCCTGAAGGGAGTCTTCTTTATCGACTATAACGCATTCTGTGGCGAGGACTGCTGTATAGTATAACCTACGGTCCCCTAATAGCCTCTTACCCTTTTGGGACCCGAAAAATAACAAATTGAAAAAACGTTCTAAAGTCGTGGGTGTGCCATGTTTATGACAATAGAAAATAAACGCCACTATATAAACGTAACGACCCGGGAACATGGCATAAGTCGGGCAGTGAATCTCACGAAGTACGGCAGCTAAAAACGGATGTAGCGGAAAATGCAAGCCGCACTTCAAGGATGCGTAACTGACAGGGACGGCGCTGGCAGGAACGTTCATTTCCGTATGAAGAAAACAAGTAAAGTCCTCCTTCCCCCTCCAAATCGAATAATGGGATGAAATCGAGAACCTTACCCAAAGTTCTTCGATATCAATCTTAGAAACAACAGGATACCTAGCCTTACGAGGAGCCATGATCTTTACCTTAAAAACGAGGGTTAAAGAAGGTTGGAATTTGATAGAGGAAAGAAATCGTAGATTTCCTTTCGTTCAAACGGTTCTTCGCAAAAGGACGGTGGAAGTGAATAGTCACCAAAACCCGGTTTATATACACTTCATCAGACCAATGGCGAACTGACATGTATGTTGCCGTAGACGACTGCAGTTTGATCACACTCATCACGCCTGTCAGTTGATGTAATACGGAAAGGAGCAGGTCTGACTATTAACGTTTATAGTTTATTTAAAAATAGCAAATATATCCGTTGAAATTTCAAATTTAAAATTTTTCTCAAAAAATCGCCAAGCATAGGATCGGTTATAGGGACACTTGTCACAAGTAATTCTGGCACGGTCCTCTGTGATGCCCAATCGGATATCATGCCGAACGCATTCATCGTCATATATTCGATCTTATATCACCATTATGATGGAGAAAAAGCCCGAGGGGCGAGGGATGAGGGATTCACGGACCGGTACCTCGAACCGATATAAGCCCAAGCATATCGGGCCAATACATAAGACAAGAAACGAACTTACGAAACCCAAGATCTTGAGCTTGGCCCACCCAAAATAACTAGCCCAAAGAATTGCATGACTAATAGAGGCCCAAAGGCCCATTTAACTTGCAGGACGGAATGTTTGAGTTGGACCATGCCCCTCGTTTCGGGGACTGATCTTCTGGATCGATCCAAATAGTTACAGCTAACTTGGGGGTGCACGCGTTGTCCACGCTCCACGCCTACTCACGTTGTCTGCGCTTCGACCTCACCCACATTTTCTGTCACGTAAAACGATTTGTCAGAGACGGTTACAGAGTACTTTCATGCTTGTTTCTCCTCTATAAATATAAGGCTTGAATGCAGGCTCAAGAGTACTTTTTGGATGCGCGAAATAGAGTGTTACTTTGTCCATTTCTCTTCTCGCACTTTCTTATTGCCTTAGTCATTTTCATAAGCCTTCTTTGTTTGTATCATGAATTGTTTGATTAATATATCAGCTAAGAGTATTTCTATATCTTAGTTAGGTGGTTTTTTCCCTTCTCGAGGGGTTTTTCCACGTGTGCATTGCTTATTTTTCATTCCATAATCATTCCCCAAATCTAAACAAATTAAACTGGGTTCGTTTTATTGCGAATCAAACGACTGTTGATACCGCTAGTCTTTTGACCACAACAAGTGTAAATAACATATTTATATTTTAAAAATAACATAAATAACACATTAATCTTTCGAAATCGATTACCAAAAAATGGACGAAAATTCATCATTTTATAGTCGATATTCATTCATAAACATGTGTAAAATACACAATTTCCAAATTTTGGACATTGTTTTTACATTATATTTGGTTACAAAATAAACGAAAATATTATAATAAAACACCAAAATGTATTTATCCAAACAAACATATTTTCATAAAATTGATAAAATAAATTCTTAGTATGATAGTTTATAAATATAATAAATTTAATCATAATTATATATCAATATAAGAATATTGACATATAAGATATTTAAAAAATATTAGATTTAAAAAACTTTAATATTATATTAAGTTTCACGAATATGTTGGTTATGTTTGAGGTTGAGTAGAAATGATAACCACCAAATATTGATTTTATTTTTATATCCATGCCAACTACGGTTTTATCAATTTTAAAACTCTTGTATTTCTCATACCCACCAAATATTCAATCTTGGTTGATATTATAGATTAGGATATACAATGGGTTGAATTTTGTTGTCAATCCCTACGCGGAATGGAAAGGGGCTCCATGGATAAGCATGAGTACATGGTAAAAAAATTGCTTACCAGTTACCACTTAGACATAAAAAAATTATTATTAGATAGAAAAAGCCAGCTGAAGGCTATGAGCTGTCCAAACTCTGAAGCAAAGATTTCAGAAAATAATGGCTTCTTTCCGATTTCCTTTCTTGTTTTCTCCTCCAAACTATGCTGCCGTCAAATCCTCCTCACGGAAATTACCAGGCGCATCTGCGTTGGTGTTTTCAGTAGTTTTTCCGGCTGCCGCTGTTGGCGCTAGTATGGCGACATGTCAAAACGGGGGAATCCCATTTCAAATCCCATGCGATTTCATGGCCATTGCCCCCGAAGGAGGTAGACTTTCGATCTCAGAGAGTTTAATCTTCATTCAAAAATTTTGGTATAGAATTCATGCGTTCTGTACAAAATACCGATCGCATTCATTTTCACTGTTATCTATGACCTTGTATTTTTCCAGCAGTCTGGGCGTCTCTCTCTCTGTCGGGAAATTCTTCTCCGATAATAGACTCTAGGACTGGAACGAGCTTCCCCGCCCTTGTGAAAGACTCCCAACGTCTTCTCGGAGTTGGGGTCCGGCGAAAAGCCATTCTGGGATTAAAAAACATCGACGTTTACTCATTCGGTACAATCATAATATCCTAATCGCTGTATCTTAACATTTTCCAATTCATAGGTTATGTTTTTTTTCTTCCTTTTATTTACTAGCCTTGCCAAATATATTATACCAAAGGTTCTTTCGGTGAACATGAGACTATTGATTGAAGTTAGTATGTGTATATTTTTGAACGTAGCCTTCAATAAACTTCTTTTGAATCATGAAGGTTGACAGATATTAAGCCGGCAGCTCTTGCCTTGCCATTCTTATACCCTTATGCATGGAAATTTGGGCGCTATTCTTCTTCATCTGACTGTAATTGATCAATATAGATCAAATAATCCATTGGGTGTACATTCAGAAATGTTTTGCCTTCGATATTGGAACTTAGTAATTAGGGTGTCACACTTTGAATATGTTCTCCCTTTATCTGTATAGGTTCTTGAACCAGACTTGCTTCAACAATAGACGTAGATATTTCTAATTCTCATTTCTTGCATTCATGTGTTGATTGAAGCTATCTTCATGATGATGCAAGTCCTTTTAGCTAAAAAAAATAATTGACAAGAAAGTATCTTGTGTTTGTTACACAGGTGTGTATGCTGATGATGGAGACATGGAAAAACATTTTGGGGAGAGCTTTGATTCAAGGGGGAAAAAACAAATGAAGGTGGATCTGATTGAGAGCAACATTAGAATGACAATCAGGCTTAATATTGTTTATAGCAGACTAAGCATTAGCTCTGTGCGATCTGCATTCGAAGGATCCATAGGCAGAAGAATCCGAAAACTCAGTGGCTCAGACTCCAATCATGACAACGAATTGCTCCAAAGGTATAAACACAACACAATCCAATTCTGAACTTGGAAACACTAATGCTGTGGAAAAAATGGGCTTGTTGCAGGTTCGTATCTCAATTCAGGGATGAATACAAGATTCCTAAGGGATCTATCATTGATCTGTCAAGGGATAAGGACTACATTCTACGAACATCCAGTGAGAAAGAATGCTGCCCTTTCTACACTTTCTGCACTTAACTTACAGGTCTTTCATTGTTTGTGTCCTCTTTTGGAAGTTAATGAAGTGGAGGTGGGAAGCATAGCTAGTAAGCTTCTGTGCAAGTCGATAATGGATCTGTACATCGGCAGCGACCCTGTTGATCAGAAAGCCAAAGATGATGTGGAAAACAGTTTGATTTCTTTGTTTGGGAAATAAAGGTCGAGAATTATTCAACTGAACATTAGATAAACTCTACCGACAGGTAGGAAGAAAAGAGAATTCTGAAATGGCATGAAAACAATTCAAATGGATACCGAAAAGATTGAGTTGGTTATTTTTCCTTTTTAGATTATTTTTTGTATTGATTATGTATTATTTTTATTAATATTCATAAATTTAGCTAGATCCATCAACTGGATAACCTTTAAATTTCATAAAAAATATATTAAACCCGGTTGATTTGCTATTTGTAACCTTATTTTTGAAGGATAGCCTTTAAACGTATACCCTTAAATGGATTGAACTTAAGGGTGACAATGAAAAGTAGAAATCGAGTAATTAAATCTAATAGAGTCATTTAACAATTTAACATAAACTAAAGCTAATGATTCATTACTTTGAATGTGATACGAAGAAAAACCGAGGAACGAAGTGTAAAAGCAACACCAAACGAGTTCATAAGCAACTCCACACGAATTTGGAGCATGTCCACACGAAAATATATCAACTCCACGCAACTAGACACCACTCCACACGACCAGAGACAAGTTCATGCGAATACGGAAGAAAAAACCACAAAACAAATGTAAAATAGACTCCGAACGAGTTCATGAGCAACTTCACGCGAATTTGGAACAAATCCTAGCGAGTTGGGGCAACTCCACAAGACTGAACACCACTCCATGCGACTTGACACCACTCCACACGACAAGAGGCAAATTCACGCGAAAACAGGAGCAAAACCACATGAATACTAAGCAAAACAATGAAACGAAGTGTAAAAACAACTCCAAACAAGCTCATAATCAACTCCACGCGAATTTGGAGCAACTCCACTTGACTTTAGACCGTGAGAAGTGTGCCAAAAGTACTAACCCTCTAAATGACTCAAGACCTCATATTTATAGGCAAAGATGCCCATATCTTGACTTCCTGGGCCTGTTACTTCATTTCCTAAGGTCCAGCTTATAAAAATGCACAAAAAGTCCAAATTCACATAATAATTCATAATGCGTGTCGGAAGCCTCGTTCAGTTAGCGTCTAAGAAATCAAGCTTGTCAATATCAATAGTCCGTTGGTTTGCATATTCAGATTATGAGTCGTAAACCACCATATGTGGGCTTGTCTCGTACATCAACACCAAAACCAATATCAATAGCTAAAAGCAAGAATAATTCTTAAATTTAACATTTTGATACTGGTACAAATCGTACTAGCACTAATGCACCGTATACCATTAAAACTCCAAAGATAAGTGTGCTTGGGTGGGAATAATACTAGGAATGGTGATTCTTGGGAAGATTCTTGTTGCATATTATTTTGTCATTTGAGGAGACTACTTGTGACTCAATTTCTCATATTAAACGAACCGAATGTCCACCCAAATTATCTTATTTTATCCGTTTTGCACCATTTCATCCGTTTTTACGAAAATAACTTCGAATCGATATGTTTTGTGTCCCATAACTCATACTTGTACAACAAGTTATTGTTGCAAAAGCATGACGTTGCAACGAAAGGCAAAAATAATTCATAAATAGAATATTTTGATACTAGTGCAACTCGTACTAACACTTATGCACCATATATCATTAGAACTCAAAATATAAGTGTTCTTGGGTATGAATACTATTAGGATGGGTTATGTTTGGGAAGTCCTATTGTTGCATCTGATCTTTTTATTTGAGGAGACTACTTTCGACTCAATTTGTCATATTAAACTAAAGAAAGTCCAAACAAATGATCTTATTTTATCACTTTTGCAGCATTTCATCCATTTCTTGGTAAAGAACTTCGAAATGATTTGTTTTGTGTCACACAACTCATACTTATACAAAAAGTTATTTTCGCGAAAGCATGACGGTGCAACGAAAAGCAAAATTTATTTATAAATTGAACATTTTGATACTGGTGCAAATCGTACTAGCACTAATGCATCGTGTACCATCAGAACTACGAAAATAAGCGTGCTTTAGTGAGAATACTACTAGGATTGGTTATTCTTGAGAAGTCCTCTGGTTGCATCTCATCTTATTATTTGAGGCGATTACTTTCGTCTCAATTTCTCATATTAAACTAACGGGAAGTCCACCCCAATGATCATATTTTATTCCTTTTGCACCATTTCATCGGTTTCCTTTGAAAAGAACTTCGAAATGATATGTTTTGTGTCTCATAACTCATATTTGTACAACAAAATATTGTCGCGAACGCATGACGGTCAAACGAAAGCGAAACTAATTCATAAATTTAACAATTTGATACTAGTGCAATCGTACTATCACTAATGCACCGTATACCATCATAACTCCGAAGATAAGCGTGATTGGGTGACAATACTACTAGGATGGGTGTTTTTTTATAAAGTCCTCTTGTTGCATCTCATTTTTTCTATGAGACGACTACTTTCGACTCAAATTCTCATATTAAAATAACAGAAAGTCCACCCAAATGATCTTATATTTTCAGTTTTAAGCGATTTCACCCGTTTCTTCGAAATGATATGTTTTCCGTCCCGCAACACATACTTGTACAACAAATTATTGTAGCGAAAGCATGACGTTGCAACGAAATGCCAAAGTAATTAATAAATTGAACATTTTGATACTGGTGCAAATCATATTAGCAATAATGCACCGTGTACCATTAGAACTACGAAGATAAGCGTGCTTAGGTGAGAATACTAATAGGATGGGTGATGTTTGGGAAGTCCTATTGTTGCATCTCATCTTTATAATTGAGGCGACTACTTTCGACTCAAATTATCATATTAAACTAACAGAAAGTCCACCGAAATGATCTAATTTTATCACTTTAGCACCATATCATCCTCTTCTTTTAAAATAACATAGAAATGATATGTTTTGTGTTATCCAACATGATCTCGTCTAAAAATATTTTAGAGCGTTCGTTTATGATCAGTCAATTTATTATATAATTTTGAGTTCAATTATTGTGGGGACACGAGTGATATACGAGGTTGGGCCCACAATGTGCGGGCCTACGTCATGGGGAGAGCGAAACTCTACCTTGGTTTTTACTATGATATCCAATGAATACAAGTACAATGATGTGATAACAATAATCAAGATGAAAACAGCTCGGAAAACTATCGAAAACACTCTGTTACGGCGAAACTGCCGAAAACTCGTGAATAGTGAGCTGGCCGTGAGATTTCGAACGAAAACTCGCGAACAGTGATCTGCCAGGCAAAAACTCACGAATAGTGATTTTCCCAAGCGAAAACTCGCGAATAGTGACTCTGCCAAGCGAAAACTCGCGAATGGGTGCTGGTCGCGACATTTCGACATATTGTCGCGACTACATGGACGAAAACTCTCGACTCCTGCATGCGAAATCTCGCTGATGGAACAAATGTCGCGAGTGAGCGGAAGGTCGACGAAAACTCGCGACTACAGCCATGCATGCATACTCTCGCGACTTTTTGAGCAAAAAGTCGCGAGTCAGGGGCTTGAGTAAGGTTCTCGCGACTTTATGACAAAAAGTCGCGACTGGGACTTTATCTCACGAAAACGGGAGCTTTGGGAAGTGTGCCAAGAGTCTGAACCCTTTTCTGGGGCCTCAGGTCTTGTATTTATAGAAAAACTCGACCCAATAAGTGAACTTAAGGTCCAAAAGCCCAATCTTAGTCAAATTAGCCTAACTTACTTAGAAAATATCCAATTAATCCGGAATTAGTGTCACAGCGCCACGGAACTTTGGGACTCCATCCCGGTCGAGAGTTTAGTCGGAAATGCGATGAGAAAATACCGGAAAACCTCGTATATCAGTTCTTTGCTTCCAAACAGTGAATACACAGCCACATAACATCATTGCACCCGGCCGATGTACTCCCGGGTGGCAAATTACGAAAATACGCCTGGCCCCGTCCAGGGCCAAAATAACCCAAAACATCTCAAAACACTTACAGAAGCCTTATATGGGGTCCAACATGCCTGAATTACGAGAATACCCTCGAGAACGCCTCGCGATAGACATATAAAAATATCGAAAATACCACATAGTACGTCGGACGAGGCCCGAGGTTAATATAATTACATAAATAACCTCGGGCAATATCACAACACATACTTGTACAACAAGTTATTGTCACGAAATCATGACACTGAAATGAAAAGCAAAATTAATTCATAAATTGAACATTTTGATATTAGTGCATATCGTACTTGTTGTGGTTCGAAAACCGGGGGTGTCAACAGTCGACCGGTTCGTTGCAAGACGAACTCGGTTGTTATTTGTTTTATGAGTGGAGAAAGTTAATGATTCAAAGGTAAAAGGGATGGAAGGATTTTAGAGTGGAAAACCTCGGAAACGAGGAGAAAACCACTTGACTAAGGGCTAAAAGAAGTGCCCTTATCCTGTTCAATAATCGAATACATGATCATACAATGCATGTTTGTTTTAGCGACAACAAAGGAATAAAAGACAATCGAAAATAAATCGAGAGATCCTTGACGCCAAAGCTCTTGAGAGAAAACCAGAAGAAGAAGATCCTCCTTTTTCATTCTCCAAGTGTCCTTTTTAAACTCCCACTGTACTGTGTACATTAGGGTGTCGTTTTGTGCCTGTCCTTTGCAAATAGGTCGGCTAACGTCAGGCGGAACAGCCGCCGGAAACGGCTCCATAGTAGCTGCACGACGCTAGGTCTTCGGCGCTGCCAGCCGGCTACTCTTTGGCCTCTAGTGGCTTACACCTATGGCTGAACAATACTCCTGACAAGTTTGTCGCGGGTTGCCATCGTATGTGATGAGCAAGGATGGCTCGAAGGAGCGCCTGTAAATAATGGACCGATCGGTCTGGCACATACGGGAAATTGGGTCCCACACCTTGGGACCGATCGCCGGAAGCGGCCGATCGGGCCAGACATATAAATGGGCCCTTTACTGGTTGTGGACTGGATCTGGGCCTCCCGATTCAGCCTGCGCTATTTGGGCTATCATGGCCAAGACTGATACTGGCTCTGATCGGGGTACCGGGTTCCGATGATCTCATCACTAGCCCCTCGGACGCGGTTGCTACCATGGTGCGACCAGGGTTCGATCGACAATCGAGATCGTTTGTGCACATGTGCCCGATCACAACTCGGAAACTCGTACCCGAACCGATCGTAAGCGTCCTTGTGGCCCGATCCAATACTTAGAAGTTTCGTCCAGTGAATTTTTGAATTTGAAATCCAAAATAGTAGAATGGCAGGGGCGCAATTCTAGGCTCTGCAATAGCTAACGCCTTTCCGTATTCCAAAGGGGGGGCAGACTGTCAGACTGCAGCCGCCTGCAGGGATGCCGTGTCATCCTGTGATTGGGCAGTACGCGATATAAAAGTCAGGATTTTTCCTTTGTGCGGCCATTATCACTCTCTGCAACTGATTGCCCAGCCTTTGAAATCTCCAGCGATTCTCGTTCAAACGTTGCTCATCTCCATATTTTACTTCATCTTCAAGGTAATCATCCATGGCACCCCGTATGTCTAGGTACACTGACATTAGGACAATGGATCTTGAGGCCTTTAGGGCTAAATTTTCCATTCCAGCCCATTACCCAATCTGGAGGGGGAAGGAAGACGTTCCCTGCTTTCTTTCCGCTGAGATGAACGTCCCGGCTAGCGCTATTTCCGTTAGCTATGCCTCCATTAGATCTGGCTTGCGATTTCCCCTGCACCCTTTCGTCGCAGCCGTTCTTCGGGAGATCCACTGCCCAACTTTTGCTCTTTTCCCGGGCAGTTATGTTTACATTATCGCCTTTATTTTTTATTGCCACAAACAGAGGGTGGAACCAACCCTCGGCATTTTTTCAATCTGTTCTTGGTGGGATCCCGTATGGGCCGAAGGTTGTTAGGAGGTCGCAAGCTATATTATATATCTACCCGAACGAAAGATTGTGTTATCGTTGATAAAGAAGATTCCCTACATGAATGGGAATCTTGCTATGTCTAGATAGACATCCCGAGGGAGGACTTGCTGAAAGTTACCTTCCTGACAACACACCCAGACATCGGGAAGTTGGACCGAAGCCGGTTCAACCCATCCCACCCCGATATTGCCAATACTTTGGCAATGCTTCCTCCTCCCGAACGGCGTCTGAAAAGGATTGACATCCATCGGGAGAAGAAGCTGTTAGAGATCGGGGTAGCCGGAAGGAAAGGGGTCTCTGCCCCGAAGGGTGTTTTCTCCAGCTCTGACTCTTCTGAGTCAGAAGACTCGGGTACGGCTTGGCCCTTTCCAATTCATACTTCGTGATCCTCATTATTTTCTTTTTGCAGATTCCACTGACACCATGTCTGGAAACCGATTGGCTGCAGTGGCTGCTGCTTCAAAAGCCAAAAAGGAGGCGCACCTGCAAGCCTCAAAGCCCAAAACTCGAGCTGCGATTGGGCCATCAAGGTCGTCCGGGAGTTCCAGCAGCCACAGGCCAGAGCCCCGATCCATGGATGAGGTGGACGAGGTTATCTCTAAGAAGATACGCTCATTAGGCCTTCCAGCCATGTATAGGATCGAGAATAATTCCCCCCTGGATCATAACGTTGTGCGGTTATTGCTGCAGGGGTCGATTCGGGTGGATGACGTTCGCCCCTCGTCCAGCTTAGGGGATAGGGCGCAGGGGCCATCTGCGTCTGCGTCTACGAGCAAGCGGGGCCCCGAAGAGGAAACCCCGAAGCAGTATAAAAGGCTGCGGTCAACTGTTAGCAAGCCCGCAGCCCCGATCCCCACAAAGGGGGTCACCATTGGGGACAGACCGGCCTCGTCTACGTCCAACCCGGAGGCTATTCGCTGGGCGATCCAGGAGATGGTGAGCTCCGTCTTCAAGGCCCGGGAACCAAAGAGAGTCCCCCCATCATGGAAGGATGCTACACTGGAAGAATACCGGCTTTTGGGAAAGAAAAACCCGCCCGGTATTGATGGCTCCCTCCCCAGCTTGGTGTCCGCCTATCTGGAAGCCCAAGCTGTGGTAAGTTATTTCTAACTTGAGTTCATGATCGGGTACACACTTAGACCCGCTTGCTTGTTGCAGTCGCATAGAAGGGCCCTGGATCTGGCCTCCGCCGCCCAACTCAGCCGAAGCGCCTCCTCGGCAACTGAAGAGTTGGAGGGCCAGCTTGCCTTAGCTCGAAGGCAAGTTGAAATCAAGCAGAAGGAGCTGGAAGAGCTCAGGACCGACCGGGACCGTTTGAATAACGAGNATAAGGGTAAAAGAAGAGGGAAATAAGAAAACGGTTAAGTGAAATGGTTCATGTGTGTGTGTATGATGTAACTAAGAAGTAAGAAAGATAATGTGTAGTGTGTGTGAAGTTTCCTTTAATAGATTGTGACCACTTTATAGATTTTGTAGGTGACGCAGGTGAGATATGATAGGGACGGGGAAGGAGGTCGTCGGTTGTCAGGTGATAGAGTCCGGTCCTTCGGAGAATAACTCTAAATTATGCAGTCGTACTTTAATGTTTCGAACTATGTTTTAAATTTGCTTCCGAATACTTCCGTTTTAATTATCATGTTTTAACAAAACAACTAGGCCCAAATTAGGGTCGTTACATTGGGACTCCATCCCGGTCGAGAGTTTAGTCGGAAATGCGATGAGAAAATACCGGAAAACCTCGTATATCAGTTCTTTGCCTCCAAACAGTGAATACACAACCACATAACATCATTGCACCCGGCCGATGTACTCCCGGGTGGCAAATTACGAAAATTCGCCTGGCCCCGTCCAGGGCCGAAATAACCCAAAACATCTCAAAACACTTACAGAAGCCTTATATGGGGTCCAACATGCCTGAATTACGAGAATACCCTCGAGAACGCCTCGCGATAGACATATAAAAATACCGAAAATACCACATAGCCACGTCGGACAAGCCCCGAGGTTAATATAATTACATAAATAACCTCGGGCAATATCAGAACACATACTTGTACAACAAGTTATTGTCGCGAAATCATGACACTGAAATGAAAAGCAAAATTAATTCATAAATTGAACATTTTGATATTAGTGCATATCGTACTAGCACTAATGTACCTGATTAAGTCATAAAATATTTTGGATGTTTGTTTTTAGATCAGTCAATTTTTAATTATTCGGAATTTAATTGTTATGGGGACACAAGTTATATACGAGGTTGGGCCCATAATGTGTGGGCCTACGTCCTCGGGAGAGCGAAGCTCTACCTTGGTTTTCAATATAACAATCGAGAAATACAATTACAATCAAGAGATAATGATAATCTAGGTGAAAACGACCCGAAAAACGATCGAATCTGCTCCATCACGCCGGAGCAGCCAAAAACTCGCGAATGGGATGTTGGTCGCGAGTTTTCGACAAAAACTCGTGAATCGGCTAACCAAGCAAAAAGTCGCGAGAAAAGAGGTGCGAAAAGTCGCGACTCAGGTAAAGAGTCGCGGGTATGCCTTGGCGAAATAAGATACGAAACTGCATAACTAGGTGAACTGCTCGAAAACTGGCGAGTCAGGCCAGGTGTCGCGACTCGTGACTTTTTGAGCAAAAAGTCACGGGTTGAGGCTTAAAAACAAAATCTCGTGGATACCGTCACAAGTTTTTTAGCGAGAGCCTAGCCTTGGGAAGTACAAAAAGAGTCAGAACCTTTTCTCGGTGCCTTGTGGCTCATATTTATAGAAAAATTCAGCCCAATTAATAAGTTTTAGGCCTATGAGCCCAATTCCACTTGATTCAGCCCAAAGTATTGAAATAATATTTAATTAAACTGGAATAAATACCATATCGCCCTAGAACTTTGGAAATGCATCCCGATCGAGAATTAGCCGGAAAGGTCGATGAGATAATACTAGAAAATCTTGTATAATAATTCTTTGCCTCTAGATATCGAATATACAGTTAACACTATCGTCAATACTTACTCGCACGCCCTCGGGTGCTAAATTACGAAAATATCATTGGCCCCCTATGGGACTGAATTTATCCAAGACTGATAGAGATGCCATTTAAATGCCCATATATAGGTGTGGGAGGTCCAAACAACAAGAATACCGCATAAAAATATGATGTGTCACAAATATACGAAAATACAACTAAATAAACAAGAATACCGAAATACCACTTAGCCACGTCGGACGAGCTCCCGGGGTGTCGTAATACCGAAAATAACCCCGGGTAATATCAATAGTTCCCTGGTTTTCAGATTCAGATTCTAAGTTGCAAACCAAATCATATTAGCTCGTCCCGAAAATTGATAATTGTTCAGAAATTTTTCTGAGACATGTGGAACGTGGAAGGGACTGCCTCAAACTTACTGAGGCCAGTCCGTCCGATGATAGCGTTGTAAGCTAGATCGACTTCAACGACTATAAATTCCAGGGTCTCCGATCGGTCCTTGCCCGATTCTCCTAACGTGACAGGGAAAAGAATTTTCCCGCACGGAATAACACTACTCTGGTCGAATGACCTTTCATGGAAACTCAGCACTCTCTCGCGACATTTCGAAAGAAAACTCGCGACTGCTTCCGTTGCACAGTACCACCCGCGACTCTTTGAACAAAAACTCGTGACTACATCGTCTGAACAGTGACGGACTGGCAGACTCGTCACCTTTAAACGAAAATTCGCGACTGCATAGGCTCCACAGTACCTCTCGCGACTTTTGGTACGAAAACTCTCGAGACACTTAATAAAAATCTGGAAAAATTAGAAAAAATTGGAAAGAATTTTAATTTTGAGAATTTAACACCATGTCTTCCAGCTCCGCTCATTCTTTAGACTCTGGTGCCTCGTCATCCCATTCTTCGGAATCCTCTTCCGGTTCGGGGAGTTCCAATTCGAGTTTGTCAGCTTTCCGTTCTACCATTACGAACCCTTATCCATACTTCTACGATCAAATTGCACATCTTGAGAATACGATTGGTCCTCAGAGTTCTACCATCAAAGCCTTAAAATCTTTTGACCAAGACTATACCATGCACCCCGAGAAGTGGATGTCTATCATAGAAAATTACCACATTCCTTCCGATTGTGTTCTATACCAGCCGGGTCCCTGTGATCAGATTCTACGTCCACCGGCTGGCACCCAGGCCGTTTTTCTTGAGTACCTAGAGTGTGGTCTCCGCTTTCCACTTCATCCGTTCATTTCCACACTCCTAACCCGTTTAAATATCCACCTCTTCATCATTGGTGGTTGCCTTTATCATTTTTATGGAGACAAATCAAATTTCGATGACCGTTGACAGCTTCTTCCAAATCTTTCAAATCAGTACCGCTATCCATTATGGAGCTCAAGGTTGCATCTTTTTCTTCTAAGGCACAAAAAAGCCCTTTTCCATTCTCAAATCCCCAATCGAATCATGACTGGAAGAGGAACTTATTTTTGTCACTTGTGTGGCTTCCACTAGGTTGTCTGCGCGTAGCCTTCCCTGGCGGTTCCCAATTGAGGGGGAACCTTTCTTTCCGGAGTCTTATTATCCTATCTCGTGATCTGTTACTCCTGAACCCTTAGAGATGATCCTTATCACGTGCGCTAGATCGAATGGCTTTGATTGGACCCCGAAAACACTATTCTATGCCTCGATCCTAGTAGCCTTCTAGCTTCTCCCTGCTCCCCCTCATTTCAGTGGGGAATTATTAGGTATCTATCTCTTATATTCGTGTCTGGCCCTCTCGGTAGACTTTTCCTCGATAGAATGAGACGGCCACTCCGTATAAACATAGGCCTGCTATATAATCTTTATCTTAGGTAACTTCTACGACTTGCTTGTTTTGCAGGTAGGACAATGGCTCCGGCACATGATTCCTCAAGATTGGGAGACAGGTTAAGGTCACTTCGTGCGCTTGTCTCTAAAAACGACGAATTAATTTTTGAAATGGCACCGGGGGCTAGGATCTGAACCGCTGCGAACGAATTGACCTTGAGTTTACAAGACACGTTGCCACCGACTTATGAGACAAGGGTTGCGAGCCCTCCGCAACCTCTTATGATAGTGGAGACTGAGGGTCTGGCTATAGAGCCCTTGGAGCAAGGAGAAAACGCCCCGGCCACAAAGATTCTCTCGAATACTGACGATTTGACTCCCGTGTCTCAGCGATTAATACTCACCACCGAAGAACAAACCCCTGACGAATGGATGTATGATTTCGCTGAGACGTTAATCGATATGATCGGGGATGACGAAGAAGGAGAAATCAGTAGGGGTCAACCGATTGACCCTTTGGTGGAGGAGGTGGTGCAGGAGACCGGTCCGGAGGGGGAAACAACCCAGGAGGCCAATCCCGACAAGGGAAAAAGAATGGTGGAGGGCCCCACCATTTTGGAGATTACGGAGCCCAATAAGAAGAATGGGTTAGCCGACTAAGGGATATCCCTAAACTCGCCGTGAAGGAATGGCTCGAGATGGGGCTCCAGGCCGGTTTAATCTTGATGAGAGACGGAGTGGCCGGCCGAATCTTGAAGGATGACAAGGTATCCAACAGGCCGGCCTTGACATACTTTGATCGGAATCCAGAGATGCTACTGCGGGGCCGAGATGACCACACGGTGTTTACCGATTTCAGTATGGCGATGGGCCAACTTGCAACGATACGTCGTGCGGGGGTAGAGGTTCGTACTGACCATTATTGCTCCAAAAAATATTTGCCTCGTCTTTGGTATATATATATACTCATAACTCTTGATTTTGTTTCAGATAGAACGCTCACTCGTGGAACTGGGTACCGCGGCTACGGTAGGGGAATATTGTACGCTTAGGAATTCGGAGCTCGACTGTCCGGATATAATCGGGGAGCAGACAAAGAAAGCCGCAGAAAATCTAATACAAAACCAGCGGGAAAAGCATGCCCAAGATATGGCGGCACTCCGGGGGGAACACAACAAGGTGATCGACGCTTTAACCCGAGCTCATCGCAGCAAATTAATGGAGTGTGAAGCCTCTCATATCCAGAAAAGACATGCTCTTGAGTAGTCCATAGATACCCTTAAGGCAAACGAAAAATACGCTTAGAACAAACTGAAGGAGACCAAGGCTGAGATCGATGACAAGCTGAAGAAGACCAAGGATGCCAATACAGCTGATAAGAAAGCTCTCGGGAAGGCAATGGAGGAGAATAAAGAGCTGAAATAGAAGAATGAATCCCTCCAGTCTACAGTAGACCCTCTTCGGGATCGAGCTGCTAGGTTGCCGTCCCAGATCAATGATTGTTTCCGGAAACTCATATGGGAGTTTATAGTGCACTCCCCGACTTTCCGAAATCTGGCGGCCCTAGCGAATGCGAAGTCATCCGCCCTGTATTTTTTATAGCCTAAAATATCGCACAAACTCACCAACGAGATCTCTGAGTGTCAAATTACGAAAATACCCATGGCATCATTCGCGACCGGAATCATCCAAAACTACTAAAAAAGTCATCAAAATTCTTATACGTGGGCCCCGGATGCCCAGATTACGATATTACCCCAAAAATCACATTACTCAATAAATATAATAGAAAACTGAAAATATCATATCCACATCAGACGAGCCCCGTGGTATCTTAATTACGTAAATATCCTCGGGCAATATCAACTAGGATGGGTGATTTTTGGGAAGTTCTTTTGTTGCATCTCACTTTGTTATTTGAGTCGATTATTTTCTACTCAAATTCTCATATTAAACTAAACGAAAGTCCACCCAAATGATCTTATTTTATTCCTTTTGCACAGTATCATCTGTTTCCTTCAAAATAACTTTGAAATTATATGTTATGTGTCCCATAACTCATACTTGTACAACGAGTTATTATTGCGAAAGCACGACTATGACACGAAAAGCAAAAGTAATTCAAAATTTGAACATTTTGATACTTGTGCAAATCCTACTATTACTAATGCACCGTATAGCATTAGAACTCGAAAGATAGGCATGCTTAGGTGAGAAAACTATTAGGATTGGTGAATATTTGTAAGTCCTCTTGTTGCATCTCATCTTTTTATTTGAGGCAACTACTTTGGACTCTATTTCTAATATTAAACTAACAGAAAGCCCACCCAAATGATCATATTTTATACTTTTTGAACAATTTTAAAAAGAACTTCGAAATGATAAGTTTTGTGTCTCACAATTCATTCTTGTACAACGAGTTATTGCTGCGAAAGCATGACGGTGCAACGAAAAGCAAAAGTAATTTATAATTTGAACATTTTGATACTGGTGCAAATCGTACTAGCACTAATGCCCCGTATACAATTAGAACACCTAAGATAAGCGTGCTTGAGAATACTACAAGGATGGATGAATCTTGAGAAGTCCTCTTGTTGCATCTCATTTTATTATTTAAGGTGATTATTTTCGACACAATTTCTCATATCCAACTTATTGAAAGTCCAACCAAAGGATCTTATTTTTATTCCTTTTGCACTATATTATCCGTTCTTTGAAAAGAACTTCGAAACGATATGTTTTCTGTCCAACAACTCATACTTGTACGACGAGTTATTGCCGCGAAAGCATGACGGTGCAACGAACAACAAAAGTAATTCATAAATTGAACATTTTTATATTGGTGTAAATCGTACTACAACTAATACACCGTATAACATCATAACTTCAAAGATAAGCATGCTTAGGTGAGAATTCTACTAGGATGGGTGATTTTATGGAAGTCCTCTTGTTGCATGTCATCTTTTTATTTCAGGCGACTACTTTAGACTCTATTTCTCATATCAAACTAACATAAAGTCCACTAAAATTATATTATTTATCCCTTTTGAACCATTTCATCTGTATCTTTGAAAAGAACTTCGAAATGATATATTTTGTGTCCCAAAACTCATACTTGTACAACGAGTTATTGCCGCGAGAGCATGATGGTGCAACGAAAAGCAAAAGTAATTTATAAATTGAACAATTTGATACTCGTGCAAATCGTACTAGCACTAATGACCCGTATACCATCAGAACTCGGAAGATAAGCATGCTTATGTGAGAATTCTATTAGGATGGGTAATTTTATGGATGTCCTGTTTTTGCATCTCATCCTTTTAGTAGAGGCGACTACTTTCGACTGTATTTCTTGTCACAACCCGAAACAGGGCCTAGCCATTTTCGGTTTGCTCCACTCCATGCTCCACGCTTCTTTGGAACACAAGGTGATTTTCCATACTATAACATAATATAAACATACATCTAGGGTGGGCACGGGTCCGGCCCAACGGGTTACGAGTCGAACCCGTTGAACCCGCCAACCCGTACGAGTTGGCCCAAAGGGTTGAGAATTTTTCGGGTTGGCCCAACGGGTTGAGTATTTTTCTTGACCCCGTCAACGAGTTGATTCGACGGGTTGAAAGTAAGGCCCATTCCGTCAATGGGTTGAAAAACCTAAACACTAAAATTAAAAAATATTCAATTTTAACCTTAAAATTTTTTAAAAAAAATTCAAAATTGGCCAACTTCAACTCGTCAACCCGTATGGGTCGACCCGTACGGGTTGACGGGTTGAAAATCGCGGCACAACCCGTACAATGATATTTAGTGGGCCAGCTCACGGGTTGACCTATTTGTACGGGTTGGACCGACCCATGCCCACCCCTACATACATCATCAAAGCATCTTATCTAAATAAACTTACACAAACTTTATCTAATTCTTTTGTACTATTCATCTCGTTAACTTTTTAATGAACTCACTTTATTCTCGACTCCATAATTACCTTCGATATCAACCGACGACTATCTCTTCCCGTGCTCCCCTTAATCTCACCTCTTCCTACAAAACTGTAGAGCGGTCATAATCGAATAATAGAAACTTCGGTTAAAACTCTTTAAACCGCTCAATCCCAAAATCCTAAAATAACTATTCCTTATAAATAATCACATTTGATGAGATCATCGGAACCCGATATCCCGAACAGGGTCAGGACCGATATACCCGATATCCCAAGTGAGCCGAACTTGGAGGCCCAGATCAGCAGAGGGCCTATTTATATCGCTTGGCCCGATCGGTCACATTCAGCGATCGGTCCCGAGCCGTGGGGCCCAGCTCCCCACATACGCCCAGACCGATCGGTCTATTTCTTGAAAGCGCTACTTCGGGCCATCCTCATGAGTCATATGCGACAAAAACCCGCGACAAACTGGTCAGTAGCGTGGTTTGGCAATGGATGTAAGCCGCTAGAAGCCAAAAAGTAGCCGGCTGGCAGCGCTGAAAGGACCGGCGCCATGCAGTTACAGGGGCTATTCCCGGCGGCTGTTTCGCCTGACGTTAGCCGACCTAGTAGCAAAGGACAGACGTAAAACGACACCCTAATGTACATAGTACAGTGGTAGTATAAAAAGGACACAGAGAGAAGGAGAAAAGAGGTCGATTCCGATTTTGGTTTTCTCCAGGAAGCTTGAGCTTTATGACTTACTCTCGATTTATTTTCGATTATCTTCCCTCTCCTTGTGGTCAATCATAAACGTGTATTGTACAATGATGAATTTGATTAGTGAACAGGCTGAGGGCACTTCTTTCAGCCTTTAGCCAAGTGATTTTTTCCTCGACTTCGAGGTTTTCCACTCTAAAAATCTGTTTGCCTCCTTTACCTTTGAATCATCAACCTTCTCCACACTTAAATAAATAACAACCGAGTTCGTCTTGCAACGAACCGGTCGACTGTTGACACCCCCGGTTTTCGAACCACAACAGTTTGGCGCCGTCCGTGGGGACGAGTTTTAATTCCCATTTGAGGTCTTTACCCGGGATAGGATAATCAAAGGCATGGCAACTGGGACTTCGACGAACGATAGTGACACGCTTCCCAGCAGTGTTCCAGCTTCAACGTTCTCCTTGCAGGACCTGGAGGCTGTTGTTAGGAAAGTTATTCTGGAAGTTACGTCGGAGAGGAGTGGNCACGCTTCTTTGGAACACAAGGTGATTTTCCATACTATAACATAATATAAACATACATCTAGGGTGGGCACGGGTCCGGCCCAACGGGTTACGAGTCGAACCCGTTGAACCCGCCAACCCGTACGAGTTGGCCCAAAGGGTTGAGAATTTTTCGGGTTGGCCCAACGGGTTGAGTATTTTTCTTGACCCCGTCAACGAGTTGATTCGACGGGTTGAAAGTAAGGCCCATTCCGTCAATGGGTTGAAAAACCTAAACACTAAAATTAAAAAATATTCAATTTTAACCTTAAAATTTTTTTAAAAAAATTCAAAATTGGCCCACTTCAACCCGTCAACCCGTATGGGTCGACCCGTACGGGTTGACAGGTTGAAAATCGCGGCCCAACCCGTACAATGATATTTAGTGGGCCAGCTCACGGGTTGACCTGTTTGTACGGGTTGGGCCGACCCATGCCCACCCCTACATACATCATCAAAGCATCTTATCTAAATAAACTTACACAAACTTTATCTAATTCTTTTGTACGATTCATCTCGTTAACTTTTTGATGAACTCACTTTATTCTCGACTCCATAATTACCTTCGATATCAACCGACGACTATCTCTTCCCGTGCTCCCCTTAATCTCACCACTTCCTACAAAACTGTAGAGCGTTCATAATTGAATAATAGAAACTTCGGTTAAAACTCTTTAAAAACTTATTTTTATTTCTAAAAATATCTTTTATTTTGAAAACTCATCTTGTTTTGAAAACTTCTTTTAAAACTCATTGTAAAACATCGCAATAAAAGTCATACTTGAAAACATAACTCTTTTAAAGCTCTTTGAAATATCTTTGTAAAACTCATTTGTCTTTGAAGCTCGTTCAATAATCTCATTTGAAAATATATTTAAAACTCACTTGAAATCTTATCCCTCTTGGGGCTCGTTCGAGACCTTATTTCAAAACTTCGTAAAAACATACTTGAAACTTTACCTATCCTTTTCGAATGTACCTTTTACTTATCTTGGCGGCTCTATTTCACATGCCCGTTGACATGTCTCGCCCAAACCGACCTCTATTTGAGGGTCGGATCTCGATGAACCATCTTTGCTTCCCCGACCTCTGTCGATTCCACCTTTACTTTGGTAACGCGTTGCACTCCTCTTTGGGGCATGCCTTGCCTTGTGGCTCAGGTGTACTAGCACGATGCCGGGTTGGTGCGTCCACCTTCCCCGAGTCTTACTTAATCGTTTGGCACATCAAAAACCTCGTGGATAAGTTGTCCCATCGAGCTTGCCCACCCGGTCAACGTAGCCCAAAAAATTTTCTTTTTACGGGATACATTGGCTCGATGGGTTGGCCCGCCTGGACAATGTAGCCCAAAACTATTTATCTTAAAATAAAATTAAATTTTGAATATAAACTTTCTATTATTTGACTAATCATTCGACTTACCTTTTACTCCGTACGTGTTACACCGCTCAATCCCAAAATCCTAAAATAACTATTCCTTATAAATAATCACATTATTTATAATTGTCACTAATCGTATCGAAATCTTATATGTAACCTCGTAATCTACTCGAAGTCCCAAATGGATAGTAACATTCCAATTAGCCCACAATATGCCTTGTACTTGATTAATCAATCGAACAGGTGAATCTGAATCGAACAATGCATCGAAAAATCAATTCTTCGAAGGTTAACGATAGGCTGACATCAAACCATGGAACGCTGAAGTCATGACAACCAACATTACAATTCTCACGGCAATTTTTCTTTTCGGCGGTAATTTATTTCTTTTCCGCGACCAATTTCCCTTTCCGCGACCAATTTCCTTTTCCGCGGCCAATTTCCCTTTCCGCGGTCAATTGTTCCCTGGTAATCAATTACTCCCGTGATTTTGTGATTCCCCTCATTAGCCACGTTCCCTTTGTACACTCTCTCTCCAATCCATTCCCCTCCACTCCTTGCACGCCATATATAATATATTACTCTTGAAAATTACCAATGTACCCCTCTTCGAAATTTTTATATTTATAGGACAATTTTATGTTAGCCTTTCATTTTGTCTATGTGAAATATTGTGTTAGATATCATCTAGATACTCATTCATTTTCTTTAACTTTGTTCTCGATCATACTTTTATATCATTAAGATTTCATTAATTGTTCGGTAACATTAATTGTTCGGTATCATGCATTCATAATTATGGAATACATCATTTTATTTTTATCACAAATTAATCCCAGATAATTACTAAGATTAGAACTATTCCAATACATGTCTCAAACTTTTTTCTCGGATATTTATGTACCTTGAAACCCCGGTCATCACATATTTTGATGTACCTTCGAATAAAATATTACTTTATTTTATTTACATCCTTGAGGTCATATTTGATATGTTTACTTGATAATACGATATGAATCTTTCTCGTCATTAATTATTTATCTCATCTCTAAAAATGTTTTCAATGCTTACTAATTTCCTTCCTGTATTAAATATAATTACATTATAATTCTTTTTTATTCCAACATTTAATCTATCGTAAGTTCCAACGATTATTCTTTTAACTAATAAGATAATATCCTATAATGTGTCATATTTTATATTGCCGAACCACTTATTAAATAGTTTCTTCTCAATATACTTTACTTACGTAATCTTGTTTGCTTATAATAATATTCATTACATTCTAATTCTCGTTGTATTGATTATAAGATATCTTGATTTACTTTTATTTAGTTTACTTTGAACTTTCATATTTCTATCGAACATTAATTTTCTTGTGTTTTACCAAAATATATCTACCTATCATTTCTTCATGACTTCTCGTACTTTCGTGTTATATATTAAGTATATTAATTAGCTAGCTAGTTTTCTAAATTCTCAGGTTATTACATTTCTCATATTAAACTAACAGAAAGTCCACCAAAATTATATTATTTTATCCCTTTTGCACCATTTCATTCGTATCTTTGAAAAGAACCTCGAAATGATATGTCTTGAGTCATACAACTCATACTTGTACAACAAGTTATTGTTGCAAAAGCATGACGGTGAAACGAAAAGCAAAAGTAATTTATAAATTGAACATTTTGATACTAGTGCAAATCGTACTAGTACTAATGCCCCGGATACCATCAGTACTCCGAAGCAATATAACCCTCCTAGGTTATATTGGGCCCACAATATAAAGCACTAATGCTCACAATATAACCCCCCTAGGTTATATTGGGCCTACAATATACGAAGTTAGCCCACAATATACGAGATTGGGCCCATAATTTCTCATTGAGGTTGGATCACAAAGAGAAAAAACACATGAGTTTCGAAGCAAAAACACCCAAGTTGGAGCCCAAAGAACAAAAACACCCAAGTTGGAAGAAAAACCACGTGAGTTGCTACACAAATAGCAAAAAAACACGCATGTTTGAAAGCAAAAACATGCGAGTTGGAGCACAAAAAAAACACACGTGTTTCGAAGCAAAAGCACGCGAGTAAGAGAACAAAGAGCAAAAACACGTGAGTTGAAGCACAAATAGCAAAAAACACGCAAGTTTGAAAACAAAAACAAGCGAGTTGGAGAAAAAAGAGCAAAAACAAGCTAGTTTCGAAGGAAAAACACGCGAGTTAGAGCACAAAGATCAAAACCAAAAGAGTTTGGAAGAAAAACACGTGAGTTGAAGAAAAAATAGCAAAAAACAAGCGAGTTAGAAAGCAAAACACGTGAGTTTGGAACACAAATAGCAAAAAACACGTGAGTTTGAAAGCAAAAATACGCGAGTTCCGAAGCAAAAACACGCAAGTTAGATCACAAAGAACAAAAAGCACGCATGTTTGAAAGCAATAACATGAGAGTTGAAGCACAAAAAGCAAAAACACATGAGTTAGAGAACAAAAAGCAAAAACACACGAGTTTGGAAGCAAAAACACGCTAGTTGGAGCACAAATAACAATAAACACGCGAGTTTGATAACAAAAACAAGCGAGTTTGAGAATACAGAGCAAAAACACGCCAGTTTCGAAACAAAAAAACACGAGTTAGAGCACAAAGAGCAAAAACACACGAGTTTGGAAGAAAAAACACATGAGTTGGAGAACAAATAGCAAAAAACACGCGAGTTTGAAAGCTAAAACTCGCGAGTTGGAGCAAAAAGAGCCAAAACACACGATTTTGGAAGAAAAAACACGTGAGTTAGAGAACAAATAGAAGAAAACACACGAGTTTGGAAAAAAACATGCGAGTTGGAGCATAAAGAGCAAAAAGATGCAGTTCTCGATGCAAAAACATGCGAGTTAGAACACAAAGAACAAAAACACACGAGTTTGGATAAAAAAACAAGTGAGTTAGAGAACAAATAGTAAAAACAAGCGTGTTTGGAAGCAAAAACATGTGAGTTGGAACACACAGAGCAAAAACACGCGAGTTTCGAAGCAAAAAAACAAGAATTAGGGAAAAAGAGCAAAAAACACACGAGTTTGGAAGCAAAAACTGATGAGTTGGAGCACAAATAGCAACAAACAACTGTGTATGAAAGGAAAAACATGCGAGTTGGAGAACAAAAAGCAAAAACACACGAGTTTGTAAGAAAAAACACGTGAGTGGAGAACAAATAGCAAAAAACACGCATGCTGTAAAGCAAACACCTGCGAGTTAGAGTACAAAAGCAAAAACACGGGAGTTTGGAAGCAAAAACACGTGAGTTGGAGCACATATAGCAAAAAATACGCGAGTTTGAAAGCAAAAACACGGGAGTTGGACCACAAAGAGCAATAACACGCGAGTTAGAGCCCTAAGAGCAAAATCACACGAGTTTATAAGAAAAAAACACGTGAGTTGGAGCACAAATAGGAAAAAATACGCGAGTTTGGAAGCAAAAACTTGCGAGTCTGAGCACAAAGAACA
Source organism: Utricularia reniformis (assembly GCA_009725065.1). Taxonomy (NCBI): domain Eukaryota; kingdom Viridiplantae; phylum Streptophyta; class Magnoliopsida; order Lamiales; family Lentibulariaceae; genus Utricularia; species Utricularia reniformis. Next base: position 327,148 of record RWGZ01000077.1, read on the forward strand.
AAAATACGCGAGTTAGAGCACAAAGAGCAAAAACACACGAGTTTCGAAGAAAAATCAAGTGAGTTAGAGCACAAATAGCAAAAAACACGCGTGTTTGAAAGTAAAAACATGCGAGTTGGAGCTCAAAGTGTAAAAAATGGGAGTTTCGAAGCAAAAACAAGTGAGTTAGAGAACAAAGAGCAACAACAAATGAGTTTGGAAGCAAAAACACAGGGGGGGCACAAATAGCAGAAAACACACGAGTTTGAAAGCAAAAACACGTGAGTTGGAATACAAAGAGAAAAAAACACACGTATTTGGTAGAAAAAACAGTTTAGTTGGAGCACAAATAGCAAAAAACACGCAAGTTTGAAAGCAAAAACACGTGAGTTTGAGCAAAAAGAACAAAAACACACGTATTTGGGAGAAAAAACACTTTGGTTGGAGCACAAATAGCGAAAAACACGCAAGTTTGGAAGGAAAAACTCGTGAGATGGAGCACAAAGATAAAAAACACGTGTGTTTCAATGCAAAAACACGCGAGTTAGAGCACAGAGAGCAAACTCACACGAGTTTGGAAAAAAAAACACGTGAGTTGGAGCACAAATAGCTAGGGGTGAGCATTCGGTACTGATATTACTCGGGGTATTTTCTGTATTACGACACCCCGGGAGTTTGTCTGACGTGGAAAGGTGGTATTTTCGGTATTCGTGTTTATGTAGTTGTATTTTCGTACATTTGTGATGCGGCATATTTTTATGGGGTATTCTTGTAGTTCGGACCTCTCGGACCTATATATGGGCATTTAAATGGCATCTCTATCAGTCTCGGATAAATTCAGTCCCGTATGTGGGTAAGGGTATTTTCATAATTTAGCACCCGAGGGCATGACAGTAAGTATTGAAGATAGTGTGGGCTGTATATTCGATATATGGAGGCAAGGAATTATTATACGAGGTTTTTATAGTAGTGTCTCACCGACCTTTTCGTCTAATTCTCGATCGGGATGCATTTCCGAAGTTCGAGGGCGGTATGACATTTATTCAAGTTGAATTAAATATTACTTTAGTACTTTGGGCTGAATCAAGTAGAATTAGACTCCTTGACCTGAAACTTATTAATTGAGCTGAATTTATTTATAAATATGAGCCATAAGGCACTAAGAAAGGGTTAAGATTCTTTTTGTACTTCCCAAGGCAAGCCTCTCACTCGAACTTGTGACGGTACCCGCGAGATTTCGATTTTAAGCCTCAATCCACGATTTTTCCCTCAAAATGTCGCGAGTCGCGACTTTGTGTCCCAAAAGTCGCGACAAGATCCGTGACACCTGGCCTGACTCACGACACCTGACTTGGATACGCAGTTTCGTATCTTAGTTCGTCAAGGCAGACCCGTGACTTTTTGCCTGAGTTGCGACTTTTCGCACCTCTTGTCTCGCGACTTTTTGCTTGGGCAGGGAATTCGCGAGTTTTTGTAGAAAACTCGCCACCAACATTTTCCATGACGGTAGAGGAAAGATTTTGCCTTCAATGGAAGTTTTACAAAGTCAATGGAATACTTCGAATGCGTTATCCCCATTTTCCATGGCAATCATTAATGCTACAAGATTTGAGTACATTGAGATGCCGAAGTATCTCCCACAGTGTCACGCCCCAAAATCGGACCTAGGCATTTCCGATGCGCGACATGCCGTACTCCATTCTTCTTTGGAACACAAGGCGTTTATCATATTACATTATCAATAAAACTTACAACATCAAAATAAAACTATAAATAAACTTCTACAACTTTATCTCATTCATTTCAAATCTTCCTCTCGGTAACATATTAACAAGTTCACTTTTCTCCCGACTTCATAATCACTCTCGGTATCAGCCGATGACTAACTCATTCCACGATTTTCTTAATCTCTTCATTTCCTACAAACTGTAGAGCGGTCATAATCGAATAATTGAAACTTCGGTTAAAACTCTTTAAAAACATATCTTTATTTCGAAAACATCTTTTCTTTTGAACACTCTTCTTACTTTGAAAACTTCTTTAAACACTCATCCTAAAATATCTTTGTAAAAGTCATACTTGAAATTTAACTATTTTTAAAGCTTTTTGAAATATCTTATGAAACTCGTTAAAACTCATTTCTCTTTGAAGCTCATTTAAATCACGTTTGAAAACCTCTTGTGTACTCTCTTAAAAACTTATCCCTCTCGGGACTTTTTCGAATTTTTATCTTAAAAACCTCACAAAACTTACTTGAAACCTTACTTGAAACTTTACTTGAAACATTACTTTAAACATTACTTACCCTTTTCTCATGTGCCTTTTACTTATCTTGTCGGCTCTATTTTACATGCCCGGTGACATGTCCCGTCGAAGCCGACCGTTAGCTGTTGGTCGGCTCGACGAGCTATATGCTTCCCTTCCTCAAGAGGGTACTCAGGCGCTATCCCATTTCTCAATCGGGTCCATTCTGCACTTTCCTACATATCTTTCTATTTTGGAACTCATCGTTCCCTTCATTAGGCATGCCCTCCCTTTGACAAATCGTGTGCTAGACACGATGCCGGGTTCGGTCGGATGGTCTATCCTTCCTCACCCCGAGTCTTATTCTTTCATAACATTTCATAAAAACAATATAAGGACAGTCTCTCACGACGGGCGCTCGCACCCGCAGGGACAATGTATCTCAAAACATTCTAATTTAAACATTTCATTGTAAAAAGAATAAAATAGCATGCACTTTCTATTATTTGATTGATCATCACGCGTACCTCTTTTTCGTACGTTATCCACAACTCTATCCCACAATCCCAATTTAGTACCATCCCTTTACTCCCGAATTAGCACCTAACATCAAGTTGCAACTTTACACATAAATCAATTTGCAATAGAAGAACCACACGTTAACTAACCTCTAATCTCCCTAGGTTAACTAGAAACATGCCAATAGCGTGTTACCAAATATTTACCTCGCTGCAATAGTGCCCCATTTTGAATTATGTACTCAACTTTTCCTTTTTCCCTACGGATATCAATGTAAAGCCATCCGAAACATGTCTGCTGCACATTTCCATTGTGTGACTTGGATGGGAACCATTTTTGCTTTATTTAACAGAATCGGGAGAATGATTCAATAAAACTATTTGTCGAGTTGTTGCTTTACGCCCTTGGAAAGCACTGAATCTCGTTTCCATAGTGTATGGGGAGGAACAGCCCCATACTTCAAGACACGAAAAGGATCTTTGAGGGATTGGTTCGTACCCGGACTTCCCACAACCAAGAAACACACCTTGCATTTGATAACTACTAAAACCGCCTACGGTTCAATTGCCTCCGAAACCATGATCAATGCCAAGGATTCACCATATCACTTAGTGACATCCCATTCTTATTTGGTGGTTTCTGCAGCCGCACTACTCCTCCATTCATTCTTTTTAATTATTTTTTACCTATTATCCCCTTTGTTTATTAAAACGTAGGATGGGCCTCCAAATCTAATATTAAGCCCAATAATCATATATTATTGAGTAATTATCTAACTTAAAGTATCGTTTCACAATCACGTATGATCTAAATTTAATTTAATTATTACATTTCTTCCTCAATTCGATCTAGTTTAGCCTAAATCATGAAACACTTCTTAATGAAATTTTACTTCTTATAACATAGCTTAATTTATCATGTCTACACAAAATAAATTAATTCACTCCTTATAATATATCATAAACTTTATCGAATATTTTAATAGTTACTATTTTATTCTAATATAATATATTGTAAATTAATATTATAGATCCTAACTATATTCCTAATATTATTCACAAAATATATTTATATCATCAATTTATTAGTATAATTACCCATTTCTATTACATTGAAACTAAAATATATATCCAATATATTCAATTTTAGTATCTTCATATTATATACTCAATAATATTTATAAGTTATCCAATTCTCCTAAAATTTTGGGTTATGACAATCCACCCACCTTATAATGAGTTTCTTCCTCGAAACTCATCCTTATTATATTAAACTCCTAACCTTGTAGTTTCTCTAAATTTTTGGGTCATTACATCCTACCCACCTTAATATTGATTTTCGTCCTGAAAACTCGCCGTTAAAATATTCAACTATTATTCTTCTTTAGTTTATCTAAATTTTCGGGTTATTACACGCAATATCAGGGATCGACTGACCCCCATGCTCATACTTTGAACCTGGAAATTCGTGTTAGTTTAATGAATTTCACTGATGCCGCCATGTGTTTCATTTTCGTTGCATCCTTAAAGGAGTCGGCTCTTCGGTGGTTCAATCGATTATCGAGGTTTTCTATTGTTTCGTACAAGGACTTTAAGGATCAATTCTATTCGGCGTTCGCGCCCTTTAATGCATCGGTGAAGTCTATTACATCTTTGACTGCATTGCGGTATTATTCTTAGTAAAAATTGTTGAGTTTTGTTACTCGTTTTGAGGTGGAGTGTAGAAAGATTCCCTGGATTATTGTCAACGAGAAAGTCGGGGTACTGCAGTTAATTTTGGCCGTCATCCTTTGTGTAACTCTTTGAATAGGGATCCACGAGAAAACATGGAGGAGCTTGCATTGCGATGCACACAGTACATTCGAGAAGAGGAAGTATTGCGCAATCATGAGGTGATTGAAGTTCGTACTTATGGATTGCAAAATATTGCTGCAAATCGAGTGAAGGACAAGAATATTGCATTATCAAAACCAAGGATAAGGATTATTCCAACATATAGTTATGAGGAAATTTTCGCTATTATTGAAGAAAAGAAAGGTGTGTCCCTCAGGTACCCTCCTCCATTACGAGTCTTAGATATTTTTGGGTCATTACATCCTACCCACCTTAATATTGATTTTCGTCCTGAAAACTCGCCGTTAAAATATTCAACTATTATTCTTCTTTAGTTTATCTAAATTTTCGGGTTATTACACGCAATATCAGGGATCGACTGACCCCCATGCTCATACTTTGAACCTGGAAATTCGTGTTAGTTTAATGAATTTCACTGATGCCGCCATGTGTTTCATTTTCGTTGCATCCTTAAAGGAGTCGGCTCTTCGGTGGTTCAATCGATTATCGAGGTTTTCTATTGTTTCGTACAAGGACTTTAAGGATCAATTCTATTCGGCGTTCGCGCCCTTTAATGCATCGGTGAAGTCTATTACATCTTTGACTGCATTGCGGTATTATTCTTAGTAAAAATTGTTGAGTTTTGTTACTCGTTTTGAGGTGGAGTGTAGAAAGATTCCCTGGATTATTGTCAACGAGAAAGTCGGGGTACTGCAGTTAATTTTGGCCGTCATCCTTTGTGTAACTCTTTGAATAGGGATCCACGAGAAAACATGGAGGAGCTTGCATTGCGATGCACACAGTACATTCGAGAAGAGGAAGTATTGCGCAATCATGAGGTGATTGAAGTTCGTACTTATGGATTGCAAAATATTGCTGCAAATCGAGTGAAGGACAAGAATATTGCATTATCAAAACCAAGGATAAGGATTATTCCAACATATAGTTATGAGGAAATTTTCGCTATTATTGAAGAAAAGAAAGGTGTGTCCCTCAGGTACCCTCCTCCATTACGAGTCTTAGATATTTTGCCGTTTTCATCGGAGTATCGGACACACTACCAATGAATGTCGAGAACTGATGTCCGAAGTTGAAAGATTACTAGAACTTGGTCAACTGGATGAATTGATAAATTCCGTTGAAAGAATGCCCGAACTCGAACCGGGGAAAGTTAGTTTGAATATCCAACAAGGGAAGGTAGAGAATTTTGCCAAGATTGATTTTCCACGACCCGATACAAGAGGATGTGGATATGGAGGACATCACGACCATTACCCTAGGGGTGGCCAACGAGGAAACTTTAATGGAGGTCTGCAGAACCGCAGAGATGCGAGAAGGGAGAATTACCGTGGTCGCCGTAGGAACAATCATCAACGAAATCAGCAGAGTAATCGTCGGGAAGTTAATCAACCTACACAAAGAAATAAGCAACAACCGCCTCCTCCTCCTCCTGCTGGCCCAATCCCGGGTCACTCCATTATGAATATTGAATAAGTAGAACCTAGGTGGGGTAATCTTGGACAAAAAAATATGACTATCGCGGGAGGAAGGAGCGTTGGAAATTCGAACAGTGCTGGGAAGCGATCCCATCGGGAATTAGAGCAAAAAGTACGATTCATGGAAGTTAATCTGGTCCAACTCTCCGATTTGGAGAAAATGGCTAAATCTATTGTGTAACACCCTCATTATGGGCCTAGTTGTTTTGTAAAAATACGATAATTAAAACGGAAATATTCGAATGCAAATTTAAAACATAGTTCGAAACATGAAAATACGATAACATAATTTAGAGTATTCTCCAAAGGACCGGACTCTATCACCGGACAACCGACGACCTTCTTCCCATTCCCCTCTCATACCTCGTCCGCGTCACCTACAAAATCTGTAAAGCGGTCACAATTTATTAAAGGAAACTTCACACACGCTACACGTTATCTTTTCGTTTCTTAATTAAACCGTACACGCACACGTGAATCATTCCACTTAACCGTTCCCCTTATTTCCCTCTTCTTTTACCCTTATCATTCCCGTCATTCATTAACTTTACTGTTGCCGAGATTACATGCTCGGTGCATGACCCGCCCAAGCCAACCGTTAGCTGTTGTATGACTCGACGAGCCATATGCTTCCCTTCCCCGGGTGGGTGCTTAGGTGCTACCCCTTTTTCCACCCGGATCCGTTCTGCCCTCTTCGTACATATCTTTTCCTTTTTGGAACTTACCGTTCCCTTCATCAGGCATGCCCTTCCTTTGGCGAATCGTGTACTAGGCACGATGCCGGGTTCGGTCGGACGGTCCATCCTTCCTCACCCCGAGTCTTATTATCATTTACCTCATTCATTCGTATCTTTTCTTCCTTCTTTANCCGCCTACGGTTCAATTGCCTCCGAAACCATGATCAATGCCAAGGATTCACCATATCACTTAGTGACATCCCATTCTTATTTGGTGGTTTCTGCAGCCGCACTACTCCTCCATTCATTCTTTTTAATTATTTTTTACCTATTATCCCCTTTGTTTATTAAAACGTAGGATGGGCCTCCAAATCTAATATTAAGCCCAATAATCATATATTATTGAGTAATTATCTAACTTAAAGTATCGTTTCACAATCACGTATGATCTAAATTTAATTTAATTATTACATTTCTACCTCAATTCTATCTAGTTTAGCCTAAATCATGAAACACTTCATAATGAAATTTTACTTCTTATAACATAGCTTAATTTATCATGTCAACACAAAATAAATTAATTCACTCCTTATAATATATCATAAACTTTATCGAATATTTTAATAGTTACTATTTTATTCTAATATAATATATTGTAAATTAATATTATAGATCCTAACTATATTCCTAATATTATTCACAAAATATATTTATATCATCAATTTATTAGTATAATTACCCATTTCTATTACATTGAAACTAAAATATATATCCAATATATTCAATTTTAGTATCTTCATATTATATACTCAATAATATTTATAAGTTATCCAATTCTCCTAAAATTTTGGGTTATGACAATCCACCCACCTTATAATGAGTTTCTTCCTCGAAACTCATCCTTATTATATTAAACTCCTAACCTTGTAGTTTCTCTAAATTTTCAGGTCATTACATCCTACCCACCTTAATATTGATTTTCGTCCTGGAAACTCGCCGTTAAAATATTCAACTATTATTCTTCTTTAGTTTATCTAAATTTTCGGGTTATTACACGCAGTATCAGGGATCGACTGACCCCATGCTCATACTTTGAACCTGGAAATTCGTGTTAGTTTAATGAATTTCACTGATGCCGCCATGTGTTTCATTTTCGTTGCATCTTTAAAGGAGTCGGCTCTTCGGTGGTTCAATCGATTATCGAGGTTTTCTATTGTTTCGTACAAGGACTTTAAGGATCAATTCTATTTGGCGTTCGCGCCCTTTAATGCATCGGTGAAGTCTATTACATCTTTGACTGCATTGCAGTATGATTCTTAGGAAAAATTTTTGAGTTTTGTTACTCGTTTTGAGGTGGAGTGTAGGAAGATTCCATGGATTATTGTCAACGAGAAAGTCGGGGTACTGTAGTTAATTTTGGCCGTCATCCTTTGTGTAACTCTTTGAATAGGGATCCACCAGAAAACATGGAGGAGCTTGCATTGCGATGCACACAGTGCATTCGAGAAGATGAAGTATTGCACGATCATGAGGTGATTGAAGTTCGTACTTATGGATCGCAAAATATTGCTGCAAATCGAGTGAAGGACAAGAATATTGCATTATCAAAACCAAGGATAAGGATTATTCCAGCATATAGTTATGAGGAAATTTTCGCTATTATTGAAGAAAAGAAAGGTGTGTCCCTCAGGTACCCTCCTCCATTACGAGTCTTAGATATTTTGCCGTTTTCATCGGAGTATCGGACACACTAACAATGAATGTCGAGAACTGATGTCCGAAGTTGAAAGATTACTAGAACTTGGTCAACTGGATGAATTGATAAATTTCGTTGAAAGAATGCCCGAACTCGAACCGATGAAAGTTAGTTTGAATATCCAACAAGGGAAGGTAGAAAATTTTGCCAAGATTGATTTTCCACGACCCGATACAAGAGGACGTGGATATGGAGGACATCACGACCATTACCCTAGGGGTGGCCAACGAGGAAACTTTAATGGCGGTCTGCAGAACCGCAGAGATGCGAGAAGGGAGAATTACCGCGGTCGCCGTTGGAACAATCAGCAACGAAATCAGCAGAGTAATCGTCGGGAAGTTAATCAATCTGCACAAAGAATTAAGCAACAACCGCCTCCTCCTCCTCCTGCTGGCCCAAACCCGGGTCAGCCTGTAATAGCCGAGAAAAAGATATGTCGAAACAAATAGTAGGGAATGTAAAGGTAAAGTTTAGACGAGAGATAATGAGAGATACGGGAACGAAAGAACGTAAAAGGGAACGAAGAATAGAAAAGTAAAGAAAAAGATAAAAGAGGGGTCAAAGGTAAAGGAAGGAGGGGTCAAAGTGTGAATTAGAAAAGTTAGGATGTCTATAAATAGGGGTGAGGAGGCCCAAAAACGAGCTAATCATCATTAAGACCCGAAAACTCGAAAACTGCCGCGAAGAAGGAAATTATCGCGGAATTTTGGACTGCATGCATTTTATCGCGAAAAATTTTGTGAAGGAATTTGTCGCGGATTTCACGTGAAGAGGAAATTGTCGCGAAAGTGAAACAGGTGTAAATTATCGCGGAATTTTGGACTGCATGCATTTTTATCGCGAAAACTTTAGTGAAGGAAATTGTCGCGGATTTCACGTGAAGAGGAAATTGTCGCGAAAATGAAACATGTGTAAATTATCGCGGATTTGCTTAGTGAAGAGAATTGTCGCGGATTTTCTTAGTAAAGAGAATTGTCGCGGATTTGGTTTCAAGAGTAAATTATCGCGGATTTCATATTGCAGCATAGAATTATCGTGAATTTCGAGGAAATTCTAAATTTAGGTGTTTTCGTCGCGTCTCGACGTCGGATCGTAAGAGGAACGGAACACGTAAAGTCTACGGTAACCACATAGTTAACAATAGGATAATAACGTCCAAATTCGAGTAACTAAAACGTATTACGAAATGCAGGATAGCGCGGAAAGACTATCGCAAGCGAAAGCAACGGTAAGCGGAGTGAACACAATATAGTAAGGGAAGGTTCAGACTTATGGAATGGGATTGGGTTAATAAAGAAGGAAGAAATGATACGAATGAATGAGATAAATGATAATAAGACTCGGGGTGAGGAAGGATGGACCGTCCGACCGAACCCGACATCGTGCCTAGTACACGATTCGCCAAAGGAAGGGCATGCCTGATGAAGGGAACGATAAGTTCCAAAGAGGAAAAGATACGTACGAAGAGGGCTAAACGGATCCGGGTGGAAAAAGGGGTAGCGCCTAAGTACCCACCCGGGGAAGGGATGCATATGGCCCGTCGAGTCATCCAACAGCTAACGGTTGGCTTGGGCGGGACATGCACCGTGCATGTTAATCTCGCCAACAGAAAAGTTAATGAATGTTGGAAATGATAAGGGTAAAAGAAGAGGAAATAAGGAAACGGTTAAGTGAAATGGTTCATGTGTGTGTGTATGATGTAACTAAGAAGTAAGAAGGATAATGTGTAGTGTGTGTGAAGTTTCCTTTAATAGATTGTGACCGCTTTACAGATTTTGTAGGTGACGCAGGTGAGATATGATAGGGACAGGGAAGGAGGTC
>RWGZ01000077.1:341255-441100 GCA_009725065.1 Utricularia reniformis
GTTATTTTAATTTTTATTTATTGTCAGGTTTAAATTAATCTATCGAGGTTGTTCATATATATTTCCCAACAACTCAATCGCGGATGGATTGGAACATTGATCGTAATATCTCATCAATAAATGTGGATACTTCACATGGGTTGTTTGCTCATATTTTCAATATAATTATTCAAAATGTTTGAAAATGATTAAATGTAGTCTCGGAAAGATTAGAGGTAGTTTATTATATAAAGAAAATGGCAAATTTGGTTCCCAAAGTTGATTAAAGAAAATGGGTTTTGTTTATTAGAATAAAGAAAGGAGAAGTTCTAAGAATTTTCCCTTTCATTATATATAATTTCTATAATGACTTATTCTATGTAACATCAACATCCTTTTGCCCTATTGTTTTTTATTACGAGAAAATGACACATTTAATCCCCAAAGTTTGTACGAAATGGCAAATTTGGATCCCAAAGTTTTAAACGGTAGATTTAGTTCCCAAAATTTCACGTTGTAGAAAATTTGGTCCCAAAATTTGGTTAATTTGGCAAATTGGGTCCCAAAATTTTAACATTTTGGCAAAATCGATCCCTAAACTTTAATATTGGCAATACCAATCCCCAAAGTTTACACATAGTAACAAATCTAATCCCCGAAATTTCAAAAATTAGGCAAAATTGGTTAAGGGGAAAAGGAGAAAACCGAAAAAGAGGAAAATCTTGTTTTCGTTCTCAAGTATCCCTTTTATAGGCATTTTCTGCTGTGTGAACAGTATGGTGTCGTTTTGTGTTTGTCCCATGCGGCTAGGTTGGCTCGTATCGGGCGGGACAACCGCTGGGCGTAGCTCTAGCGGGCTGCGTGGCGCCAGGTCTTTCGGCGCTACTAGCCGGCTGTCTCCAGACTAGAGGAGGCTCGTACAACTCTGTCAGACACGCCTCTAACAAGATTATCAGAGGCTATTGTCACATGTTGAGGAGTGCGGATGGCACGAAGCGTAATCTGTGCGTCCTGGACCGATGAGGAGGAGAACGCATGATTCCATCGATCGGTCCCGATCACTAAGATAGGGTCTTCAGGCCCGACTGTTCTCGCTGGGCCGTCCATTCGTGTGAGCTGGATCCGGGCCTCCAAGTTCGGCTTATGTCACTTGGGCTGGCCTGGCTAAGCTTGGGCCTAACCAGGTTCGGGGTACTAGGTTCCGAAGGTCTCATCACTAGCTCCTCGAACTTTATCGCCATTGTGTTGGTGATGTAAGTTCGACCATAAGATTGAGAGCGTTTGAGGCAGGGGTACCCGATCAAACCAACGGAGGACCGTACCCGAACTGGTTGTGACATCGTCCTAGAGGAACGATCCTGTACTTAAGAAATTTCAAGGCATCAATTTTCAAATTTGAAATCTGTAATGGTCATGGGCAAAAGCGTAATTCTGGGCTCTATAATAGCCTTTGCCTTTCCGTATTCCAAAGGGGGGACATGCCGTCAGACTGCAACCGCCTGTAGGGGTGACATGTCACCCTGTGAGTGGCCAATGCACAGCTATAAAAGTCGGAATTTCGGTACTGTGCAACCACTACTGCAATTCGTGAAACGAAAATCTGAGCCTTAGAGTTCTCTGGCGATTTCCTTCGACCGTCTTCAAACTCCGATTTCCTCTCAAATCTTAAGGTAACCATCTATGGCACCCCGTAGGGCTAGGTATTAAATTGTCTCTGACATAGACCTCGAAGGATTTCGGGTCAAATTTTCGATCCCTGCTCATTATCCCATCTGGAGGGGGAAGGAAGACGTTCACTGCTTCCTTCCCGCTGAGATGAATGTTCCTGCTATGGCCTTACCCATTAGCTACGCCTCCCTGAGGTCCAGCCGTACTTCGGGAGATTCACTGTCCCACATTCGCTCATTTTCCAGGTAGTTACGTTTACATAGTAGCCTTTATCTTTAATTGTCATAGGCAGGGGGTAGAACCAACCCTGAGAGATTTTTCAACCTGTCTCGGTGGGATCCCGGAGGGGAAGGAGGTTGCTAGGAGGTCGTAAGTTGTACTATCTAGCGACCCGAACGAAGGATTGTATTATCGTTGACAAGGAAGACTCCCTTCATGAATGGGAGTCTTGCTATGTCTGGATAGACATCCTGAGGGAAGACCTGTTGAATGTCACCTTCCTAACCTCCCATCCTGATATCGGGAAGTTGGACTGAACCCGGATCAACCCATCCCGCCAGGATATCGCCAATACCTTGGCAAGGCTTCCTCCTCCCGAAAGATGTCTAAAACGAATAGACATACTTCGGCAGAAGAAGCTGCTAGAGATAGGGGTGGCAAGCAGGACCGGTGCCCCTGCCCCAAAGGGGATATTCTCTAGCTCCGACTCGTCGGAGTCAGATGGATCGGATATGACTTTAGCTTGCTTTAGTTCATATCTCATTATCGTTATTATTCTTCTTTTGCAGATTCCACAGATACGATGTCTGGAAACCGACTTGCTGCGTTAGCTGCTGCTGGAAAGGCCAAGAAAGACGCCAAACTGCAGGCATCCAAGCCAACCTTCAACGCCGCTGCTGGGTCTTCGCGATCCACGGGAAGTTCTAGCAGTCAGAGGCCGGAGCCCCGATCAATGGAAAAGGTGGACGAGGTGATTTCTAAAAGAATTCGCTCGTCAGGCCTTCCCACCATGTACATAACTACCCTGTGGATCTTAACGTCGTGCGGTTGTTATTGCAGGGTTCAATGCGGGTGGAGGATGTCCCACAATCTCCAGCTTGGTGGACAAAGTGTCAAAGTCTCCTGTCCCTCCAATCATGAGCAAGCGGGGCTCCTAAGAGGATGCCTCGAGGCTATACAAGAGGTTGCGGTCGGCAGTGAGCATGACCCGTTGCCCCGATCCCAGCGAAAGGGATCACCATTGGGGAAAGATCGGTCCCCTCCACATCGAGCCTGGAATCCGTTCAGGAGGCTATCCAGGAGATGGTTGCCTCCATTTCAAAAGCTCGGGGACCGAAAAGGGTCCCCCCTCATGGAAAGACGCTGCTCTTGAAGAATACTGACTTTTGGGGAGAAGGAACACACCTGGTATCGACGGCGCACTCTCCGGCCTCGTGCTATCCTATCTGGAGCCCCAGGACGTGGTAAGTTATCTTCAACTCTCGTCGCCCGATCGGGTTTTTGTTCTGATCAATGTTGTTTCTTGCAGGCACGTAGAATGGCTTTGGACCTTGCCTGTGCCGTCCAGCTAAACCGAAACATCTATTCGGCTTCTGAAGATCTGGAGAGTCGACTTGCCTTAGCTTAGCGGCAAGTCGAGATTAAGCAACAAGAGCTGGAATCGGTCCAGGCCGATCGGGACCGTCTGAATGGAGAGCTTCTTGGGGCGGGCACTGAGCTTTCGCTAGCTACCTCCAAGGTGGGAGAAGCCCAAGCAGCTGCGAACTCCGCAACGGCCCGTGTTTTGCAACTGGAGCGTTAGATCCAAGAGCTATCTAACGAGAGCAACAGACTTCTCCTTCGATCCCAAGAGGAAAAAGATGCCTTGAATGAAGAACTGGTTAGGGGTAAAGATGCAACTGAGGGAGCGGTTTGGGAAGCTCTTCTGGGTTTTGCCCGATCGCCGCTGATGTTTGCCTTAGCGGCAAATGTTTACGGACCGAGCGTCTCTCAATACATAGATAACATGAAGGACCAAATGATCAGTAAATTTGGTCTAGATCCCGATGATGAGCGTTGGGAGACGATCGACCCCCTAACCAAGGATGGAAGCTTCCCTGAGATCCCAGAGCTAGAAGAGCCCCCATTGGAAAACGATTCCAACTATCCCCTCTTTGACCTGATGGAGAGATCGGTCAATGAGATAGTTGAAGAGAGGGGGAAAAGGTGGAAGATCTCAAGGCATGAATCGCGGATAAGTCTGGAGAAGCAGATGAGGAAGATGGACAGATAGACTAGATCTCTAATTTTCAAGTCTCTTCTTTTCTGTATTTGTTTTTTGTAAACTCCATTTCTTCTATAGAATTTTTCCGATAAGTATAAGATCGAGGTTCACGTTGAACCCGGACCGAACGGTCCTCTCAACTAAACTTTGAGTTTTGCTAGGCTTAATAAGTTAGGGGATTTTAACTGCGCCAACAGACCATACTTGAATCCGTCCCTGTAAAATATTATGACATTGGTGGCGTTGTCTTAGTTCTTTATAAGTCCCTTGGCAAGCTTAACCGAAGCCCCGGTTCTGAGGATAGTCCCATGGCGAGCTTTGTCTTGCGCTTTGACTGGCTGACTCTGTCTCTGTTATCTCGTTCATGGCTAAGCACAAAGAAGCAAGAACTGTTCCAGGTGGTGGGTGCCATCGAAGGGAAATTAAGTTCGTAGTGAGTTCTGAGAGTTTTGAAATTCATCGAAGTACTCAGCAAGCGTGGAAGCAACTGACTCGTCAAAGCGGTCACACTACTTGGGAGCCTTATGGATGGACCGCTACAGACACCAGTCCAAACTCGTCCAGAAAATCTAACTTCAAGATCGGTCACTCACCTAGCTAGAAATAGTTTGTATTGCATCTATTGCAACTTATTCATATATGAGAAATATTTTACGGTTCAGAATTACCAAATAACTGTCAAAGGTTGTATAAAAAATACTGCCTTAGGTTCATAACATTACAGGTTTGTGGGATCTCGTTTCCATCTAAAGTCTCTAACTTATAAGTCACAGCCTCTAAGTTTTTCAGGATGCGATAGGGCTCTTCCCAATTCCTGTCCAGCTTCCCAACGTGTCTATGAACTCTCACATTCCTGAGAACGAGGTCGCCTTCCGAGAAGTCCTTGGGCAAGACCCGTTTTTAGGAGCCCGCTCCATAGTTCGCTGATAAACACACATGCGCACATAGATGGCGTTCCGCTTTTCTTTAATCATTTCCAAGTCCAAGGACCTTCGTTCATCATTCAAATGCTCGTCATATTGGGTGATTCGAGGTGATCGTATGGAAACCTCCAATGGATTGATCGCTTCGGACCCGTGTACCAAAGAAAATGGATATTCCTGCGTCGTTGAGCGGGGTGTGGTCCGATAAACCCATAGAACCTCGTAGATATGATCGAGCCACTTTCTACCCAAATCTTCCAACTTAGTTTTCAATCCCTTGCGGATAACTTTGTTGGAGACCTCTGTCAATCCGTTAGTTTGGGGGTGGGCCACCGACGAGAAATGCTGAGCAATACCTAATCTGACACAAATATCACGAACGACTTTACCGCGGAATTGAAGTCCATTGTCTGATACAAAAGCCCGAGGCACTCCGAAGCGGCTTATAATGTTCTTCCATAGGAAGTGTTTCACCACCGCTTCGGCCTCGATCCACTTTGTATAGTACTTAACCGCCACGATGCAAAACTTATGCATTACCGATTGGGGAAACGGTCACAAGATATCAATCCCCCATCTATCGAACGGACAAGGAAGTGGAGTCATTGATAGGAGAGCTCCTGGTAGTTGGGGGACCGGAGCATGATGTTGGCAAGCAGCGCAGCGTTTCGTGTACTTTTTAGCATCCTCGAGCAGCGTCGGCCAAAAATACACTGCCCTAATAATGCGATGATACAAAGATCGGGTCCCAGAGTGTATACCGCATTTCCCCTCATGAACATAGATCATGACGGCCTTAGCCTCCATAGGGGACAGAGATCGCAAGAGCAGTCCTTCAAAACTCCTCTTGAATAATCGCTCATCATTTAACACATATCGTTTGGCCCGGGTTTCAATCTTTATGGCCTCAGATGCATTCTCTGGTAGATGGCTATTGGAAAGATATTTGATAAAGGGGTCCATCCATGTGAGTTCCCTGGTGCGTCAATGGCGTTTATTTTTAGGTCCTGAAGTTCATGGCACAAAGCTCAATTTCTTCATGTGACTGTTCGGTCACAGATATCTCAACTGAAGGTCGGTCCTGAATGTGGACCGATATGGTGTCTGGTCCAATATCTGGTAATCCTGCAGCTAATCTGGCTAATGCATCGGCCACCTTATTTTGTTCTCTAAGCACGTGGTCAAGTGAGAATTCACTGAACTTCTTCGACAACTCCAGGACATTTGCATTATATAGCTTCATGGTTGGCTCATGTGTTCCAGCACCAACTTGGAGTCCGAGAACATTCGCACTTTAGCAACTCCCATCTTTCGGGCTAAGGTCATCCCCGACAGCACGGCCTCATATTCCACCAAGTTGTTCGTTCCACTAAATAAGATCTTGACCACGGAATGGATAACGTCGCCTCGTAGTGTGGTAAGGGTGATGCCCGCCCCCTTTCCCCCGAAGGTTGATCCGTCGACATAAATGACCCATCGGTCGTCCTCTTGGTTCAGAAAATGGATGATCGGGTCATTTCGACCACGAAATCCGTGAGAACGTGAGCCTTGATCGCCCTTCGGAGTACAAATTCCAGATACATGGAGTTGATCTTGATTTTCCACTTGGCCAACCTTTCATTAGAGTCCGCCTGACTCAAATTGCCTTCAGAGGCTGATCAGTATACACATAAACATTTCGGCCTTCAAAATAATGCTTAATCTTGGATATAGCTTTCTGCAAGGCCAGCATAAATTTTTCTAAGGTAGTGTATCTCGTTTCGGCTGGTACCAGGGAATGGCTCACATAATAGACAGGTCGGTGAACGTCATCCTCAATGGTTACCAAAGCTGCACTGACTGCGGCCTCTGATACGGTCAGATATAACCCTAAAGGTTCATGGCAGGTCGGGCTCACCATCACAAAAGGAGTGCTCATATAAGTCTTCAGGTCTGAGAAGGCCCGATCGCACTCTTCGGTTCAGCCAAGATGGTTGGCTTTCCTTAACACCCTGAAAAATGGCAAAGCCCGGTCCGTGGACCTAGAGATAAACCTGCTCAGCGCTGCCAATCGACCAGTCAACCTCTGAAATTCTCTCTTGTTTCTCGGAGGTTGCATGTTGATTATCGCCTGGACTTTCTCATGATTAACATCTATGACTTTCTCAGAAATGTAATATCCCAGGAACATGCCACATCGGATCCCGAAGCAACACTTGTTCGAATTTAGTTTGAGTTTATATTTACGGCATACTTCGAAACAACGAGACAAGTAAGGAATATGGTCTTCATCATTCACGGATTTGACAATCATATCATCAACATACACTTCCATAACGTGGTCTATCAAATCCCTAAAGATTTTGTTGACTAGCCTCTGGTAAGTTGCTCCAGCGTTCTTGAAGCCGAAAGACATAACTTCACAGCAATAAACGCCGTCTTCTGTCATGAATGATGACTTCTTTTGATCTTCCTTAGCAAGAAAGATCTGATGGTACCCGGAGTAAGCGTCTATGGTACTCATCATTGTGCTGCTAGCTACAGCATCCACCAATCAGTCAATATGCGTGAGCGGGAAAGGATCCGACTCATAGCTCTTGTTGATGTCGGTAAAATCGATGCACATCCTCCACTTCCCGTTTTCCTTGGAGACCACCACTGGGTTCGCAACCCATTCAGTGTAGTGGATCTCTCTAATGAAACCCGACCGCAATAACTTGTTCACCTCGGCCCGGATGACCTCAACTTTCTAAGGAGAATAACGCCTCCTCTTTTGCCCAATAGGCTTTGCTCCGGGCTTAGTGTTGATCCGATGCTCACTCTCGGATCGGTCAATCCCCGGCACATCGTCAGGGGTTCAGGCGAATATGTCCACATTGCTTCTCAGCAAGTGGACCAGCTCCTCTTCAAAAGCCGGGGCCAAATGCGCTCCGATGCGGGTAGTCTTGGTTGAGTCGTCCTCAACCAAGTTAATCAGCTTGAACCCAACGGGTTCCATAGTTTGCCTCGGGTGTGGAGGCTCCTCGAGCAAATCCACCCGGGCTCTCTTTATTGATGCCAAAGTTTGACACGAGCTCATTTAGCACTGTCTTGCAACTTTCTGGTTCCCATTGATAGAAATCACTCCATAAGTGAAGGGGAACTTGAGCATCATGTGGTACGTAGAAGGGACTGCCTCAAACTCACTGAGATCGGTCTGTCCAATAATTGCGTTGTAAGCCAAGTCGACTTCAACGACGATGAACTCTAGGGTTTCCGATCGGTTCCTATTTGGTTCCCCCAACGTGACCAGGAAGAGAATTTTCCCGCACGGATCACACTCTTTTGGTCGAATGCCCAAAGGGTTATGTTGGCAATAAGAAGATAATGAGGAGTGGCTTCCAGCATCTCAGCCACTTCATGCTTCATTAGATTGCATGAAGCCCCGGTGTCCACCAAAATCCTATGGACCCGTCGGTCGGTGATGATTCCAGTGATGATGAGAGGATCATCACAGGGATCGGTAACCCCTTCCCGATCGGCCGCGATGAAGGTAATATCGTCATCGGAGGTAGAGGACCGCTCGGCCGAATCATACTTTACCAACGCTATAAACTCCTCATGCGCTGCTCTCTTTAGGTCCCTGACCGACTCATTCATTCTTATTCTGCCGGAGATAACATAAATATCTCCGGCAAGCTCCCTGTACCTAGGCACCACCTCATTTGGAGGAGGTTGGGTGCCTAATTCAGTAGGTGGGGGAGCGGGCTGCTCCTGTTTTCCACCTTCGTTTTGCGGGGCTCTGCCGCACGGCCATGCCATCTCGTCCTTCGGCCCTGGCCACGGTTTTCTTGGCCGTGCTGGCCTCTGTCTTGTTCGGGCTGGGGAGACCTTCAATCCCCTGCCCTATCATTGTAGTGTCGGGGCTGGCCCCGATTATCTCTCCTCCTTGGCCGATGACGATCGTCACCATGATAACCCCTTTGGGGAGACTCCGCTCGCTTGCCCTTATGACTATCGGGCTTCTTTTTATACATCGCTGCTACTGTTTCTCGCAGTAGAGGGCATTTCAGCGTCGGGTGATCGCGGTTGTGATGCAACTCGCAATATACCCGTCTGTCCTTCTTCTTCGGGGGACATCCTTCTCAGCCACAGCCGCTACTTCTCGCGGCTGCTTTTTAGGATATGAAACCCTATGATCACCTGTGGACTCAGAATTCCCGTTAGGCTTCCGATAGCCAGCTCCCAGCGCTTCATCCAACTTTATGTACTTGTTGATCTTCTGAAGGAGTTTTCTCAAGGTGGGTGGTGGGCTCTTCACAGGGTTGGCCGAAAGGCCGCATGGTCCCAGGACCTGTTGCAGAATGTCGATCTTGTCTCAGAGCTCCAGCATGATACCCCGAGCGGTTCTGTTGAACTTCTTCATGAAACACCGGAAACTCATCTTCGTCGGGATATATTTCAAACTGTATAGTTCCTGCCTACTTCAAGGAGGTCCTACATTTGGAGCAAACTGCTCCAAGAAAGCCTAGATGAATCTGTCATACGACTGTATGAATCGGGCCAGCAAGTTCTTGAACTAGGTCCGGCCATCGCCCTGTAATCCGGTTGCGAAGATGCGGCACTTCAATGAGTCAGCGGCCCGAAAGGTCGCCATCCTCAGCTCGAAGTCCGTGACGTGATCGATAGGATCACCGTCGCCTCGGAATATTGGCAACCCTTGGGTTGCGGTAATATCGATCGGGGACTGCCGCCCAGATCTCTTCAGAAAAAGAGAGCATAAAATCTCCCGGTGCGGCGGAGACACCACCAGAATGCTGGGATGATTTCTGGGCCACATATAGATTATGCCACCAGTCATCATCTTTGCTCCGCCTGATCGGGGCAACCATGGCCCTATCAAATAGTTCAGGATTGCGCCCAAGATCGGGCCAGCAATCCCTCTGCGTTCGCAGGGTCTCTAACTCCCTGGTAAGTTCATCGATGCGTCTCTGCATCTGTTTCTGACAGTCCCAGGAACGGGAGTTGAGGTTCTGACTGGAGGAGGTGGAGTAGATTAGTATCTCTGTCTCCTAATCGTCACTCCGCGCCTTATAATCTCCTCTTCATCGGAGCTTCGCGTGTCAGGGTCGCTTTCGTACCCTCTGCTTGTTGGAATAAGGTTTGTGATAGCCGGTGGTTCTGTTCCACTCCTCTCCAACGTAACTTCGATTATTACTTTCCTGACAACAGCCTCCAGGTCCTGCAGAGAGAACGTTGACGCTGGAAGGCTGCTAGGAAGCGTATCACTATCGTTCGTCGAAGTTCCGGTTGCCATGCCTTTGAATATCCTATCCCAGGTAAAGACCTCAAATGGGGATTAGAAAATCATCCCCACGGACGGCGTCAAACTGTTGTGGTCTGAAAATCGGGGGTGTCAACAGTCGTCCAGTTCGTTGCAAGACGAACTCGGTTTTAATTTGTTTTGTAAGGGAGAAACGAATTAGAATCAAATGAAAAAGGACAAATCAATTTTAGAGTGGAAAACCTCTGAAAGAATGGGAAAAAACCACTTGACTAAGAGTTAGAAACGCTTTTAGCCGATTCAATAACCAAGTTGTTCATTACAAATGTCATGTTCGTTCTTTAGAAATAACAAGTGAAGGGAAAGCTTAAGGGGAACAGGAGAAAACCGAAGAAGAGGAAGATCTTGTTTTCGTTCCCAAGTGTCCCTTTTATAGGTCTTTCCTGCTGTGTGAACAGTAGGCTTGTCCGATGCAGCTGGGTCGGCTCGTGTCAGGCGGGACAGCCGCCGGGCGTAGCTCTAGCCAGCTGCGAGGCGCCAGAACTTTCGACGCTACTAGCCGGATGTCTCCAGACCAGAGGAAGCTCGTACGACTCTGTCAGACATGCATCTCACAAGATTATCAAAGGCTATTGTCACATGTTGAGGAGTGCGGATGGCCCGAAACGTAATCTATGCGTCCTGGACCGATCGGTCTCGATGAGAAGGAGAACGCATGATTTCATCGATCGGTCCCGATCACTAAAATCAAACATTCAAGCCCGACTGTTCTCGTTGGGCCATCCATTCGCGTCAGCTGAATCTGGACCTCCAAGTTCGACTTATGTCACTTGGGCTAGCCTGGCTAAGCTTGGGTCTAACCAGGTTCAGGGTACCAGGTTCCGAAGGTCTCATCAATATGCATATATACTGGTGTTCAAAGATACTATTTTATTTTGTTGGGTACCAAATCTGACGAATTATTTAAACTTTGGGGAACAAATTTGCCGTTCAAAAGTTTGGGGACTAAATATACCACGTTTTGCAAACTTTGGGGACTATTAACGTCGTTAATGACTAAATTTGCCGAAATCCCAAAAGTTTGAGGACCAAATTTGCGTAATGTTACTTTGACAACCAATTATACAACACACAAAAGTTTGGAGACTGGTTTTGCAAAAAAAAATAGTTTTGAGACTGATTTTGTCATTTTAAAACTTTGGGAACTGATTTAACAAAATATACAAAGTTTGGGGACCAAATTTATCAAAACTCGAAACTTTGAGAACTAAATTTATCTTTCACCTGTTTTTTACTCCTGGCACTGCATTCAAATTCAAAATGAGCAATTACAAATTAGTATCCTTGTTTAGAAACCAAACATTCAAATTCATTTCAAATCAGACATGAATAATTTCATAAATTCATTGTCAGTGAAAAGTTGAATATGATTTCCACAATACTCGATCTCAAACAATTCAAACTGAGTTTTGATACAAAATCAAGCAAAATGCTTCACCAGAATCATCCCCAGCAAGGATTCTGTCTAGGACTCGGAATTGGTTTTTAAAGCTTCTGCTTCAGCCTTCTTCATGGGATCCTCATCAGCTTCTTCTTTCTCTCCTTCCCGCTCATCTGCCATTTTCTTCCTGTGTAATTCTTCTGCAGCCTGCATTGCAGCATTTTGTTCAGCTTGCAGTCGCAGCATTTCTTGTTCTTGCTGCTGCCTTTCGAACCAGGTATCAGCATCCGCCCAGACTGGCATTTTCACCAACAAATAGCAAAGGATTCGTGAGTATACTAGCAAAATACACTCAAAAACTCAAGTCCATAATTTAAATTACGGAAATAAGAAAGCAACTTGTTTCTTAGAACTAGCAAGAAATCAAAGAGAATAGAACCCCCATTACAGCTACAGCTCATCAGCGACAAATATACGCCAAAACTCTAGTTCAAAAGGCAATTGACGAAAACCGAGAACAAATGAATATGAACAAGCAATTAAACGAAGGAAATGAGGTAAGTCTTACTTGGTTGGGCGGCCCAGCCATGTTCACCACCCTTGATGCGCTCGGGGAACGCATAGTTCACAGTAAGCACTCTTCCATACAATTCAGCGCCGTCCATATTATCCATAGCGGCAGCTGCATCTTCTCTCTCGAGAAAAGTAACGAAACCGAAGGATCGGTGCTTCTGCGTTGCCTGGTCCAATGGAGTTTTCACATCCTTAATGTCTCCGAAAGGAATGAAAGCCGAGTGAAGTATTTGCTCGTTAACGTCCTCCGCCAATCCTCCGACATAGAGCGTGTTCTTTTGGACAGGCTCGTTCATGGCGATTATCCCCAAATCAGTAAATTAGGGGTTCTTCGACCACTCTCCAGTCAAACTAGAGATTTTCGGGCCTTCGTCCTTCACCATATTTATTGGGCTAATAGCCCATTCAAACAAATAACTAAAAATAAATAAAAAATGTTTCGCCGTTGCCGGGGATCGAACCCGGGTCACCCGCGTGACAGGCGGGAATACTTACCACTATACTACAACGACATCTCGTGCACAAAATTAATTTTATTTTAAAAGAGAAAAAATGAAGAAAGACATGCGCACTGCGCAGCAATAAGGAAACTCAAGTTCCAACATTGAAGGAAGACCAGACGGGGTTTTAAAACCCAGTCCAATTAGGCTGGCTGGCCGATTTTTATAAAAAAATATATACTTTCAAACACTGCCCTGCTTTCAGCTTCATTTGAACATAGGAGAAAGATCCAAAGAAATGTTATGATACTTGTTCTAGTCACTTCTCAATACAATATAAATTATGCTACAAATATGATAAAATACTGTTGCTGGATGAGAAGACCAACAGGTTTATTTAACAAGACAAGACAAAGGAACGCTACATACTGCTCTTGTGCTTCCACTTCTTAACATTTTCTGAATTCTCTTTTCCATTGAAATTGCGGTATATGATTGAACTCCCAAATCCGAGGCGACCTATGAATTTACCTTCACAAGTGTAACCTTTCACATTCAGGTCATGAATATGATCATAAGAAGCGCCATTTCCAGTATGCAGAGAGATAGAAAACTCATTTGGTTCAAAACATCTCAGAACTTTATTGATAAGCAATCCCAGATTCATATTATTTAGATCATATCCACTTGCTTCAAAGCTTGCATAGCTAAATTCTTCTTCCGGGGTAATATGAATGGTTGAAAGTGCAGATCCTTCAATGGAGTTCATAGAATAACCACATGGCTCAAACTCAAAGTCACAAATACGAGATCCCGGTAGAATATTTCGGATGCCTGAGCTTGTTGTCATAAGTGAGGCAGAGCTTGATTCATTCTTGTAGAAAACAGATGCTTTCTCTCTATTCAAACCTGTCATACACATTTCTAAGGTGTGCATATGTTCATGGGGTTCAGTAATATAAGCAGAAGCAGTGTAAATATGCCATTTCTTTAACTTATCTGGGCTTCCCATGACATAAGCTTTGCTGCTCCCTCCACATAATTCTCCAAAATAACTATCAAGAACAAAAACTTCTTCGGAAAAGTTTCGGTGGGGATACATTTGAGCTCCAGGGAAAATGAAGCTTCCACGGGTATATCTAACAGTTCTAACAGAAAGAGATATGAAATCAGCTAGTTTCAGAATGGCAGGAATTGATAGAAGCAGTTTTGTTGTCCCACAAGTTTTGATGATGATTTTGTATGGGCATATAAAAAGGCTTGATTCAGAGAGGACATATGAGTCGACATGTTTGTTCGATAAAGAGGCAACAATTGTGCATTCAGCAGGCTTTAAAAACTCATCAAGCTGAGCCTTGGAAAGAGCACGAAGACCTTTTCTACAAGAATCAGCATAAATTCCAGGCTCAAAGAAGGAAATTTCAAGCCTCTTCTCGTAACCTTCAAATCCAATTGCAGAAGCAGTGATAGTCATTTGAAAAGGATATGCAACAAGAAAGCTAAGGACAGGAGCAGGGTAAATGAATGCGGAGTGCACACTGAAAGGTAAATTATAAAACAACAGAGCCTAATGGTGCAATATCAGGAGATGGAAAGAGGTGTATCAGGATGGTTTGCGGGCGCACTGCAAAGGAAAGAAAAGACATTAAAATCAGAATTTGATACAACAAGAAAAATATAAGAAACAGCTAATTGTTATGATATTTGACATACGTTGGAGTATTCAGCAGATTGGAACTTCTTGATGCCACCGTATGGTCGAACATCCTCAATGCTGTATCCAAGGGGAGCTTCATAGAATAAGGATTTACTACTTGACTTGTGTTTTCCACCTTTAGACTCCATTAAATCATCAACTTTATGGCTACAACACAATCAAATCAAGCTATTGGTCTGCAATGAAGCATAAAATAATAAATATCATGATATATAGGCTACTAAATCAGCAACACGATGCTCACATGTGCAAATCTTCAGAAACAAAACATATTGTTAGATTCACTTTGTGGAATCACTTGGAATTTCATACAAGTATCTGAACTAATCAAAAGGGGATCAATTCAATATTCAATTATTGAATCATACATGGATCACACACTTCCATAAATTTTAAAACTCAAAGTGTTTCACCAGGTTGGAAACATAAACCAAAACAGTCAGTCATCGGTTGGACCGTGGAAATCAAGAATATTCAAGAGAAACTACTGTATAAAAGCACGATAAATGCAAAATTTATCAAATATAACTAAAACTGTTGAAGTTCATCCTGAAATCCACCTGAAAACGGATTTTTTTCCTAAAAATCCTTCAAATAAATTAAATGAACAGAAGCACGATCCAGTTCGTAAATCCAAAAAACTATTCACACAAGTCTGTGTTTGTCGCAGTCACCGATCAAAACAGAAACGAAATACCTATAAATACGATGTCGGAGGAATGTATATCGCCGTTCTACTCTCAAACGTTGCTTCCTTGATTAAGGGGTGTTCTTGAAAGCATGATCTGTGTCGTTCTTATGGCGGTTTCCGTCACGTATCTGCCACGACATGCTATGAAATTACGTTCTTACCCTCCTCACATATTAGGAAATCGATAATCCCGAAAATATGCATGCATAATTTATTTTAATGTAAGATAACCTATTTTACAGTATTAAAAAAACTTTCTCACAATATTGTTTCTATCTTATTTAAATAAAAATACAAATGATAAATATAGTCATGAGAATTAAACATATATATTGAAATAGAATGATTTTAAAAACTATATAACTTATAATAAACACAGTGACATAAATCCATCGTGTCAAGGCTATCCATCACCAACCACATCAATATCCATCTATAACATAAATAAAATTTTTGAATGGCCATCACGTTCTTCTTTTAATCCAACAATCAGTCAATAAGTTCCAAAGAAAAAGAATTTCAGTATATTTTAAAGTTTGATCTTGATTTGACATGAACTAAATTAGATTAAAACTAAGGGACCAGATCAGTTCAATTTGATTAAGTTTCTTATTTTAATTGAAGGTTCAAATTGATTTAAAATAATTATTATTATAAAATGTTCAAAAGTGGTTCTCAATGATATAAAAGGTGGCGGTAGGCACTTGGTAAGATCCATCGTCAAATGTCAGAAAATTATATTGTGGATAATATGACATGAATTTTCTTATTTATGATCAGAATGATCAAGTAATTATCTTATGGATGACATGAATTTCCTTAATTATGAACAATTTAATCAAGAAAATGATTTTATGGATAACTCTAGATTATTTTATTCGTGATAAGAAAGATCATAAAGTATAATGTGCCACATAATATTTCTTTATTTGCGAGTGGAAGGATGAGAAGTCTCATTTGTGACAGGAAGGGTTATAAACTTAACTTATGGGACAAATTATTTTCTTATTTATGATTGGAAGAATCAAACAAATTTAGGATAAGACAAAATTCTTATCATAATGACAAAGGTTGCATGATGGAAAACAATATAAATGCTACGAACTAATGTTGAGGGAGTTCATAAAAGGAGACTCGGGAGAATGCAACCATACAAAAAGAAAAATACAACAATTCATTTTTTATGGATCAATGTCAAAGTTTTCCCCTGCCGTAGGATGTTTCTTGGAAGTCGGGTTGTCATTGCAAGGACTCTCGGTATTCTCTTCTTGGAACTTGTGGAGGTCAGCCTGCATTTGCTCTCGGGCTTCAATGAGGCTTGTCGGGACTAAGTTCTTCTCATCTTCCTCCTCTACATGACGTTCTGCGCATATAATTTCTTCCATTATTGAATCATAATAATCAGAGGAAAGATCCGGTGAACAGGTATATAATGAAGTTGAGGGCCTAACTTTAGTCAATACATCCTCTGCATAACACTCGGCGGCCAAATCCTCAGACAAAAATTGTTCAATGGGGCCGAATGGATCATTACTACAATCCCGCTTATTGATGGATGTATCTTCATCAAAATTACCGATAAGGGTCACATTCAGTCGGGCTCTTTCCTCTTTACTCAAAAGTCGCCCAGAGATCCGATGTGTTTGCATGAGATCCCTTCTTGAAGAAGTCATAGTTCATCTTGATGTTGGCGAATGTGGTCATGTTGTGGAAAATCACGGACTTAACTACAAAGTCTCACATGAATCTCTTAAGAGGTGCCTTCAAATGTAGAGGCCACTTGGCAAGTTTTGCCTTCAAGTTCAAACACTAGGTTGTCATTTTCTCGGAAGTCTCTTCTACTTTCAACATGGTCTGGATCTCAGCGAAATCTTACCCAAGGAATCATCCATAACGGTTTTTATACGAATATTCTCAGTTACCATATGTACTTTCTAAGCGTCCATATCACGAACCTTGTGATGCTCGTAATCTTGGGATTTTACCAGCTCTCGGATTGTACCATATGTTCAGATCGGAGACGTGAAACAATTGACTGGTGATCCCAGGTCAAGGTATCGACCACCTTCATATGCTCTGTGAATTAACTCAAACGCTCTTTGGACACCATGTCATGCCTTGTCATAAGATACATGAAAGTCGTACATATACGTTCTCGTAACTTTTACATGTTTTTCTTACAAAAAAAAGTCAAAACAAGTGTTAGACATTAAATTAAGTATTGTATTAAGAAAAATTATAAACAAAATTATTTATACATACCAACATCCTCCAAAATATATGGAATAATCTCTCTTACAATAAAACTGTAAGACATGTTTTTATGGTATTCTACAAGCCTACTATGGGGGCAACTATACTACAGTATGTCTTGCCAATTTAACAAATCTGATTGATTTCGTCTTTACGCCATCTGAAATTAAACTTACAACCATATTGTTCATCCAAATAGCATTTCAAAACTAACAGTTTTGATGAAATGATATTTGTGATAAATATGTCAATGTCGAACATAATAATACATATATTCTTTATCTTTGAAACTCATTTGAACAACCAATTCCAAAATACAATGGGCCCGAAGAGTGTCTATTTAGTCCAGTACATAATAAATACAATCACATTGAAAATGCATAGCAAACCGATTATTTGTTATATCACTCCCTTATTATTGAGATCAAAGAAGATGAAGATCGATTTTCAGAGAGACTTTTGATAGCAGGATAAAATGAAGAATTACAGATAGCAAGACATCTGTATATTTGTTCAAAAGAATAAAACTTTTTTATTTTGAATATTAGATTAAAATGTGTTACACAATATATATAGTGACTAACTTTATTAAAAAATAATAACATAAAAGCATAAATATAGGATCGCATCTTGACCGTGTTGCTTGACTTAATCCTCAGGATATTTGTTACGGTTGGCTACACTTTTTCTTGCAACGACTAATTCAACATTTTCACATTTAATGATTACTTCATTTCCAACAAGTTCCCCTTGAATTAATATCTATTTTTCACTCCAAGTTTCATTCGTAATTCTTGAAATTGATAGGTTTGTAGATATTTTGTAAACATATCAAAATCCTGCAAATTTCAGATAAATTTGAACATTGTAATAGATGAGATGTAACACTAAAGCAATCTTGAAATCTAGATAAAAAAACTTCAAACTTGGTGGAACAAAATTCCCCACCATTATCTGTTTTTAGGCTATTTAGAACGAGATTCTAATATTTTTCTTTGTCACTAATTGTGCATAATTTTTCTGCCATTTCATTTAGCTTTGGAAAGTTCCTTAACATCTCATTTTGAGTGATATTTCTATGCTCGTATTTGCCACAATTTTTCAGGGACCATATTAGAATAAAATTTCCACCTGTTGTTGTTACAGAGGCTCTCTCAGTACCTCTCGAATCATTAATGATACATATGTTGTCTTCAAAGATGGGTTTGTTTTCATTTTTGCTGAGTTGCACTACACTTAATAAATTAATATTCAAGTGAGGTACCCAAAGAATATCATTGACTAATCTTTCACCATAAGGAGTAGTAATTGCTCCATTACTAATTTTGACTAATTGATCCATAAGAACATCATTTTCCTTTTGCTTCAAGAATTGCTCCATTACCAATTTTGACTTTTGTATCTTTTTTTGGAAAAAGAGAATGAAAATATTTTATGTCTGAAACCATGTGCCATGTACATTCAGAATCAAATATCCAGCAATCCTCCATGGTTTGAATTGTCGTTTGATCATATTCAGGTGCAATATTCTTTGCTGCAAACATAGTTTCAATTTTTTTTAGTCATCCATCACAACAGTTAATGCACCTTGATGAAGATTTTGAAATTTGTTTGAACATATCTTTTCAATATGCCCTGTTTTTATGCAATTCATACAAATTGCAAGTGGTCTCCTCCAACAATATTTTTCCAAGTGAGTATGTTTTTGACAATAGGAGCATGACAAAAATTTACCTTATGTTCATTTCTGAAACTTGACTTTCTTATTTTTCCAGATTTGAGTTTTTCACTTGAATCTGAATGATCTCCAACATCACTTTCAATGTTGGTTTTTATTTGCGTATTGATAAGTGCATTATCAGATGATGGAGTATCCCACGAGACCATCTTGTTTTCTAAAGCTTGCAGCGAGTTTGAAACTTTTGCAACCGTTAGAGTTTTATAATATGGTGAGTTTTTAAGAACACTCACTTTTGGTTCAAATCGAGGTAAAATAAAGTGTAGAAGTTTCTTTGCAACGGTAAATTCATCTCTTGTTGTACCTAACATATTCAAATTATTTACCACCTTCGAGATCCCATCCACATATTACTTGAACTGGTAAACCTATTGAGAAGTTTTACTCGCTAGTTCAATCTTTCTTGGCATTATTCTGATGGATAACCCAGAATCTGTGGAGGCGATGGAAGCTCATAACCGGCAAGAATCACATAACAACATTGCTGGCAGAGATGTAATTACCATCGACCCGCAGTCCCTGCGAAAACTGGTGGATGAAATGGTTGAGCACCTTCGACAATCAATCTTGGCCTCAGGATAGAAATCAGTGGCTCAGCCATATGTTGGGAATCTCCTAGAGGATAATCCGGTTGAAGCAGGCACAGAAGACGACCATTTTAGACACAAAGCTCTGACAATGAGGAAATTCACGGTCGACAACCGTGGAGCGAGTTGCCCCGATCGGTAGTCGATCCTAACCAGGCACGTTTTATGGAGCTGGTAGTAGAACTGGACGCCAGAAAGAGACGTCGACCGGGGCTTGATGTTGATCGTCAACCAACTTTCTTCTGTGAGGCCATGGATCAACCCATTAGGAGAGATGTGGGAAAAGATTTTCTACTGGATCTGGATGATACCTATCAGAATCCCCGTACAGACAATGGAGTTTCTACATTACTTCAGCTGCGTTTGCACCCATTTTCCGAACGTATCATGAAGGTTGTGCCCTAACGCTCTTTCCAAGCATTTGATGGAAATGCCGACGTTCTCCGGTTTAGGGGACCCCTAGACCATTTGTCAGATTTTGAACTACGAATGGGGACTGTACGAGATAGTGATGCTATCAGATGCAAGATATTTGTAGCCACTCTTCATAAAGATGCAAACTCGTTGTTCAAAAACTTGCCTTTAGGGTTGGTACGATCTTTTGATGATTTCGCCATATTATTTTTTTGAACATGATTTCGTCATATTATTTACTCAGAAATTTGCTCCAAACATTGGTCCACTGAGGAGAAAGACGGAACTTTATGATCTCATGTACACCTTTGGAAAAAATACTTTGAGACAGTTTATTGAGAAATTCAATCATGTAGCTAGAGGGATTAAGATGGATTCCAATGAAAAGCTGATATATTGCAACATGTTCTTATGTTATGTTGACTTTCCACTAGCCTTATTAAGAATCCTCCTACTTATTTGAGGTAACTGACCCAAAAAATCAACAAATACATAAAAGTGGAGAAGACTATGACTGCTCTTCATGGAAAAAAGGAGCTTGTAGTAGCAAAACCTATGGAAATGAAAATCCATCCCTCGGATAGAAGATTGAGTGAATTGAATTTGTGTTAAACCTAGGGCACAAATACTGTGAATCAAATGGTATATTGTGAATTACACAAATTTATTGATCACTCAATAACTGAATGCAACAGCTTGGGAAATGGCATCAAGGTACTGGTGAAAGAGGGAATTCTGGAATATAAACGGGAAAAAGCCCCTAAAAAGATGCTGATCGTGAACAAAGGAGAGGCGAGCGGGATGACCATCATTGTTATGCCCCTCGGCAGCGAAATGAAGAACACAACGATCGACCTCTGCAAAACTATCAAGGTCAACGGAGGAACGGTCGACATGGTGATCGTGGTGGTCGACGTTGACGATAGAACGATCGTCAGAATAACCGGTATGACAACGATCGGCGGGATAATCGACGATCTCCCGTTTTTAAAGTCCTTCCACCACCTCTGGCAATCCCAGCTCCAGAAAGTGTTAATCCATAAAATGTCAATTCTGTGAAGAACAACATGATGTGTCCAGAAATTTTTGTGATTTCTGGGAGCTATCGTTGGGATGTTTCCCAGAAGGAGAGGGAACATCACGCTCGGGAGCTAATGAACCCATCTCGCGTCATGTCGATCGAAGGAGCTCAGAAATTGCCATAAACTTATATCACCTTTGATAATACTGAAAGGAAGGTATTTTCGAATCTCATAATGATACTATCATCATAACTGTTGTTTTTGCCAATCGAAGGGTCCATCGAATTTTGGTCGATCAAGGGATTTCCGGTAACATCATCTCAAAAGGAGTGATCGACTCTATGGGTTTGAGTGATGCCGACCTAAAGCCTATAAAGATGACATAATAGTCTTTCGATCATGCTTGGAAATGGAGAAAGATCAAAATCGAAAATGCTGGAGTATGTAGCAATGGACATTAATATAACTTACAACGTAATTCTTGGTCGTCCGTGGCTCAATGCTTTTGAGGCTGTCCCATCTACTGTTCATCTCAAGTTAAAGTTTCCTACTGCCGCTAGAATTGTAACTGTAAGTATCGATCATGCCACTGCTCGTTGCTGTTATGTTTATGCGTGTCGATCCAGGGTCAACACTATTGATGACTTGAGGGATCCGTGGGTAGCAATGGAGCCAGTTGGTTTTAAAGGTGTTGGAATTGATTCATGGGAGCTTGGAAAAAACCACTCGCATTGGTTTGGACCTCGTCTATGCTTTTGAAAACGATTTGATTAAACTGTTGTTGGACAATGCAGAGCTGTTTGCTTGGAACCCCAAGGACATTCGGGGAATAGATACAGCTGTGATGGAGCACCACATCAATACTCATCCCGATACTAGATCGGTGAGACAAAAATTGCGTCATTTTTCTCCACAAGTAGTAGAAATTATTGGGTAGGAAAATGCAAAATTGTTGGCTGCTGGGAATGTCAAAGATATCAAATCCTCGGAATAGGTGGCCATTCATGTGTTAGTGCCAAAAGCTGGGGGAAATGGCGAATGTGTGTTGATTACAATGCGTTCAATAAATTCTATGAGTCATATCTATACCTCATTCCACACATTGATAGGCTGGTCGACGCAGTTATTGGGAGCACAATGATGAGTACGATAGACGGTTACTCCGGGTATCACCAAATTTTTCTCGCTCCTAAGGATAAGAAAATATCTTCTTTAGTGACGCCTAGTGGCTTATTTTGTTATACAACA
The DNA here is from genome assembly GCA_009725065.1 of Utricularia reniformis. Classification (NCBI taxonomy): domain Eukaryota; kingdom Viridiplantae; phylum Streptophyta; class Magnoliopsida; order Lamiales; family Lentibulariaceae; genus Utricularia; species Utricularia reniformis. Next base: position 363,455 of record RWGZ01000077.1, read on the forward strand.
ATGCCATTCGGAATGAAGAACGCAAGGGCTACTAACCGACGTTTTTGTTAATTTAATTTAATATTTGATAGGGAAAGAAATGGAAGTGTACACGGATGATATGATTGATAAGTCCATGAATGATTATGACCATATTTCATATTTTTCGAGGTGTTTTGAAGTCTGTCCAAAATATCAGCTAAAGCTTAATCCCTCGGAGTGTTGTTACGGCATTCGTAGCGGGATATTCCTGGGACATTATGTTTCTAAAAGAGGGATAGAGGCTAACCCAGAAAAGACGAAAGCCATCATCGACATGACGCCTACAAGAACATAAAGGATTCCAGAGTTTGACCTGTCGACTAGTCGCTTTGAATGGGTTCATATCTAGATATGCCAATCGTGCTTTGCCGTTTTTCAAAGTCCTTCCACAAGGCAATAAGTTGGAATGGGACGCAGCGTGTGAGCATGCTTTCGGCGATCTGAAGAGATATTTTACGAGTCCGACGATCGATGAACCTCTTGGCCTTACTTTGGCGATTTTGACGGTCGAAATAAGCACTGCTTTGGTGACGATCGGCGATAGAGTGCACCAACCGATATATTATTTAAGTCCCACTCTGCTACCTGCTGAAACCCGATACACGAACATTGAAAAGTTCGTCTTGGCTTTGAAGAAGGCTTCAATCAAACTGAAGCACTAATTTGAGGGTCGTTTTATTCATGTTTTTACTCATCAACCTTTGGCAGCTGTTTCATCTAAGTCGGATACCACGAAAAGGCTCACCAAATGAGTTATTCAACTCAGTGCAATAAATTTAGAAGTTGTGCATCGTAGAGCAATCAAAGCACAAGTCTTGGCAGACTTTGTGGTTTAGATGACGAGGGCCACTAGGGTCACTGAGAAAGATGATGTATGGGACATGTATGTCGATGGGTCAACACAAGGAGAGGCTGGAGTTGGAATTCACTTTATCACTTCCCGAGGATATCACATAAATGCAACAATAATACTTTCTTTTCTCTGTTCTAACAATGATGCAGAATATGATGCATTACTTGTAGGAATACGCCTTGCTTTTGACATTGGAGTGATGCATATTCGCAGATTTACAGATTCAAAATTAGGAACTGAACAGGTGGCGGGTACTAACAAGACCCATGAACCTACGATGCAACGTTATAAGGAAGAAGTTGTTAAGGTAGCAAAATCTTTAAAGTCATTTGTGTTGACCCATGTGCCTAGAGAAGAAAATCGAGAAGCTGATACATTAGCACGATTGGCTGTGAGTTTTCTTGATATGCAAGATGGAACCATCCCGATTTCTGTGCGGGCAAAGACAGCGGTTGACTTGCAATTTTTATCTCGTTTGACAGATTCTGCAAGTGTCGAATGGCAAATAGTAGGAAATGTGGAAGACGAGCCCACACCGTCGTGGATGCAATCGCTTATCGGTTACTCATCGAACAGGGAACTTCCCAAAGAATGAGTCGAACGGTAGCGTTTGGAGTCAATAGCAAGCAGATTCGTTCTTCGGGATAATATATTTTACAAGAAGTCTTTTGATGGATCGTTGTTACGATCCCTTCGTCCTTTGGAAGCCCGATCGACACTTAGTGAAGTGCATGAGAGTGTTTGTGGAAACCATTCGGGAACAAGATCACTTGTTCTCAAGCTTCGACGATTGGGTTTCTTTTGTCCCACAATGATGACTGATTGCAAATGAATTTTTCTAGAAGTATCACACCCCATTTTCACTCTATAATTGAAGTATGACACGTCATGTCTTTCCTAAGAAAGACATAATGCTACATTTATTTTATTCTAACTTTCTTACACTTCACCATATGAAATCGCAACTAAAACGTTTCTTATAAAATACATATATGTCAAAACATTTCTATTTCACATAACATAAGTCAACATCTCATACAATATTTAAAACAACACATTTCTAGACATCTACATACTTTACATGTCTAAATTAAAAGCCACAACATAGTGTTTTCCTTCAAAATTCACCTCTGCGGTGTTTCTCTTTCTTAATGACAGCCGATTCACCGATCTAATGCTCCGAAGATGTACCTGAGGAGGTAACTGTCATGAGTTTGAAACAAGTAAGAAAACAAATGCACATGATGCCATTTAGCAATGAAACAAGTAATCATAATAATCAATAATTCACACGTAATTAACTGCATTTTCTTCTCTTTCGTTGTCAGAAAAGGTCTGATAACCCCTCCAAGAATTGTGGCTTAAGCATCAACACAGACCCAGAGATCAATCTTTCCCCTTGCTTTACCTAAAGAGAAACAAGAAGCGCTACCAACTTATTACCCTATTGGATCCACTTTTCTCATATCATAGTGAGTACTCACAAATGTGAATCATGTAACCCCACACTTTTGTTTCTATTTTCTCTACAAGCATGCCTGTTCTTTGGCCATATCCATGATAACACCATGTTGCCAGAAGTGTGCGTCCACAACCTCTCGAATTTTCACATATAAAGTAATTTCAGCAAGTAAAATAATGAAAATGCAGCATGACCTTTCTTCCCACCAGATCAAATTTGAGAGCTGAAATGATATTGTAAAATCTTACCAAAATTCTCAGTGTAAGCCAACACATAAGGCTACAATATGCAAAAAAATCATATCATTCAAAGCTCTCCATCATTCCATAAAATTCCCCAAACACAACACAAGTGCTGCTGCTACAAGTAGGAAACAGTTTTGCGACACTTCATAACATTTTGTATAACTTTTTCTCTCTTTCCTTCCTTACGTTGCACTAAATTTTTCCAGAGAATAGACTCAAAGAGGAACAAATCCATGTAAGATTTGTATCCAAAATCGTTTCTATAACGTACCAGTAAAATCAACAATTCAAGTAATCATATATATGCTAAAACAGTTTGTATACTTATTCCATACTCAATCATGCTGTTTGCCTCTAATTTTCCTTCTGATTTCCCTCACTAAACTGGTCCATAAACCTTAGATACTTCTTTCCCTGATGTATGACACTTAGTTAGCTAATAATTTCGAAGATTAAGCTTAAAACATCACAATAAACCTTGCTGCCGCTTTTCTTTCCTTCCTTGTTACGTTTTTGCTGTTTTTTCCTCACTTGTGCTTATCTCTTACGACCAAATACATGATAAACCGACTTAGGCTCCTATTTATACCCCTATGCCATATATGTTTGCCATTTTATAAGATTTATATGATTAACCAATCATAATTTGTAATTAAAGCATCATACTTAAGTATTAAGTTACCTTGTTTCTTGTCTCTTGTTTTTCATGTTTTAGTCACATTTGTCTTGCCAAAACTCACTCATTTATGGCTATAATCATGTATCCTAATAAGATTAACTTAATCCACATCATTTCTAATCATCAATCCATATTTTGGAAATTTCGTGTATCACAAGAAGTATCGACCGTGTCAATATAATGCCAGCTACCATCGACAACCAGGTTCGGAGTTAAAATTCCACACCACTTCCTTGTCCTTTTGACAGGTGAGGGATCGACATTTTGGGCTCATTTCCCTGATCGGTTAACCAGTAGAAGTTTTGTATTGTGCCTATGGAATATTTTTCTAATTGGGTAGCAGCTAAGCCAGTCTCGTCAATTTCCGAGGATGTTGTCAAGAAATTCCTCTGAAAAAATATTATTTCAAGGTTTGGACTACCACGAGTGTTAGTGTCTTATAATGAAACACAATTCACTAGAAGAAAGATTCCAGATATGTGCGGTGAACTTGAAATCAAACAGATTTTTTTCTCAATTTCACACCTTAAGACTGACGGCTTGACTGGAGTATCAAATTGCGCAATCTTCAGGGGGATCAAGAAGAAATTAGAGGACTGGAGAGGCATTTAGCTCGATCGGCTGCAAGAAGTACGGTGTGCCTATCGAACCACTATGACCCACACAACAAGTGAGACCCCGTTCTCGCTAGTTTACTGGTCGGAAGCTTTGGTTCTAGTGGAGAATACTTTGAAAACGCAACGAGTGGGGATGTACTCAGAGGAGCAGAATGATGAAATGAGACGTATGGATTTGGACATGATTGAAGCAAAATGTGAAGAGATACACGGTCGACTATTGAGGCATCGACGTACTGTGGAAAAATGCTACAATAAGAAGATGAATCCTCGTTCTTTTTTGAAAGGTGATATGGTTCTTTGTAGTGTTGAAGCCCAGAAAAATATGGGTAATCTCGATCGACGATGAGAAGGTCCTTACAGAGTTAAGGATGTGTTATTTGGAGGAGCCTACAAACTTGAAACATTGGATTGGGAAGAATTCCCAAGGTCGTGGAATGTCAATCATATAAGAAGATATCGTCCATAATTGTGGGGTAATACTTTTTATCACTGTGTGTGCTGATCGGTTTTTTTTGAAATTTTTTTCCAGTTTGAATGAATTCACCGCGATCGTCATTTAATTCCATCGTTGTCTACGATCGTCATCGTGTGAAGTCCGACCATATTTTTCAATTTTGCGCCTTCCACGGGCCGAACGTCCTGTTCCAATGACTTCTTCGGTTGGTGACCATAGACAGCGCGCAATCTCGTTGATAAACCTTGACGAAACCTACTATACAGTGGTAACGGTAGAATGAATGTGCATCCCGTATTGTCGTTGGCCCCTTGTCGATAGTCATTTCTTAAAAACCACAATCCTACGTTCGTGATGAACCGCTCATTGGCATAGTTTGTGTCGAACCTTCCTTTTCAGGAAATCTCTTCAACTTCGGTTTGTGTTGAACGATCCTTTTAAGGAAACCTCTTCGACATGAATCCTATTTCAAAGCAACATAACATGATGAAATCCTCTTATTACAGAGAAGTATCTTTTGTTTAACAGGTGTGGCATAATTGGAAGCGTTTAAAAGCAATCCTAAGGATTCTTATTTCAAACCGATCAACGTGATAATTCACACAGATTTAACTCATGGGAATCATTTGTGACACATATGTTCTCGAATCTTATTTAGACATATATATACTTGGGGCTACTATTATTGATTACTCACTACGTTATTATACCTATAAATTACATGCTTCATGTAATTTATTAAAGGCATGTGGTTTGCAACATCTTTACAATTGTCATATTTTTTGACACTTAGTTAACTTTAGGGAAGGGGAAGTCATGTTGATCGACATGACTGATTATTCTCGACATTATTATTGTCGACGTTGCTATTGTTGGTGGTATAATCAGTGTGGTACAATTAGCATTGCTATGTTCGGTATTACGATCGGTATTTATTATGAACGATATGGAGTCGATCGGCAATATTGCAATAGGCTTATTACCAAGTGTTAATGTATTAATGCAGAATCTAAACAAGTATTATATACAATGAAGATAAAGGTTACATACAAGAGGAACTAAAGCTCATATCTCCTAAGTTATCTATTACAAGCTTATCCAACCGATCGACTAGAGAACCAAATTCTGGATCATCATCGTCAATTTCCATTGGCGAGCTAGGGTTGAACTCCCCATCGAAGGTGATCATGTCATCGTGTTCCCAATCCTCCATCATTGGATTTAGTCCAAAGATGTTGGTAATCTGATGAAATATTATATTCTTCTCAAAATGTTGGTAATCTCGTTGTCGACCGGTTGTTGAAAAGTGGAATTTTCCTACATGTTTTGCTTTTGGAACTCATCAAACCATGATGGGAAACTATGGCTTCCAATTGACGAACTTGCTAGAGATGGAGATGATGCTTTGTTCGTCATTTGGAGTTGGATTGTTGAAGGAGACGGAAGATCGGTCATTGGGGTTGTTGCCGATTCGATGAGAGACTCACTCGGGTGGTAGATCAGTTGAACTTGCTCGGCCTGTAGGAATTCATTGAATAATAATCGTTGTTCAGCAGTCCAATCGGCGATCCTATTGCAACTCTCAAGAGTTAGATCTTCAAAAAATAGATTTACTCTTTCTTTGAGAGGCTCCATCTCAATAGCAATGTTTATATAAGGAATTGGAGTTACCCCTTCGACATGCTCTGCCGACCGCAATGCTTCTACCGCCTTAGAAGCATCTCTTTCTGCAACTATTTCCGCTAGAAAAAGGATCGGTGACGTTGGCGAAGGCCATCTATTTTTTGATGAAGAGAATTGCAATCAAGAAAATAATGAGCAAAATATTTGAAGGGAAAAGATATGTCGATTAAAGAATATTACCTTCGCATTTTTCGCCATCTTCTTCTGCAGCTTCTCGTCAATCATCTCTTGTTTTCTCTTCATTTTTCCAGAAGACTGTTTGGAGGAAGAAACTGAAACAATGGGACATTGTTAGTACTTGAAAGTGTGAAAAATTGACAAGGAAGAAGAACCGACGTTCTGTAGTTGGAGATAGAGGTTGGACCTATGGTCGATCGATGAGTGATATGTGTAGTCGAATAAGATTCTCCTATGTAGATATCACTTTCCAGTTGAGACAATCATCTTTCGCTGAAAGTGTCCATCAGGGTCAACAGGGTCTTCACTTGATCTGCGGAAATTGTCGTACTTCGGCGTCGATCATCAGTTTCCCTGTTGTTGATGACACTTGAAGAGGGAATTCAACGTTGTTAGCTTGAATTCCGACCCAGAGAAAAGAGTTGTGACAATCGCGTTGTGAATCTGGTCAATCGACAAGATCGTGGTTTTTATTCCTATAGATAAAGTACAATAGCTTGCGTTGGGCATATACATGAGTATCCGATCTCCACATAACTTTGTAGACCATCATAAAATTGGCGACGGTCGGGGCGATCTTTGATGCGTCGCAGTAGTAGATGAAGGCGACGATTACCAAGTAGATGTTTGGCATCAAAGCAAACACATGCATTGCCAAGGCCCACAACAGTTGAGCGACGAACGGGTGTAATGGGAATATGAGCCCGTTCCTCAGTGCAGCAATCGTCACTAGCACAACGATGCTCAGTGACAATCGACCAGTAGCGAGCTGATATTGCCCGGGGTTATTTATGTAATTATGATAACCCCGAGGCTCGTCTGACGTAGCTAAAGGGTATTTTTGAATTTCTATTATATTTATTGAGCGATGTGATTTCGGGGGTAATCTCATAATTTGGGCATCCCGGGCGTACGTATGAGGATTCTGATGGTGTTTTGAGCTGTTCTAGATGATTTCGGTCGGAAATGATGCCAGGGGTATTTTCGTAATTTGGTACTCGGAGAGCTCACTGGCGACCTTACGCGATATTTTTGGCTACCTCCTAAGCATTTGGAGACGATCAACTGGTAAAAGAGTATTCACGAGTATTTTCTCGGCATTACGTGTTATTCATGTTCGATCGGGGTGCATTTTTGAAGTTCCGGGACGCTGTGAAACTTATTCCGTTTTAATTGGATATTTTCTAAATAAGTTTGGCTAATTCTACTAAGATTGGGTTTTGGACCTCAAGTTGACTTATTGGGCCGAGTATTTCTATAAATATAAGACCCTAGGCCCCAAAAAAGGGTTCAAACTATTGGCACGCTTCCCAAAGCTTTCGTTTTCATGAGATAATGCCCAGTCGCCACTTTTTGCCAAAAAGTTGCGAGAGCCCTTACTTGCGACATTGTGCAGGTAGCCGCGAGATTATGATATAGTCGCGACATTTTGGCACAATGTCGCGAGAGCCCTTGTTCAAGCCACTTTCCTCGCGAGTTTTCACCCTCATCCGCGAGATTGTGTATGTAGTCGCGAGTTTTCGCCCTCATCCGCGAGGTTGTGTACATTGTCGCGACATTGTGTTAGTACTCGCGAGTTTTAGCCAAAAACTCACGACTAGCTTGGTCCACGACGCGACGGAGTGGTATCGATCGTTTTTCGTTCCGTTTTCATCCGAATTATCATTATCTCATGATTGTACTTGTATCCATCGATTATCATAGTGAAAACCAAGGTAGAGCTATGCTCTCCCGAAGACGTAAGCTCACACATTGTGGGCCCAACCTCGAATATCGCTCGTGTCCCCACAATAAGTGAACTCAAATTATATAATAAATTGATTGATCATAAACAAAAGCTCTAAAATATATTTAGACGAGATCACGAGCCATGGTTCAAATCCAGGTTCACCTGCCTCTAGTTGGTACTCCTCTGGAATGCATTACTTTTCACGAACAACTTCAAGATTTAGTGAAGGGGTGATCTGAAAGTAAAATTGATCATCAAAAATCAAAGTTTCACAGGAAAACTATGGGGAAATGCAGAAACTCGCCGGAAAATTGATAAAAGTGTGCAAAAAGGGAGAAAATTGGATATAACCTAGATAATGATTGTGCACAAACATGAATAGAATAAGACACAAACCTTTGATGATCGCAGAATAGTTGGAGAAGTGAAAGAGTGGTCACATGAGTTTTTATTGGAAATCGCCTAAGATCGTAGAGAAATCGCAAAGTTTTGGAAGTGGAATTTGAAAGTGACGACGTGATTAGGGTTTTGTTTTGATCCAACGTGTAGGATTGCGCCACGTGGATGGTTGCGATCGCGACTCTCTGAATTTTGCACGATTGTGCAGTGTGATAATTTGAAGCAACACGTAACGATCGCGTGTAGAAGATTAAAAGACGCGAGTCGATGTGTATAAATCATGACGAAGTCAACTTCTTTCGATGCTCGACGAAGAAGATCGCCTGAAGTTGAGGGGATAATGTTAATGCATAGATTTATTGTGATGGGTCAAACCGGATGGGTCGGATGTGTAAAGTGGTAACCAGATATAGATCGGCATATTTTCTCGAATAGGCAATCGACATCTTCTACGATGAACCCAATCAGTGCGCCATTACGTTCGATCGACAATTATTAACACTCGTCACGGTGTCAGGTTCGACATTTGTTTGTACAGATCGACAATGGACTGTGGGTCTGGCGGTGGGAATGCATAAATGTCAAGAATGACTTCTCCATCAATCTCAAACGGCGCCCCACGACTTTAGGTACTAAAAGTCGTATAAATCAGCTCGAGGGGCGGCTGATGATATAGGAATATATTACGATTAGATTTAATATTTTTATATTCAATCATCCCCTATATAAAAAGAGGAAGAATGAGGAGAGTTGGACAAGTAAAGAGGACCAAAGAAAACACCAACATAGCATACAGAGCCATAAACTTTCATTGTACTGTTGGAGAGTAAATCTCACTCGAAGAATCTCTGATTCTTGATTTTCAGATTAGAATCCCACAGATAAGTGTTTCACCTTTCTTTCTCTATTTTTGTTGTTGTTAGTAGTATGAACACCGATACTTTTACGAGGAAACCGGAGTAAACCCGGAGAAAAACCTCGGGATCGTAATACGATCCAATTCACTAACCGTGTTCTTGATTTACAGATACAATTGAAGCTGAAAAATTACAGTCTTGCTATCATGAAATCAGCACACTATGCCTCGGGTTTTGGATGTCCAGAGCAGTCGTCTTGGTATCCTCCCTTTTTCTAACGTCTTCCAGAGATGATCAGCTTGTATGTCTCTGAAACTTTTCACGCTTGTGTGTCTCTTTTGGAAAAACTGCCGCAGCTCTTATACAGCTAAGTAACTGCCTTCTTGTTTGTTTAAAAACGTGTTTACGTCTCCTTTTTTCTTTTCAGCACTTCAACTCCACTGGATATGGACCAGTGCTTGTGGCCCATTCCTAATTTCCTCATCAACGGCCCAGGCTGCAAAAAAAGAAGTAAACCAGGAGCCCAAAACGCAAGTTATCACCTTTCGTTTGTTTTCCAAACCCTACATGTACTTTGTACACATCTTTTCTAGTGAATTCTCTTCTTGGGTTTGGTGTCCCTTGGGTTTTCCTCCCGGTTCTCTGGTTTCTGACGTATAATTCTTCGTGTTTTTCACTACGCCAACCGGTTAACAGCAGTTCTCACACACAATTCATCGTAATATTAAGGAGTATCGATTTTTACCCTAAACAATAATATCAAAGGTATTATTGACTACATACACTCAGATGTATGGGGCTCTTCAAATAAATTTTCATTGGGGGTAACTTATATTATGTTACCTTTATTGATGATTTTTCCCGAAGAGTTTGGGTTTCTCATATGAAGTCTAAAGACGAAGTGTTTGGAATCTTCACCTCATGGAAGAAGAAGATTGAAAATCAAACAAACAAAAAGATTAATGTTCTCCGAACAGACAATGGCAGAGAATACAAGAATTTGATATTTGATAAATTTTGCAAAGATGAGGGGATTGTTCGTCACTTCACGGTATGGAATACATCACAACAAAATGGAGTTGCAGGAAGGTTGAATCGAACTAGGCTTGAGAAAGTTCGATGCATGTCGTCGAATGTTGGATTGAAAAGATAATTTTGGGCTTAACCGATGATATACGCATGTCATATCATCATTCGTCTACCTTCAGCTGATATTGATGGAATGACACCAATGGAAAAGTGGTTATGGAAGCCTTCTACGGATTACGAGTCATTACGTGTGTTTGGATGTAATGTTTATTATCACGTGAAAGAGTCCAAGTTGGATCCAATAGCAAAGAATGCGTTATTCATGGGAATTACTTCTTGTGTGAAAGGTTTTCGGCTATGGTGCCTTGAAATATAAAAAATCATCTTTAGTATAGATGTGACATTTGATGAATCTCTAATGTTAAATAAGGGAGTTGGTGAACCAAATGAGAGTACTCCAAGACAGGTGGAGGAAACAGAAAAAAAAAAAGATGAAATTACTAAGCAGAATTGTAGATCCAACATTAATTGAAGAACCCACAAAGTCGGATTCGGTGCTAGAAGGGAATCTACATGAAACATCTACCAACGATGTGTCAAGTACTCAAGATTTACCGATTGCATTGAGAAAGGAAAAACAAGAAATCGAAAGACCTTCTAGCTATGCCGATGTCGTTCCATATGCATCTGGAATTGAAGATGATGATATTCATACCTCATATTGTGAAGCTAAAAAAAGTTCACAAGATACGGAGTGAATGAATGCCATGCTTGACAAAATTGAGTCATTAGATAAGAATCAAATATGAAAATTTACTCATCTACCACAATGAAAAAGCAATTGGATGCAAATAAGTATTTTCAAATAAATAAGGATTCAAACAAGAATGACATACGATACAAAACAAGATTTATAGATAAATGATATGCTCAAAAGGAATGAATTGACTACAATGAGGTATTCTCTTCTATTGTGAAGCACTCTTGTATTAGAATTTTATTAGCTTTAGTGGCCCAGTTGGATTTAGAACTAGTTCAACTAGATGTGAAGACTCCATTCTTGCATGGTGATTTGGACGAGGAAATATTTATGACTTAACCAGATGGGTTCAAGGTTGCTGCTAAGGAAGATTTGGTTTGTAAACTTAAAAAATCTTTGTACGGGTTGAAGTAGTCTCCTAGACAATAGTACAAGAGATTTGACAAGTTTATGACATGTTTATCTACGCAAACTATAGAGTTAATGCTGACACAGAAGTGTACGAGAAGTAAGTACGACCATTGTGATTATCTACGTAAGCTACAAGATGGATCTTTTATATACTTGTTCCTTTACGTTAACGACATGCTAATAGCTTCAAAAGATATTGAAGAAATTGAGCAACTGAAGAATCAACTTAAATGAGAATTTGAGATGAAAAATCTTGGCGAAGCACAAAAGATTCTCGGTATGGAGCTAGCAAGAGATCGGAAATTGGGGAGAATAAGTTTGACTCAAACTCAGTATTTGAAAAGAGTACTTAACACGTTCAACATTAATGACATCACGAAGCGTGTCAACACCCCATTGGCACTTCATTTTATCTTTGTACTGCTCTATCTCCAAAGAAGAATGAAGATCGAGAATATATGTCAAAGTTGTCATATGTCAGTGTTGTTGGTAGTTTGATGTATGACATAGTCTGTAAAAGGACTGATATTTCATATGCCGTGAGTATGGTGAGTAGATACATACATGACCCCTAAAAGATGCACGGTGAGGCTGTTAAATGGATTATAAGGTATATACTTTATGCCTTAGAGGTTGATATCATATTCGGGGAGGATGGAGCAATTGGTGAATCGATAGTTGGATATTGTGATTTTAACTATATTGGTTATTTGGATAAGCGTAGATCTACTACTAGTTATTTATTTACTTTTACAAAATGATCGATATGTTGGAGGTCTACTTTACAGTCTACGGTTACTTTGTCTACCACTAAGGCAGAGTATTGGCAGTTATACAAGCAGTAAATGAAGCAATTTGGCTTCATGAGTTGTTGAGTTAACTTGGAGTCAAGCAGCAGAATATCTCTATGCATTGTGACACTCAAAGTGATATTCATTTGACTAAAAACTAAGTTTATCATGCAAAAGCGAAGCATATCGTTGTTTGATATCACTTTATTCGGGATATTTTGGAGAATTGACAAATTCAAATCCAAAAAATTGAGACTATCGATAATCCTACATATATGTTGACCAAAGTTGTAACATCAGTCAAGTTCAAACATTGTTTGGACTTGATTAATGTCAATTGAGATAGCGCTTTAAAACGCATTGGAAGACACTACGAAGGTTTTGGGAGAAATGTTGGAAATTGGAAATTAGTCAATGTAGAGATTTGAAATCTTGGGTAATAGAATTGAAGATGATGAAATTTGACAAGTCAACAACTCATGATAACTAAAATCATTAATATAATGTTTTTGTGACATTAGAAAGAAAATCAAAGATTGATTTTTATGTTCACACATATGTTCATACTTGAGAATTTGTCAATAAAAGGGCATGATCATCTTCATTGTAAATCATCTCAAAATCATCATAAGAGACGTGTAATTGGAGAACTCTCTCATTCTTAATTACATCTTCTTTTGATTTATTCTTTTTCGGGTTGTAATATTTTTGATCATAGAGGAATATTACACTTTGGTAGTGTTCGAGAACGTAGGCATAATTTTGTCGAACCTCGTTAAATTCTGATGTTTTTATTCGCATTTATTTATTCAATAGTCATAACACATCACACTTCCACGGCAATATTTGTTACGGTTGACTGTACTATTTCTTTTAACGACTAATTCAATATTTTCACATTTGATATTATTTCCATTCTAACATTTATAAACTAAAGGTTTTGTATTTCCACACCGATTGAGATATTTTCAATAGTTTCTTGATTTTGCACTACTCATATGTGTCATTGGAGGACTTACTTTGTCGCTGGCAACGACGTTAATTTGTTGTTTCCCGCTGAAGCCAAAATGAAATGAAGAAAGACGCATTCTTGTTCAAGCGCCTGATACCAGCCGTGGAGAATTTCTAAATAAACCTCATTCAAATTTAAAATTACCAAATTAATCATATTTTTAAAACTATTACATAACTACGTATCTTTCATTTTATTAATACTTTTATAATTCTTTATTTTGTAATCTATTGATAAAAAATAAATAGTTTAAGGAAGTAAATATAAATTTTAAAAATATTACAAAAGTTAAAATATTTTGTATCTACATAAATTTAGGTATGGATTCAATTGAACTGACTTGACTATCTAGGCTTGAGTCAAGTTAATCGAGGTAGGATGGTGTACAATTCAAGAATTAAAACAGCTATATCTTCATAATATACATATATAAAATAATATAATTTATTTATTATTGCCCTACTATAAAGTGAGACTCGTACCGAGACACAACGAGTCTATTTCATGTTCGAATTTAGATTTGAGTTGTAATGATGTAATGTTGTTTGGGTTGAACTGTAATAATGCTGGACTAATACTAATGCAACTAGAAAAATAAACATTAAATTTTTATATATTTATGATGAAAATATAATCGAGTTTTAATTTCTCAAACTCATATCAACAAGAACTCAATTAACCATACTCATATCGATGTAATTGAGTCGGATTCATACTCTAGTTTGAAAGGATAAAGTCTTAGACACCAAAACAGATAAGTTTGATGTTATCAAGTTTGTTTAGACTTCATTTCCTGCAGTTTTTCGTTGTGATATAAGTTTGAGGAACGAAACAATTTTACGTGGAAAACCAGGTGATTCCTGGAAAAAACCACGAGACCACTCACAGGGTCTAATTCACTATCCACATTTTGAAATGTATCAGATACAAATGATGAACAAAAATCGACTTTTACCACCACAGTCTCTGCTGCCTTTAATCCGGTAATTTCCGCCTTTTCTTTGATCGTCTTCCTTTTGTATCCACCTTATCATACGTATTTTTATTTCTCCACAGATTTATACTGTCTTTTTTCTTCTTCTTCAGACACGTTTCCTCAATTCACTTCGTGTGATCATGGAGAAGTGCATGACTGATCATTTCTTGCAACTGCCTTTGAAATTGGGCTGATGAGAAACAATTTGGGCCGCTGAAATTCTTTTCTCCCTTGGCCCCAAGGGACTCTTGATAATTCTGTATTGGGCTGGACATAATCGAATTTTAATTCGATCCAACAAAGTTTTGGTAGATANGATAACCGAAAAATCGGTTCTATTACGGTTCGGTTACCTCGATTTTTAGATTAACGGATTTTTATGCATATCCCTAAGTATATATATGTCTAGATGGAGATGTGTGGATTCGTGTAATAGAAACATTATATCTCTGTACGCTAGTTTGATTGATTGGTAGTACTGATTATCATATCCACGCGTAAAATTAAAGCTATAAGATGATGCACAAGGATCTTGTTAGAGGAAAGCTAAAATGCAAATTCAGAATCAAGGACTCCCGAGTGGGTCAATAAAACCAAATCCATTCAACTTGTTTTAAAAAACACAGGTTTTTTCTAGATTTTAATTGAATTTGACCTCTATTTTTAAAATAAAAAATCGTACAAAAACATTATTATACAAAACATTTGTATTATAAAAATGTAAAAATAATTGACAAATAATGTGTCATCTGTTAGAGAAATATAGTGTTTAATTTTAGTGATAGTTTTGATACATACTTTTTAGATACTATGCCTATACAATTTTTGCAGTAAATTTATTCACAAAATTAAGAAGAATGCTAGTATAGCCTTTGTAGTATAGCATCTCCGTAATTAACTCAGGAGATAATTGATATGCTGGTCATTGTCAAATATAATTAATATTATAAACATCATCATTTTTAAAATTATTTTATTTTAAGAGATATCAGATGTTATATTTATATTCCAACACTGATTTACTATTTATTTTATCAGTTAATATTTTATATTATAATTTAAATATATAAGAATAATACAAATATGAAAAAAAATTATTAATAAATATATAATATGTGTTCAAGTGTAAAATCTTACACACTCATACATTTTCTTTTATTTTATAAAAACATATGTATTTTATATATTACAAATTGAAATAGGAATTTAATAGTATTATTAAATATTTATGTGTACAGTAATAATAGTATTATTATTTATGTTTACATCATTATTAAATATCATAATATATGTTTTATGATTCTATTACGTTAAGATATTGAATATTACTTGATGAGAACTTCGAAACCCGGTACCCCGAACCTGGTCAGGGCCAAGCTTAGCCAGACCAGTCCGAGTGACATAAGCCGAAATTGGAGGCCCAGATCCAACTCACGTGAATGGACGGCCCAGCGAGAATAGTCGGGCCCGAATGTCCGTTCTTATCGATCGGGACCGATCGATAGAGTCATGCATTCTCCTCCTCGTCAGGACAGATCGATCCACATCGCATAGACTATGCATCGGGCCATCCACATTCCTCAACATGTGACAACAACCTCTGACAATCTTGTCATTGGCAGGTCCGAAGGAGTCGTACGAGCCTCTTTTTGGTCTGGAGATAGCGGACTAGTAGCGCCGAAAGACCTAGCAACGTGCAGCCGCATAAAGTCATGCCCGGCGGCTGTCCCGCCCGACACGAGCCGAACTAGCTGCAGGGGACAAGCACAAAACGACACCCTACTGTTCACTCAGCACAAAGGCGTATAAAAGGGACACTTGGGAAGCAAAGAAAAGGATCATCTTTTTTCTTTTCTTGTTAGCCGGCTATCGATTTATTTTCGATAAGCTATCTTCCCCTCGTTGTCTAAGGAACAAACATGGTATTTGTAATTAACAACTTGCTTATTGAATCGACTAATGGCATTTCTAGCTCTTAGTCAAATGGTTTTTTCCCCCAACTTTTGATGTTTTCCACTCTAAAATTGCATTGTCCCTTCTATATTTGATTCATAATCGTCTTCCACATATTAAATAAATTACAACCGAGTTCGTCTTGCAACGAACCGGACGACTGTTGACACCCTCGGTTTTTAAACCACAACAATTTGGCACCGTCCGTGGGGACGATTTTCTAATCCCCATTCTCAAGAAGCGAGATATCCTTAGACTTGGAAATGAATGAAGAGAAAAGGAACGTTATCTATGCGCGCATGTGTGCTTATCAGCGAACTATGGAGCAGACTCATAACAAACAGGTCTTGCCAGAGAATTTTCAGAAGGCGACCTCGTTCTCAGGAATGTGAGAGTTCAGAGAAACGTTGGGAAACTGGACAGGAACTTTGAAGGGCCCTATCGAGTTCTGAAGAACATAGGGGCTGGGGCTTATAAGTTAGAGACTTTGGATGGAAGCGAGATCCCCCGAGAACGTTATGAACCTAAGGCGATATTTTGTATAAAACCTTTGACGCTATTTGGCAATTCTGAATCGTAAAATGTTTCTCATATACGAATAAGCTACAACATATGCAATACAAACTGTTTCTAGCTAGGCGAGTGACCGATCTTGAAGTTGGATTTTCGGGACGAGTTCGGACTGGTGACTGTAGCGTCCCATCCATAAGGCTCTCAAGTAGTGTGACCGCTCTGACACGTCAGTTGCATCCACGCTTGTTGAGTACTTAGATGAATTGCAAAACTCCCAGAACTTACTACGAACTTAATTTCCCCTTCGATGGCACCCACCACCTTGAAACAACTCTTGCTTCTCTGTGCTTAGTCATGAACGAGATAACAGAGACAGAGTTAGCCAGTCGAAGCGCAAGCCAAAACTCGCCATGGGACTGTTCTCATAACCGGGGCTTCGGTTAAGCTTGCCATGAGACTTATAAAGAACCAAGGCAAGGCCGCCAAGATCATAATATTTCACAGTGACGGATTCAAGTGTGGTCCAATTAAAATCCCCTAACTTATTAAGGCCAGCAAAATTCTAAGTTAAGTTGAGAGGACTGTTTGGTCCAGGTTCAGCATGAACCCCGATCTTATACTTGGCAGATATATTTCATTGAAGAGATGGAGTTTACAAAAGCAAAATACAGAAAGGAATGAACTTAGAATTGGAGATCTAGTCTATTTGTTCTTCCTCATTGTCTGCTTCTCCAGTCTTCTCAGCGATCATTGCCTTTAGATCTTCTATATTTTTCCCCCTCTCTTCAACTATCTCATTGACCGATCTCTCCATCAGCTCAAATAGGAGATAGTTGAGATCGTTTTCCAACGGGGGTTCTTCTAGCTTTGGGATCTCACGGAAGCTTCCATCCTTGGTTAGGGGGTCGATCGTCTCCCAACGCTCATCTTCTAGATCCAGACCAAATTTGGTGATCATTTGATTATTCATGTTATCCAAATATTATGAGACGCTCGGTCCATAAACGTTTGCCGCTAAGGCAAACATCTGTGGCGATCGGGCAAAACCCAGAAGGGCTTCCCAGACCGCCCCCTCAGTTGCTTCTTTGCCCCTAACCAGTTCTTCCTTTAAGGCATCCTTTTCCTCCTGGGACCGAAGGAGAAACATGTTGCTCTCGTTAGATAATTCTTGGATGTGACGCTCCAGTTCCAAAACGCGGGCCGTTGCGGAGTTCGCTGCTGCTTGGTCTTCTCCCGCCTTGGAGGAAACTATTGAAAGCTCAGTGCCCGCCCCAAGCAGCTCTCCATTCAGACGGTCCCGATCTGCCCGGACCGATTCCATCTCTATTTGCTTAATCTCGACTTGCCGCTGAGCTAAGACAAGTCAACTCTCTAGATCTTCACAAGCCGGAGCGATATTTCGGCTTAGCTGGACGGCAGAGGCAAGGTCCAAAGAAACAACATTAATCAGAACAAAACCCGGTCGGGTGACGAAGGTTGGAGATAACTTACCACGGCCTGGGATTTCATATAGGACAGCACCAGGCCAGAAACTGCGCCGTCTATACCGGGCAGGTTTTTTTCTCCCCAAAAGCCCGTACTCTTCAAGAGAGGCGTCTTTCCAGGAAGGGGGACCCTCTTCGGCCCTCGAGCCTTTGAAACGGAGGCTACCATCTCCTGGATGGCCTCCCGAACAGATTCCGGGCTCGATGTTGAGGGGGCCAATCTCTCCCCAATGGAGATCCATTTCACTGGGATAAGGTCTGCGGGCCTAGTCATAGCCGATCGCAACCTCTTGTATTGCTTCAGGGCATCCTCTTCGGGACCCCGCTTGCTCTGGATGGTTGGGGGAACAGGAGGCTTTGATACTCTGTCTCCCTAGCTGGAGGATGGAAGGACATCTTCCAACCGCATCGACCCCTGCATCAACAACCGCACGACGTTAAGATCCAGAGGAAAGTTATTCCCGATTCTGTACATAGCGGGAAGGCCTAACGAGCGAATTCTTTTAGAAATAACCTCATCCACCTCATCCATTGATCGGGGTTCAGGCCTCTGACTACTGAAGCATCCCGCGGATCGGGAGGATCCAGCAGCGGAATTGAACTTTGGCTTGGATGCTTGCAGTTGGGTGTCCTTTTTGGCCTTTGCAGCAGCAGCCAACGCAACAAGTCGGTTTCAAGACATCGTATCGGTGGAATCTGCAAAAGAAAAATAATAAGGATCAGGAGATATGAACTAAAAGAAACCAAAGTCACCCCCCCTTCTGACCTCGACGAGTTGGAGCTAGAGAATATCCCCTTCGGGGCAGGGGCACTAGTCCTACCTTCTACCCATATCTCTAGCAGCTTCTTCTCCCAAAGTATGTCTATTCGTTTCAGACGCCTTTCGGGAGGAGGAAGCATTGCCAAGGTATTGGCAATATCCTGGCGGCATGGGTTGAACCGGTTTCGGTCCAACTTCCCGATGTTAGGATGGGAGGTTAAGAAGGTGACCTTCAACAGGTCTTCCCTCAAGATGTCTCTACAGACGTAGCAAGATTCTCATTCATGAAAGGAATCTTCCTTGTCAACGATAATACAATTCTTCGTTAGGGTCGCTAGATAATACAACCTGCGACCCCCTAACCACCTCTATCCTCTGCGTCATCCCACCAGGAATAGGTTGAAAAAATATTTTAGGGTTGGTTCTACCCCCTGTTTATGATAGTAAAAGATAAAGGCGATTATGTAGACATAACTGCTCGGAAAAAGAGCAAAGTTTGGGCAGTGAATCTCCCGAAGTACGGTAGCGGCAAAAGGATGAAGGGGAAATCGCAGGCCGGACCTCAGGGAGGCATAGCTAACGGGTATGGGGTTAGCTGGAACATTCATCTCAGCGGTAAGGAAGCAGGGAACGTCTTCCTTCCCCCTCCAGATGGGATAACGGGCAGGGATTGAAAATTTAGCTCGAAATACTTCGAGATTCATCTAAAAAAAAATTGGATACCTAGCTCTACAAGGTGCCATGGATGGTTACCATAAGATTTGTGAGAAAATCGGAGTTGGAAGACGGTCGAGCAAAATCGCCAGAGAGTTCTAGGGTTCAGAGAATTTTTCGCGAGTTACAACGATGGTTGCACGGAGCAGAAATCCCGACTTTTATAGCATCGCATTGTCCAATCACAGGGCGACACATCACTACTGCAAGCGGCTGCAGTTTGACGGCATGTCCCCTCTTTGTAATACGGAAAGGCGCTGGCTATTATATAGCCCACAATTACGCTTTCACCCATAACCTTTACAAATTTCAAATTTGAAAATTCACGCTCTCAAATTTCTTAAGAACATGAGCGGTCCTCAAGGACGCCGTCAGTACCAGTTCGGGTACGATCTTCCATTGGTTTGATCGGGCACTCCTGCCTCAAACATTCTCAATCTGATAATCGAACTCACATCACCACCATGATGGCGATAGATTCCGAGGGGCTAGTGATGAGACCCTCGGAACCCGGTACCCCAAACCTGGTTAGGGCCAAGCTTAGCCATGCCAGCCCGAGTGACATAAGTTGAACTTGGAGGCCCAAATCCAGCTCACGTGAATGGACGGCCCAGCGAGAACACTTGGGCCGAAGGCCCGTTCTTATCGATCGGGACCGATCGATAGAGTCATGCATTCCCTCCTCGTCAGGACCGATCGGTCCACATCGCACAGACTATGCTTCGGGCCATCTACATTCCTCAACATGTGACAACAACCTCTGACAATCCTGTCAGGGGCAGCTCCGACGGAGTCGTACGAGCCTCTTTTTGGTCTGGAGATAGCCGACTAGTAGCGCCGAAAGGCCTAGCGTCTTGCAGCCGCATAAAGTCATGCCGGCGGCTGTCCTGCCCAACACGAGCCGACCTAGCCGTAAGGGACAATCACAAAACGACACTCTACTGTTCACGCAGCACAAATGCGTATAAAAGGGACACTTGGGAAGCAAAGGAGATGATCCTCTTTTTTCTTTTCTTGTTGGCTGGCTATCGATTTATTTTCGATAAGCTTTCTTCCCCTCGTTGTCTAATGAACAAATATGGTATTTGTAATTAACAATTTGCTTATTGAATCGACTAAGGGCATTTCTAGATCTTAGTCAAGTGATTTTTCCCCTAACTTTTGGAGTTTTCCACTCAAAAATTGTCTTGTCTCTTCTATATTTGTTTCATAATCGTCTTCCACATATTAAATATATTACAACCAAGTTCATCTTGCAACGAACCGGACGACTGTTGACACCCCCGGTGTTTGGACCACTACATTACTGTTAATCATCTTCAAATAAAAAAACAACTTACTAACTAAAGATTATTAAAAATATTACTGTTATTTTGAGTTTCAACAATATTATTTTGATTATATTAAAAATCATTATAGATGTTTGTCAATTGTTTATTATAATGTTCCAAATATGATTCCATCATATTAAAAAATGCAAATTTATTAACATATAACAACAGAATGGGATTGATTTAAATTTTTTTGTATATCTCAAATTATATCTTTAAAAGTTTAGGTGATATGTATTCTTTTATTTTTAACATTTACAATGACAACCTTAATTTGGATCAATTAAATGAAAATAAGTGATTTCATTACATTTTTTAAAGATAGTGTTTGGTATTATATAACTATTTCTTGGAAATCGAAACCCCTACTCTACTTCTGAAACTTAATATAAATTACTTTTTGATTTAATATTATAAAATTTAATTAGAAATCAATCATTTCATTGCGATTTATTGAAAGTATAGATTGTTACTGCTATAATCGAGTTTTTTATAATTTCAATGTTATTTTAAAATGTTAAAGAGACCGACAATGTTCGGTGAAAATTTTCCCCTTAACTCGGCTATAGAAATTGAACTAATCTTTTTTATAATTATTGTATATGATCTCGGATTCCATAATGTTAGAAACCAAGCTTTACTTTTTTTCTAATGTACAATTAATGTTGAGATCGTTGCATGGCTTCCATGGTTTCTGATTTGATCAGACCGCATGTGGGAATAAAATGTCGCATAATAATTGTCCTCTTTTCTATAAATCTATAGGGCATTAATTTACTGATATACTGTGAAGTTTCGATTATGCTTTTGTTAGAGTTTGTTCATTTGATTTACGAGTTTAGAAATTTAATCTCTAAATGTATCCGACGTTTGGAAGTTTTACTTCGTGCGACTTTTTCCCAACAATGTAAACGGTGAGTAGCATTCATATCAAATACAAAATTTAACACATCCCATGAAGTGTACATTTCCCAATTATGTTTGTTTTAATGTTATAATTATTGAATTCAATACAATATCCCACCCATTTATGTTTTTACATATGATATTGATTATAGAGATTAAATTTTACTTGAAGTGCTTACTATCCATAAATTGAAGGAATACGATCACATGAGTATGGATAAAGTAGTCGATACACATTGAAGTTTGCTGACAATAACGATTATGATTATGAGATTAGTGCTAAAAATCTTCTTAATTAAGAACCCACAATGAGTAAGTATGATAATATATTTTCATTTGATACCAGAATTTGGTTTACTATATGTTTATGCACGTCAATTTTTTTACTTCAATTATTTGAAGTATGTTATTAAATATGGCCGGAATCCGGATATTGATTAGTTCAATTATTTTAGTGGTCTTTCAATTATGTGGTGTTTTTTATTTTTTTTGTTTAATAATGGTTCTTACTAGTCACTATGAATTTGTGTTTTTATTCTCTAACATATCTAGTTATGAATTTTTTGTTTTAGTTATAGTGTTTAAAACAATTGTTGGGTTTATTTTCTTATACTTACATATCTCTTATTGTTTTATCTTTGGTTATTAACATTAAAGAATCATTGATTCAATTAAGCATTTCAAAACTTGAATATTTGGTAGTTTAATTATTTGAGTTTGGATTTAATATTGATTTACTATATATTAGACTAAAGTAATTAAGTGAATTATTTTAGTGTTCTTTTAATTACTTGGAAGTTTGGATTCCATGTGTTTGTTGCATCTTAATTTGTTCGGTTTAATAAATGCGTCTAGTACACATGTTGTGAGAAATTTTTTTACATAATAGTGCTTTATATTTAACAAATGATAGTAACTTTTGATTGCTTTTATTTTTTTCAGAATCATTCTTATTTTTGATTATATCAGTACTAATAATCTACCATAGCAGATTTTTTCTAATTCAGTAACAGATGTAGATATTTTCTGTTTATATTATCAATTAAACATAATGTGTCCAATTAAAAATAAACATATATTCTTCTTCCTTTACTTTTGTTTTAAAACCTTTCTTATTCTTCTTGTGTAAACCGATAATGACATCTTTCTAATGTGTCAAATTTTTAAATATACTGCATTTCAATTTCTTTGACTAGAGCGTGAGACGACTGGGTCAGGGTGAATAATTCTTCTTGTGAGCAGTGCGAGGCAGAGAAGACTCGTTATAGTTGCAGCCGTATTATAGTTAACTAACGCTGATCGGAAACGTTCTGAGTTTTTTGTTTTGCAACTTTGAAGAAGAAAGAGGAAAGAGTAAGAGAAAAGCAATGAAGTTAAACCGGTCGGTACTGTTCGTACTGGTCATGACCAATACAAGTTATTTTTCTTATATATCGGTAGAATACCGGTGATATATCGGTATACTGGTCCTAACCGATAATTACCGATACGACCGGTATACCGAGAGGTATACCACCGGTATGACTACCATGGAGAAAAGAGAAAATAATAAAAAAGATTATCGCTTTTCATAATTTTGTCAGTATTTTTAGATTTTATATTTTAAAAATAAAATAAAATATCAATATTATGTCTATCACTGCTATATTTTAAAATTTATTATGTAAATGTTATTTATAAATTAATTTAAAAAGAAATGTTATTTTACAAATTAAAGTTTCACATTGTTATCTTTGACAAAAAATTCCACATGTTGTGTTTTTTGTACTTGAACATATTTGGTATTTTTATTTTTGGTTACTAACATTCCAAAAAAATGATTTTGTCAATTAAGTTAGAAGATATTAGAGCAACATTGAATGCCACTGTCAAGAGCAATGACTCGTTCCGAATTATTACTTGACGTTAGAGTACGATGATATTGATATTATTTGTAGTACGCGTATCGAATCGATGCCAATAAAGTACGAGTGTCATGGCATATGACTGATAGTGGCATATGGCATATGACTTGGGGGATTCATCAAGTCATTCCTACTATTGCGATTTTCACAAGCTGTATTCATACTCGAGTCCCTCACAACCCGGTCATCCAATTATTGTAAATGTATACCATTTTATCATTTTTAGGCGGTGATGAACTTCACCAACAATGGTCATCGAGGTGATCTTCTATTCTGCATTCGTGGGTATTTCCACATTCGAGGTGAACAACAATTATTTGTATTTTCTTATTGGAATGAAAGTTGAACTCAATAATTCAGTGACAAAGTACTCTGTGAAGGTAGTGAAATAAGAGTTGTGGTTCACCTTAATAGCGGTACAAATATGATGTTCGTTGTCGTTCAGCTAGGATTTAAAATTGAAAATTTTACCTAAATCGTTTTGTTGCCAGTTCAGGTAGAATCGGTCCGTCCGACGGCCGGACCGATCGGTTGTCCAAAACTTTCAATACCTCCGGAAATGCCATCAAATTTAATTGTTATGTGAGAAATGAATCAAATAAGGCATCAATTTCTAACATCATCATTTTGCCTTTCAATTAAATGTAATATCAAACACATGACAACAAAAGATTCAAAAAAAAATAAAATTTACAACAATTTAAAATGAAATAATATAAAAATAGAGAAATAGTTTAAGAATATTGTTATGGTTAGAAAACCAAGGATAACAACAGTCGTCCGGTTCGTAATAAGACTAACTTGGTTTGAATTCGTTTAAATGTGGGAAACGATTAAAAAATGAAAGGAAAAGCTAGGCACAACTATTTTAGAGTGGAAAACTCCTCGAAGAAGGAGAAAAAACCACCTCACTAAGAGCATGAAACGCTCTTAGTCGATTCATTAATCAAATAGTTCATTACAAACAGAAGATTTATGAATATAATAAGGGAAAAGAAAGCGCATAGAATTTCGGCAGAGTAACAGTCTATTCTTGCACGTTCCAAAATGTTCTCTCGAGCTTGTCTTCTAGCTTTGTATTTATAGAGGTGGAAACGCGTGTGGATAATGCCTCTAACAAGGTCGTTTTCCCACACTGGAAACGTGATTGGGCCCGAAGCGTTGACTGTGTGAATCGGCCCGAAGCGTGGAACGCATGTGGAGGCCCGGAGCGTGGGATGCATGGGATGTAACCGTTTTGGACCAATGAGAAGAGTCGGTCCTCGAGTATTTCTGATTATGCCTAACTTCAGCTTCGGTCCTGAAATACCAGTGGGTCTTCGGGCCGGTTATTTAAAATATGCCACGATAAGAATCCTGGGCCATGCGAGTTCGTCTTTTGTCATCTGGGTCTGCCCAATACGATTGGGCCTTACTTATTACGGGGTACCCGGTCCTGGAGCCCTCATCACTAGCCCCTCGGTCTTGGTCGCCATCGTAGAGGTGACGTAAGACCAATTACATGATGTTGTTTATGTTCGGGCGAACTTAGGACCGAGCCCGATTGTAAAGAGCGTCCAAGGGGTCGATCCTATACTTAGCCAATTTGAAACAAACATTTTGAATTTCAAAATATCGTAACGGTTATTTTCGCATTACTTTTATTTAAACGTCAATATCCAGACATGCGCCTTTTCCTATTATGTTACCTGACAGGCGTGATGAGTGCATACACGTTAGTTACGCCTCCCTGAAGTGCAGGTTGCGTTTTCCGCTACACCCATTTGTAGCGGCCGTACTTCAAGAGATTCGTTGCCCTACTTTTGATTTGTTTCCGGGTAGCTATGGTATGTAGTGGCGTTTATCTTTTACTGCCATAAGCCGAGGGTAGCCCCAACCCTAGAACGTTTTTTCAATTTGTTCTCGGTCGGATCTCGAAGTGGTAAGGGGTTATTAGGGTGTCGTAGGATGTACTATATAGCATCCCGCACCAAAGAGTGCGCTATAGTCGATAAGGAGGAGTCCATTCACGAGTGGGAATCGTGCTATGTGTGGATAACGGTCCCGAAGATGGATATGTTTAAGGTGTGGTCCGTTATAACCCTCCCGCACATAGGTAGGTTGGACCGAACTAGGTTCAACCCCTCGCATCAAGATATCGCAGATATGATGGCGATGTTTCCTTCTCCCGAAGCGCGTCTTAAACGTGTAGACCTACTTCGGGAGAAGAGATTTATTGAAATAGAGTAGGGGTCGCCGGTAGGATCGGAGCCTTAGCCCCAAAGGGGGTATTTTCTTGTTCAGATCCGTTTGAGGGATCGGGTACGGAGTTAGTTTTTACTTATCTCTCATTCCCTGATCCTTATATATTTCTTTTGCAGGTTCAACAGAGACAATGCAAAGCTCGAGACTCAAGCGCATGACAGCTGCTTCGGCCCGCTCTACTGGAGGACACGCGGACGGCTCGGGGCCCTCAGAATCAGCGATTGGGGGCACTTTGGTTCCATCGGGGTCGTCATCAAGATGGAACCCCCGATCCAAACCACCTGTGCAGGCACAATAACATTGCGCTGCACAGGGCAGCCCTCCACAGGCAAAGGGCCCGCGTTTCGGGTTTTAGGAGTGGCGGAGGAGGTGATAACGACTAGGATCCGCTCTTTGAGCTTATCTATTCTCTTCCAAATCGAGAATTGCTCCCCTATCAATCCTAATACGGTTAGTTTGTTGCTGCAGGGAGCCGTTCCCGTGGAGAAGGTTCTCTCGGGACCGAACCTCGAAGTGAATGTCTCTTTACCACCGGTCCCTTGGGTAAAAGAAAAAGGGGGGCTGAAGCAAAAGCCCCGAATACCGTTTACCGTTGAGGAAGGGCTTTAGGGCTGCGATCACCGTTCACAAGAATCAAGGTGATCAGACGACCTCTGAAACAATCCAAAATCAACTTGATCTGGCTAAAAGGCAAGTTGAAATAAAACATGGAGAGATGGTGGCTATCCGAGAGGAGCGGGACCAGCTAAATAAAAAACTTCTATTAGCGGGGACGAAAGTCTCCCTCCTGACAGATCAAATCTCCGAGATGGATAAGAAGTATAAAGCAGCTCATGAGGAGATGGGGGCCAGGCTGCGGGAAAAAGATGATAAAATTGGTCAAGCCCAAGCTCGGGCCGAGGAAAAGAGAAATAAACTCAATGAACTTCTCATTCGAACCCTATAAGAGAAGACGAGCTTGGAGGAAGACCTTGCTCAAACCAGCGCCACGGCAAAGAGTTCGGTCCGGGAAGCGATTCTAGGGTTCGCTCGGTCCCAGTTGTTATTTGCTTTGGCAGATAACTTTCACGGGACTTACATTGCTAAATACCTGGACAACATGCGGGACCAGGTTACAAAGAAATTCGGGCTCTCCTCCGAAGACGAGAAATGGAAGCTGATCGATCATTTGGAGAAAGATGGAATTATTAAGCGATTCCTTCCTTGGAAGAACCCGTTTTGGAGGACGATCCATTCTTCCCCCTTTTCGAGGAAATGGAAAGGGCGGTCAACCAAAAGGTTGCCGAGCAAGAAGAGGAGCTGAAGCAGCTTGCAGCTCGAACCGGACCGAATGAAAAGGAAGCCGAGGAGGAGGGGCAGATTAACTAGGATTATTTATGCATTTGTACCCCGTCTTGTTCCTTATTCTCAATAACAAGCTCTTTTCCCTTATCATTTCCTCTGTTCAGAATTTGAATGGGATTATCAGAACTTAACTTAACTTTTATAAATAATTAAACTCGTTTGGTGCAAACTTTTTCATTCTTAATTTTGGCTAAGTATAAGATCGAGGTTGATTTTTGGGCGCAGGCTCTTCGGTCCCTGATCTCACCTTTAGCTTAGGTTTGACTGGGGTCAACTGTGTTGGACTCATGATGTGTATACGGACCACTCTTACTCCGTCCTTGGGATCAGGATTGAATTAGAGAGGCGTGGCCCTGATTCACTATGAGTCCCCTGGCAAGCATCGGCCAAGCCCCAGTTCTATTTAAGTCTTGTGGACTTCGTTGGCCAAGCTTCAGTTCTACATATGTCCCAGGTCGGGCCTAAACTTGTATCTTGACGTAATGGCCCTTATTCGTTCTCTTGTAGTAGGTCTCAGAAGTATAAGGGATGTTTCCGAAGAACAAAATCCGATGAAGCGGATGTTTAGTTCGTAGTAAGTTCTGGGAGCTTCGCAGCTCATCCTCGGGACTAGGCAAGTGCAAGAGCATCTGACTCGTCAGAGTGGTCACTGCCACTTGGGAGCCTTATGGATGAGTAGCTTCGGTCACCAGTCAAGACTCGTCCATAAGATCTTGCTCCAAGGTCGGTCTATCAGTTAGTTAGAAACAATATATATTATACTTGTATGCATCGTGTCTGTATTTAGAATAATATATTTGGGCTAGAACTATCATTGACAATAAAAGATTTACAAGAAATACCGCCTAAGATTCATGATGTTCCAAGTTCGGGGGATCTTGTCACCGCCCAATGTTTCCAGTTTGTAAGCCCCAGCTTCTAATCTCTTTAAAACCCGGTACGGTCCTTCCAATTTCTGTCCAACTTTCCGACGTTCCTCTGAACCCTTTATTTACAAGGATGAGGTCTCCTTCAGAAAACTCCCTTGGTAGGACACATTTGTTATGGGCCCGTTCCATAGCTCGCTGGTAAGAACACATCCGCGCGTAAATCACATTTCTCTTTTCCTAAATCATATCGAGACCTAAATCATATTGAGATATTCGTGGTGATCGAATGGCCACCTCCACTGGGCTGACTGCTTCGGACCCATACACCAGTGAGAACGGTGATTCCAGGGTCGTTGAGCGGGGTGTAGTTCGGTAAGCCCATAAGACCTCATAGATGTGTTCGTGCCATTTTCCCCAAAAATCCTCCAACTTGGTTTTCAATCCTTTCACGATGACCTTGTTAGATACTTCTGTAAGTCCATTAGTTTGAGGATGAGCCATTGATGAGAAATGTTGGGTGATACCCAACTTGATACAGAAATCCCGAACGGCCTTTCCACGAAACTGAGTTCTATTGTCTAATACCAACGCCCGGGGAACCCGAAGCGGCTGACAATATTTCTCCATAAGAAGTGGTTCACGACTTTCTCAGAGATAATGGCCACTGCCTCTCCTTCGATCCACTTAGTGTAATACTCTACTACCACAATACAAAACTTTCGTTGTCCTACCGACCGAGGAAAAGGTCCGACAATAACAATTCCCCAACTGTCAAAAGGATACGGTAATGGGGTCACCGATAAAGGAGCCTCAGGTAGTTGTGGGACCGGAGAATGATATTGTCATATAGCGCAACGCTTGGTATACTTCTTGGCATCTTCAAGTAGTGTCGGTAAAAAATATCCGTCTCTGATAATGTGATGATATAAAGATCGAGTCACAGAATGAATACCACATATCCCTTCATGAACATAAATCATGACGGCCTCAGCCTCAATAGGGGATAAGCATCGTAACAACGGTCCCTCGAAACTCTTTTTAAATAGTCGCCTGTCACTCATGACGTATCTTTTGGCCCAGAATTCTATTTTTCTAGCCTTCGACTTGTATTCGGGAAGATATCCATTAGTTAGATATTTGATAATGGGGTCCATCCAAGTGGGTTCCCCAGAAGATTCAGTAGCATCGATATTTAGGCCCTGGAGTCTTGGCATAAAGCCCCGATTTCCTCAATTGATTGTTCGGTCACCGATATCTCGACCGAAGGTCGGTCTTGGAAATGGACAGATACAGTGCCCGGTCATACTTCTGGTATACCCACAGCCAATCTGGCGAGTGCGTCGGCAACCTTATTTTGTTCTCGTGGTACATGATCAAGAGAAAATTCGCTGAACTTTTATGATAATTCCAGGACTTTTGCACAATATAGTTTCATCGTGGGCTCATGTGTCTCAAATCTCCCAGCGAATTGTTCCACCACAAAGTTAGAATCTAATAGCATTCGCACTTTGCTAACTCTCATCTTCCGGGCTAGGGTCATTCCCGATAGTACACTTCATATTCCACCACGTTATTTGTTCCAGAAAAAGAGAACTTAACTGCGGAATGAATAGAGTCACCTTGTAGCGTTGTGAGGGTAATGTATGCCCCTCTTCCTCCGAAGTTGATCTGTCTACATGAACGGTCCATCGATCATCCTCTTGGGTTAAAAATATAGTTGATCGGCTCATTTCAACCACGAAATCAGTGAGAACCTAAGCCTTGATCGCCCTTCGGGGCAAGAATTCCAGATACATAGAGTTGAGCTTTATCGCCCATTTTGCTAACCTCTCGTTCAGATCTGGCTGATTAAGGACCACCTTCAGAGGCTGGTTAGTATAGACATAAACAGTACGACCTTCGAAATAATGCTTCAGCTTAGATTCATCTTTCTTCAAAGCTAGCATGAACTTTTCCAGGCTAGTATATCTAGTTTGGTTGATACCAGAGAGTGACTCACATAATAAACAGGTCTGTGAACGTAATCCCGAATAGTAACTAGAGTTGCGCTGACGGCAACTTCTGATACTGCTAGATACAATCCCAACGGTTCATCACAAGTGACTCACCATCACATGGGGAGTACTCAAGTAAGTTTTCAGATTCGAGAAGGCCAGATCGCATTCTGTGGTCCAGTCTAGATGACTTGATTTTCTTAATACTATGAAAAAAGGCAATGCCCGATCCGTGGATCTAGAAATAAATCTGCTTAGCGCAGCGAGACGGCTAGTAACCCTCTGGAATTCTCTCTCGTTCCTCAGGGGTTGTATATCAATAATAGTATGCACTTTATTAGGATTAACCTTTATGCCTTTCTCTGACACGTAATATCCTAAGAACTTGCCACTTCGGATCTCGAAGCAGCACTTGTTCGGATTTAGTTTGAATTTATATTTACGGCATACTTCGAAACAACGAGACAAATAAAAAATGTGGTCTTCATCATTCATAGACTTAACAATCATATCATCAACATATACTTCCATCATATGGCCTATCAGATCTTTAAAGATTTTATTGACCAACCTATGGTATGTTGCTCCAGCGTTCTTTAAGCTGAATGACATAACCACATAACAGTAAACGCCATCTTCGGTCATGAATGATGACTTCTTATTATCTTCTTTAGCAAGGAAGATATGGTGTTACCCGGAGTAGGCATCTATGGTACTCATCATTGTGCTGCCGGCCACAGCATCTACCAAGCGATAGATATGTGGCAAAGGGAATGGATCCGACTCACAACTCTTGTTGACGTCGATGAAGTCAATGCACATCTGCCATTTCTCATATGCTTTGGAGACCACCATCGGGTTCGCAACCCATTCAGTATAGTGAATCTCTCGGATAAACCCGGACCGCAGTAGTTTGTTCACCTTAGCCCGGATAACTTCAATTTTTCCAGGAGAATAGCGTCTCCTTTTCTGCCTAACAGACTTAGCTCTGGGCTCAGTGTTGATCTGATGTTCACTCTTGGATCGGTCAATCCCTGGGACATCGTCCGGGGTCCAAGCAAATATGTCCACATGACTTCTCAGCAAGCTGATCAATTCTTCTTCAAAAGCCGGGGCCAGATGTGCCCCGATTCGTGTAGTCTTGGTCGAATCGTCTTCGACCAAATTAATCAATTTCAACCCCACAGGTTCCATTGCCTGCCTCGGGTGCGACGACTCTTCGAGCAAATCCTCCCGGGCCCTCTTTGGGGGTGCCAACGTTCGGCACGAGCTCATATAGCATTCTCATGCTATCTTTTGGTCGGTCCCTAGTCGGATCTCCCAGAGTGACCGGTAACAGAATTTTCCCACACGGGATAACACTCCTCTGATCGAATGCCCAGAGGGTTATATTAGCAATAGGGAGATCGTGAGCAACGGCTTCCAACATCCGGCTACTTCGTGCTTCATCAGATTCAACGAAGCCCGGTATCCACCAAAATCATGTGGACCCGATGATTAGCAATAATCCCGATGATGATAAGAGGATCATCACACGGGTCAGTGATTCCTTCACGATCAGCAGTAGTGAAGGTTATATCGGGATCTCCGTAAGAAGAAGACCGTTCAGCCGCATCATATTTCACCATTGCTAGAGATTCGGAACTCTGAGCAGAGTCTCCGCGCGCTGCTCTCTTTCTGTCCCGGACCGATTCATTGATGCGTATTCATACGGAGATAACATAAATATCTCCTGTCACAGCTCGCTCTGGTGGGGCAGCCTAATTAGTCGGAGGTTGTGCTCCCACCGGAGCGAGGGGAGGAATAGGATTCTCCTGGCTCCCTCCTTCATTCTGCTGGGACCTGCTGCCTCGGCCCCGTCATCTTCTTCTTCGGCCCTGGCCACGGTTTTCTCGACCGTGCTAGCCTCTTTCTTGTTCTGATGGAGGAGACCTTCGGTCCTCCGTCTTATCATTGAAATTTTGGGGCTATCCCCGATTATGCCTTCCCCTCGGCATGTGACGATCGTCACCTTGATGGCCCTTTCGGGGAGATTCAGCATGCTTGCCCTTATGATCATTCTGATCGGGCCTCTCCTTATTCATCGCTGCTACTGTCTACTACAGCAACATGCACTTCAACGTCGGATGATCGCGATTATGATGCAACTCGCAATACATCCGTTTATCTTCCCACTTGGAGGGAACATTCTTCTCAGTTATCGCCGCAACTTCTCGCGGCTGCTTCTTAGGATATAAAGCCCTATGATCACCTGTGGGTTCAGAATTTCCCACAGGCTTCCGGAAGTTCGGTCCTAAAGTCTCATCCACCTTAATATATTTATTGATTTTTTGAAGAACTTACCCAAGGTGGATTGGGGACTTTTCACAACACTCGCAGATAAGTCGCACGATCCCAGTACTTGCTGTAAGATATCAATTACTCGCAACTTACCTAAAGTCCCAGTAATTGGAGCTCATAGATATCTTATCTCTGAGCTCCAATTTGATACCTCGGGCTGTTTGGTTGAACTTCTCCATGAAGGACCGAAGGCTCATTTTTGCCGGGATATACTTCAGCTGATATAGTTCCTGTCTGCTTCGAGGTGGTCCTACATTTGGTGCGAATTGCTCAGAGAAAGCCAATATGAAGTCTCCATATGACTATATGGATCGGGCCGGCAAATTCTTAAACCAGGTTCAAGCATCGCCTTGTAAACCTGCCGCGAAGATACCACACTTGAGAGAATCAGAGGTCCAAATCGTACCCATGTGTAACTCAAAGTCCGTGACGTGATCAATGGGATCACCGTCGCCTCTAAACGTCGGCAACCCCTCCGGGTTGCGATAATGTCGATCTGGGACTGCCGCCAGATCTCCTCCTAAAAAGAGAACATCATATCTCCCAAAGTGGCTGAAACACCGCCAGATTGCTGGGATGACGTTTAGGCGGCATGCAGATTATGCCACCAATCGTCATCTTTACTCCTTTTAATAGGGGCTTCCATGGCCCTATAGAATAAACCGGGATTTCGCCCCAAGTCGGGCTCGAAATCCCTCCGTGCGCGCAGAGCTTCCAACTCATTGGTCAGCTCATCGATACGTTGTTGCAAGTGCTCCTGGTCAGTCCCAAGAGCGGGAGTTGGAACTCTGGTTGGGGAGTCGGAGTAGAACGATACATCGGTCTCCTCATAGTTACTATGCGTCTTATAATCTCCTCTTCACCAGAGCTGCGCTCTTCAGGTCACTCTCGTAACCTCTTTTTGCGGGAACATGGCTTGTTACAACCGGTGGTTATGTTCCACTTTTCTCGAACAGAATCTCCAATACCACCTTCCGGACAACAGCCTCCAGATCCTGCAAAAAGAATGTTGGGGTTGGAAGACTGTTGGGAAGCACGTCACTGTCATTCGTCAAACTTCCAGTCGCCATGTCTTTCATTATCCTATCCCAGGGAGAAACCTCAAATGAGGATTAGAAAATTGTCCCTACGGAAGGCACCAAACTGTTGTAGTTAGAAAACCAAAGGTACCAACAGTCGTCCGATTCGTAATAAGGTGAACTCGGTTTGAATTTGTTTAAATGTGGGAAACTATTATAAATGAAAGAAAAAGCTAGGCACAACGATTTTAGAGTGGAAAACCCCTCGAAGAAGGGGAAAAAATCACCTGACTAAGAGTAGGAAACGCTCTTAGCCGATTCATTAATCAAACAATTCACTACAAATAGACGGCTTATGAAGATAACAAGGGAAAAGAAAGCGCAGAGAATTTCGGCAGAGTAACAACCTATTCTTGCACGTCCCAAAAAGCCCTCTCGAGCTTGTCTTCTAGCTCTATATTTATAGAGGTGGAAATGCGTGTGGATCACACCATGTAACCGCCTCTGACAATGTCATTTTCTCATGCTAGGAAACGTGGTTGGGCCCGAAGCGTTAACTGCATGAATCGGCCCGAAGGAACGCATGTGGAGGCTCAGAGCGTGGGATGCGTGGGCTGTAACCGTTTTGGACTAATGTGAAGAGTCGGTCCTCGAGTATTTCTGATTTCTCCTAACTCCAGCTTCGGTCCTGAAATACCAGTGGGCCTTCGGGCTGGTTATTTCAAATATGACAGGTTAAGGATCCTGGGCCACACGAGTTCGTCTTTTGTCATATGGGTTGGCCCAATACGATTGGGACTTACTTATTACGGGGTACCCGGTCCTGGAGCCCTCATCAAATATCATTACCTGTAGAAGAGTAAATCTACATATTCGTTTAGAATTTCAATACAATCGTAAAATTTGAGAACTATTCTTGAAACCTAAAAAACCTAACTATACAAATTACTTTAAAATGAATCGGGCTGTTTTTTTGCCGGCCTACTCCCCAACCCGGCTGGATAGCCGAGCGGTTTTAAAACATAGTCGTTCAGTAACAAATGAATGTTCCTGGAGAGTCAAGAATAAGTATTGTTGAAATGATAGTGATTGACTATAATTATTTCATAGACTTAAATATTTTCATTGATAGAAGATTCGGAATGTTTTTCCACGTAAATATGACAAAAAAGTGAATCTATTGGCAATGATTGAACTTGCACTTGTTGTTGTGGACATCATTGTGAATCTTATGTTCACATGTTTAAGTGGTATGTCTTTTTATTAATTTGTGCATATTATTATTTTATTTAATACATTGAACTAACTTTGTGTATTATGTAGACATGTAATATTTTTAAAAAAGATCCAAGCAAGTATGTGTAAGAAATCGAACATGTAATCCTGTATATTGGGTAGAAGAACCATTTAAAATTAATATATACATATTGAACAAATAATACTTATTAATCCATCGGGGACCTATGGGGCTTCCGCAGATTGTTGCGGTTTCCAGAAAAAAGCATGTCCAGCACAAGAATTTTCGAAATGTCACCTCTCCCATCGGTTTTCTCTTGGATTCACGTGGCAGAATTGAGATGATGCATTATGGAGTCTTCGGTCCCTTAAAAAATGATAAAGCATTTCTTCAAATTTGCAACAAATACAATTTAAACTAAGTTAAAACGAGTGCCATGTTGAAGAATCAGATGACTAATAACATTTTGTATTTTATAATTGTTTGCATCGATCCGCGCTTGAAGCTTTAGTGTCTTTAATTTTTGCACCGACTCCCGGAACATGGTATAAAATTGTCAGGAAGCTCCAAAGTTTATTTATATTTTTTACTTGATTTTATTTCATAAATTTTTCAAGATTTAAAGATTCAGTCAAAGATCGAATCGTTAAAAATTATTTTTTATTATCGACCAAATAATTTGAATATTGAATGTGTTCCGATTATTACCACGAAAAAATTTACTTAAATTATAAAGAAGATTAAGAGTTCTCAATATCGTTTAACAAATTTTGAGTGATTCGTCTATTCTCTAATTTTTATTTCAAATATCAATCTACTCATTTTTAATTATATTGGTCGTATTCACGAAGTGCTCTATTGGATAGCCATCATATCCAAATTTAAAAATGTTGTTATTAAGTATAAATGAGTTTTTTTTTTTTATTATTAGTATTATTTACATAAATCATATTAATAATAATGGTGAATGACATTTAAAGTCCTCAAAGTTTGTATGATTTAACAAATTTAGTCCTTAAATTTTCTTCATTTTGATAAATTTAGTCATCAAAGTTTTGTGGAAGCAAAACAAGTCCCCAAACTTTGTATTTTTTGCATAATTAATCCTCATATTTTGTAACTTTTGGCAAATCTAGTCCTCAAATTTTGAGAACTAATTTTACCACATGGGACCAAATTTGTCAAAAATATCAAAGTATGAGGATTATAAATGTCAAATAAAAGTTTGGGTACCAAATTTGTCAAAATCACCAAACTGTGGGGACCAAACTAGCCATTTTCTCAAATAAGAGAAATGATATTGAAATACTAAATGAGAAAATGACGCATTTGATCCTCAAAGTTTGCATAAAATGATAAATTAAGTACACAAACTTTTAAACGGTAAATTTAGTCCTCAATATTTAATATTTTTGACAAATTTGGTCTCCGGAGTTTGATTAATTTGACAAATAGAGTTCCCAAAGCGGCAAAATCGGTCTCCAAACTTTAATTTTGGCAATACGGCTCTCAAAGTTTACACCTAACAATTTTAGTCCCAAAAGTTTCAGAAATTTTGCAAAATTGGTCTCCAATTTGTGTAACGTCGTAACCTTTTTGTTTAGGAAGTGAGGAAAATTTATTTCGTCCCTCATTCATCTTCGTTTTGCAAACTTTAGGAACCCTTAACGTCGTTGGAGACTAAATTTGCTACGTTTTCAAACTTTGAGAACCAAATTTGCGTAATGTTACTTTGATGACCAATTATGCCCAATACACAAAACACAAATAAATATAATATAATGTTTCAAATTATGCCAAGATTTAATTATTTTAGGAAAACTCATATATTACTTAATTAAATTTTTATATTTAAAAAATTTCAGCCTGGTTTCTATTTAATTTGGAATAGATCTTCAAAATAAAAAATATCTTTTCATAGATCGATCACTGTTAAAAACATGAAAACAACTTGTTAGTGCTATATTTTTAAAATATATTATGAATGATAAGATTTCTGACATTGGTATTCAGAAAATTTTTAAATTAATGGCATTATTTTTTTCTAACACATTTACCTTTCGAAAAAACTCATGCTATGCGAATCCATCAAATGTTGAGGATTGTCATATTCACACTATTTTATATTTACTTGCTTTTTGGATGTACACAAAACAAATTAAATTATTATATTTACCTAAATATTTATATATAATCTTTTGTGCAAAATTTAAATATAAGAATTACTATTGAATGAGACCCTAGGATCGGGTATATCTGTATAGGTCGAGGCACATGGTAGATAAAGCTTAAGTCATAGAAAAATCAAGCAAACAACCGGTAATAGTTTTTTTTACATTTTTAGGCACCACACTTTGAATGTTTTCGTTATTCATTCTGAAATTTATAAAATTGAACAAATTTAATCTCCGATATTCATAATAAGTCAACAAATTCTAGTCAACACAAAATTAATCCTCAAATTCTGGTTTAACACAAAATTAATTCCCAATGTTTCCATTATTCTCCTTAATTGCACAATTCTCGATCAATAACTAACATTTGATTTTTTGTACAAAACATTTGGTTTGACAGTGATTTTGAGAGGAAACTATATATGAATCATGATTGAACAATATAAATGGAAGGAAGTCAGTTTACTTTGCTTTCAACAACTTTGAAAGATGAACAACATGGTGCTGTGTTGATACCATTTTGAAATTTGTTTGGAGTTGCTTGATAACCGATATCGCATGTGCTTTCCCTAATAGGGTCTCGTTATAAACATTGTGTGGACGTAATAAAGTGTGAGTTCATCTCTTGGATATGTGTTCAGCTCGAGCATATCATGTTCGTTTATTTGAATATGAATATAAACTTTGTTTGAATATTTTTCATGTTTGTTCATAATTCACAATATTTTCGTAAATAAATATATATTATATTATATTATATTTTAAATATTAAGATATGATTAAATATAGAATTTTTAACAATAATAAATTATATTTCACATTCTCTCTTTAAATTCTTTTAATTTTTCAATTTTTAATCTATAAAATCAGTTTTAGTTTAGTATATTGAATTTCATATACAATTCTAATAAATTTGAATAGATCTTTTGAATATTTATAAACATGAATATCATATAATTATTTAAATAATATTTGAACAGTTCAAATAAATATATGAATAAATATTCCAATAAAATATAAATTGACCTAAATAAATATAGAGAGTTTAACGATCATTACTCATAACTAGTGACCAATTGGCCGGATAACGAGCATTACACAAACTAGGGGTGGGATTCGGTCGGTTAAGCAATTAAACGGTTAAAACATTTTCGGTTAACCGGTTTTGTAGCCCAATATTTGAAAACCAAAACCGAACCGTTTAACCGCTTTATAAATTTATAACCGACCGAAACCGAAACCTACAAAAATCGACGGTTAATCAGTTACCGTTTAACCGATTAATTTTTTTAAAAAATTTCTACAAACTCTGTTCCATTGTTAATATATTTATTTGAGAGTTTGATTTTCATACTTTTCGAATATGTATCTTTTGAGTTATTCTATTTTTCATTTTGACTCAAATGTAGAGAAATTTAGAATATACCAATATATGCTTCTTTTGTGTTCAAAATTTAGAATAACCGATAATTTTCAAAATGAATATGCTTCTATTTTGTTCAAATGGAGGTCATTTGAAATGGATTATGTTAATCTAGATTAAACTTGAAACTCGAACTCAACTTTCGAAAATGATTTAACAACAATGGCGAATAAAAATCAACAATGATGATTTAGCAACAACGGGGATTTAAAATAAGAAAGTAAATCAAAAATAATATTATACACAAAAATAATCACATGAAATATTCAAATATAACATTTACATAAATAATTTCTTAAAATTGTGCATGGGGAAATTCACAAAAAATGACACATTAATCTATTATTATCTTGTTTAGAAAGATTCCAAAATATTAAATATAATTCCTTAAATCTAAAATAAGAAAGTAAATAACAAAAAATATTAGACAAATAAAAATAATCACATAAAATATTCGAATTTAAACATTTACATAAATAATTTATTAAAGTTGTCAAACAAATTATACATATCATAATACATTTAATAATAACAAAAATATACAACATAATCAAAAATTTAAAATAAGAATTCAATATTATTATGCTTAGAAAGATTTTGAAATACGAAAACTTAAATTTGATAACAAGAAAACTATAACACTAAAAAATACTAACACAAAATATTCATAAATTGCCATCAAATATGCAATTAATCATAACAAAAAACGAAAATTTTACTAGAATATATTTAAAGAAGAACAACGAAAGAATATAAAAAGAATTCCACAAACCCTAATGAGAAGTAAATATAATTTCTTTTATTTAGAAAAATAAATATGTGCCATGTGAGAGGGGTTTATATTATAGTGTATATTAATTTAATTATTTAATCGGTTAATCGGTTAACCGACATGAAAACCGATATTCATAAATAAAACTGATAACCGACCGTTTAATAGTTTTGACCGATATTAACTTAACCGTAAAAACTGATTAACCATATAATCGAAACCGTTTAACCGATTAACATCGGTTCGATTCGATTATACAGTTTCACGGGCTAATTTGGGATAATATTGCTAATCCAAAAATCAAATATTGTTTTAGGGCGAGTAGCGGACGTCGTCCGCGGAAAGCTGACGTGGACAGCTATAGCGGACGTCGTCCGCGGAACACGTGGATTGACACTCAATTTCCGCGTTTGTCATTCGATATTTATGCTTCTATATATATAGATTGTATTTCAACACAAATTTATATCAAACAACACATACAACATTATTTGAAGTGTTCAGCGACTACAGATTTCAAGTATAATCGAATCCTATTTTTGAATTGAATTTCGTTAATTATTTGAATATTTATTATTCACTTGTAATATTTGATATTGTGTATTCGACATGTAGTAATCGTAGAGATGGAT
Source organism: Utricularia reniformis (assembly GCA_009725065.1). Lineage (NCBI taxonomy): Eukaryota > Viridiplantae > Streptophyta > Magnoliopsida > Lamiales > Lentibulariaceae > Utricularia > Utricularia reniformis. Next base: position 403,226 of record RWGZ01000077.1, read on the forward strand.
CCTGAATGGGCAACATATTATGACGACATTGGTTCGACTTCTGGTGGTCAAGAGGAAGGGTCTGATAATGACACCGAGCCCGATTCCCCAGACGAGGAATATGGTGACGAAGAAATATCGGAAGAGGGCATTAGTGGAACCTCACGGAGAGTGGACCGGGGCAGTGGGTTAGTTCGACGGTTGAGATGTTCCGCCGAAGAAATCGATGAAATGTATGCTATGTTAGTTGTGCCATTGATATCATATGATCTAGTGCCAGAGATCTCTAGCCGACGCAAATACACGAAGTATGAAATTGATGAACCAAACTTGGATGTTCGAATGAAATTTAAAGATAAGTTTCATCTTCAGTAATGCATTGCACATTTTCATATTCGAAAAAGATGGCAATACAAAGTTGTGGAGAGCGCATCGGAGAAATGGGTAATTAAATGTGTACATGAAGATTGTTCATTTCATCTTAGAGCAATATGTTGGGCACGCGATAAGGTATGGCAAATATNAAATAAGTCTCCAAGTTAAGGCAAATTATTTGAAGTCTTTACCTCCCCAAGAAAGCAACCCATTCCATTAGTTGTACCATTAACTTCGTCATATGATGGAGGTGGCGGTGCACTTTCGGATATTGGATTTGGATCAGCTTCTATGTGTTGACGCTCTGACATCATCTGTGTAAGTAAACGATTGATATTCAATCTGATATCAAATGTACACAAACAAAAACTGACCTCCCCTTCCAGCTGATCGAGTATTTGTACAACTTTCTCGTGGTAACTTCTCTCACCTTCAACCTTGAAAAGCAGCATTACTGAATAAGCTATACATACAAATTCCAATTTCATTTTAATGCTCATGAGGAACAATACATACCATTGCTATCAGTCTTTGCAATGTCAATCTCTGTTGTTGAGCTTCAACAGCAGCCATGGCAGCTGCAGCTTCTTTTCCTAAGGCCGCAACATTTGACTTCAGATCTTGCAACTTAATTTCCGCTGTTTCGAGTTTCACAGCCATATCAGGGTGACCAACCCCTTCTCTTAACTTGGATTGCCTTCTAGTAACTTCAACAGCCTATCTAGGTCGAAAACCCAGTAAAACAAGAGATGGTTGCGATTGCAAAATTAACTTGTATCGAGTTACTGCTTCCTCATTTTGAAATGGATAATTCAATTGAATCAACGGTGACACCCTAAAATGTATCTTATACCTGAGCTTCAGCCTCTTGTCTCATTCTATCATATCTTTGAGCAAGGTGGCGAGCATCCTCTAGAGGGGCACCCATTACCATAGCTCGCAATGGTTCAGCCACCTATATAGCATGAGATACTACTTTATAATTTGGAGGGAAAACTACAACATCATTTGGTCTAAAAAATCAAATAATACAAAATGACAGATTCAGATCCAAGGGTTGTTCGTTTACTGTAGCACAATTACAAAAAAACATCTAAATGAGGAGTATACATAACCTGTGTGCCGAAAGCTTTTAACAAATTTCCACGTTCCTTCTCCATCAAAGCGCATGCTCTTGAGAAACTTGAGGCAGCTTTTGATAGTGTACTGCCACTTGTGCAAGTATTTTCATTGCCATACCTTCTACTATCTTCTGATAACTTAGTTCCTGAGACACGGCATAGAAAAATGGTTATAAACATGGAATAATGGTATCTACAAATTTGAAAAATTATTGATATTAGACAACATGTAGATTCGAGTTTCCGGAAAATACCTATCTCGACTTGTTTGGAACCTGTAACTATATAACCTTCGACACCACGAACAATGTCTCTTTGGAAATGCTGCACACAGAAGGAAAGCCCATTATTTGATAGGAATTTACTTAAAGTACATCTAATAGGAATCAAACAAATGTAAATGAAAGTTAAAGACCTTGGCAGCTCGAGTAGATATGTATAGTTTTTCAAGCTTCTGGTGCTGCCGAATCTCTAAATCATCCGATGCAACACCATCAGAACCTCCATACGCCCCGAACTGCTTTAGTACAGCCTGTGAATATTTATACGTTATTTGCAGCACATTTCATCTATGAGACAAAATCACTTAAGAGAACACAAAAGAATGGTAGATTTTGTATCAGTGCAAAGAAACGCTTCTGAAATTAGGAATATATTTAACTCGATTTTAAAAAATGCACGTAATCGCGGTAGAAAATTCCGCAAAATTCACAAGACAAAGCATCAACGGAGAAACCTAATAGAATTAAACCCCGTTTCGAATATTTCAAACCAAATTCCTACTCAATAATCAACATAAATAAGAATTCAATGCCGATCGAAAAAGCGCAATAACCTAAATGTTGGCACACAACTACTCCTAAATGCTTCACAATCCAGATCAGATCTAAAATTATACAGAAACCCGATTCTTATATTATACAATTTTCGTAGATCTAAAATGTAATCCACCAACTCCAGCAAAAAACGAAGTCAATTGCGCGGAAAAAGAGTGAAACAAAATACCTGCTGCTGCCTTGCGACTTGCTCACGTAACCTTGAAGCCTGCTTTCTGATGGCTTCCATTTTGAATCGATCAAAAGATCAAGATATCAGATACCTATCTGAATTAGCAAAGAGGGGGGAAAAGACAAACAAGATGCTAAGCGCCTGAGCATCAGCGTAAAATGCAAGTGTGCTTACAAAATTATTCAATAATGGTAACGGTATTCTTTTTTGAGCTTGAGCGAACAAATTAACACTCAAGTTGAATAATGGGTATTTGGACTTGGGCCTCCAATTTTTTGGGTATTTGAATAATGGTTAGATACTTTTTGAATCGAAAATTTTAGGTTCATTAACTCAAAAAAATTTTGAAGATTATAAACATATTTACATCAAGTTGTTCTGAGTCCATATTGAACGTAGATTGAGTTATTTCGATCACAGACATGATTTCTCATTTTTCGGGTATTTGGACATAATTACTTATTTGATGGGTATTTGTGCTAAATTTGGATGATATTGGACTATTGTTAACTACTTGGATTTCTTAGTTTATGAAATGTAAGACTTGTAATTAAACTTAACTATATCTTTATCTATTCTAATTCTCTAATATAAATGTTGTTTATCTCCTACTTTCTGTGCAGGGTTTTTTTGGTGTTTCTATTTTCAATTTGGGGTTTACCGATATATGCTTATTGTTCATTCGTCACAAACTTCAATCTGGGTTTCGTTTCTGTTAAACAGAAAGGAAAATACAGGAAAGAAAAAAAGCAAGCTTAACCTTTTTCTTGCTTCGTCGTCTCTGTGCACTTCTCTTTCTGTTCTGCACGTTGAGCGTGGATGGAGGAGATCTAAGTTGAATGAGGCACGCATTCAAACTGGAAGGAATAACGTTGTTGAAAGAATGAAAGACGCAAATGCGTTTTTCATTCACGTAAGGAAACAGGCGCACAAGGCAGAAGAGTCGCATTAACGACTCTAAAACTGTTCATTAAACAAACTGTCTCAAACGACTTATTTAAGCCGTTCCGAAAAGCAGTTTCAAGCGAGAGTTCAAGAACCAGATTTCAGATTATCAATCTGAAATCAAGCAATCTCAGATCAAGCGAGTGATCAACCGAGATAGTGGGTGACAACGCTCTGATTAAGAGCCTTAGAAGCAGCAAAGCGAGAGACAAGGCATTCAACAGGCAACAAGCAGATCAATATCAGAGATTATATGCTATATGTGTAATCTGTTCTAATTCTTCTTGTAAATCGAAAACCAGTGAGTTATTGGATTGGATCGATCCCGAGGTTTTTCTCCGGGTTTACTCCGGTTTCCTCGTAAAAATTGTTTTCTTTCAAATTCAATCTAAAGGAACCAACAAGTGGTGGTTTGTTACCTGAAACTGTGATCAAATTGAGTTTGATAAGAGAGAGTTTTTCCCAACAAGTGGTGGCCCATGCAGGTCTTGACGCCTACGGAAACTAAGCAAGAACGAAACACAGAGATCATTGATCAAGATTGCAAGGAAATCACAACCGAAAGATATTCACATCTCACCTGGAACGTTGTTCTGAAGAGCATGGCTGGTAAACCTTATTCAATGATCAAGTTAACATCCAAGAACTATCCGGAGTGGAAGAATAGGATGCAAGACTTATTATATTGCCGGTTCTTGTTCGAACCAGTAAAATTCGGAGCCCAGAAACCAAAGAAATATAAGCAGGAGGACTAGGATATGAAACATATCCAGACCTTAGGCTTTGTTCGCCAGGGGATCGACAGCGCAAATTATCATCATGTTGCCAAAGAGACTGATGTGAGAAAAGCTTGAAAGTATCTTTGAACCAAAGTCTACGCAGTCCCAAAGATTTCTTTTCAAAAGACTAATGAGACTAAGGTTCAAAGAAGGTTCTCCCATGACTGACCATATTGGAATGTTCCAAGAAATTGTCAATAAATTGGCAGAAACAGATTGTGTGCACGAAGATAAAGTTCTTGCACATATGTTGATAGGCACTCTTCCAGATTCATAGGATTCTACTGTTATTTCAATCAATTCTTCTATTCCGAAGGGTGGATTAAAGCTGGAAGTAGTAAAAAAGTGTTTAATCAATGAAGGACTAAGGAGGGATGAAATGACTGGTTCAATTGTAAAGGAGACACTTGCTGCAGTTAATTCATGGACACAAGACAAGGGTCAGAATTTCAGCAAGAAGAGCTACAAAAACAAGCAAAATAGCAAGGATCAGGGGAAGCCTAAGAATAACCAAAAGGAAACTAGAAGCTGCAATTGGTGCGGTAAGGTAGGACATCTCAAGAAGGACTGATGGTTCTAGAAAATAGTTAAAGAATCTGAACCCGTTACAGCAACTAACCAAGAGGAGATCCTAGTTGTCTCTACTGTTCAGGAACAAACAAATAAAACTGGTGACCAAGAAATGGAGTGGGTAGTTGACTCGAGAGCCTCCTATCACGCCACTCCAAGAAAGAAGTGTTTTACCACCTATTCTAAAGGCAATTTTGGTACTGTTAAAATGGGAAATCACACATGTGCTCCTGTCAAAGGAATTGGGACGATAGAACTTCTTACAAAGGAAGGTCACAAACTTACTCTAAGGGATGTCAGACATATACCTGATCTTAGAATAATTTCACTGTCTACTCCTATTTTGGACAAAGAATGCTTTATGAATATAACTTACAATCACTGCTGGAGGTTGCTAAAGTATGGGAATTCGATAGCCGAAGCAAAACTTTCAGACACACTGTACAAGATTAAATTGATGCTCCAAATTGGACAGGTCAACACTCTAGAGAAGACTGATCCGTTCCAACTGTGGCATAAAAGAATGGGGCACATTTCAGATGCTGGATTGGAGAAACTGAAAAAGGATGGTTTGATACACATTAAAGACAAAAAAACAGAACAAAAGTGTGAGGATTGCATTTATGGGAAGCAAGCTAAGCAACCATTCAACACAACTGTAAAGAAAAAGGAAGAGATCCTAACCTTAGTCTTTTCAGATGTGTGCTCTCTGTATATTATTTCAAAGAGAGGGAGCAAATATTTTGTCTCATTTATTGATGATGCCTCAAGGAAAATCTGGGTCTATCACATTCACATAAAGGATGTAACATTCCTTAAATTCAAGGAGTGGTTGGCTGCAGTGGAAAGGGAAAAGGGAAGAATCTGAAAATTCTTAGAACCGATAATGGTGGGGAATTCACATCTAATAAATTTAATTCATTTTGCTGGTCTTAAGGAATCAGACATGAGCTCACTGTGCCAGGAACACCCCAGCACAATGGGACTCTGAGATGTTCAATAGAACACTCTTGAACAAGGTGAGATGTTTATTGAAGACCTCAAGGCTAGACAATGACTTTTGGGCTGAAGCTTTAAGAGTGGCTTGCTATTTAGTCAACCGATCTCCAGCTACCAACATTGAGTTAAACACTCCAGAAGGTATATGGACAAGTAAGTGCCCTAAACTTAAACATTTAAGGATTTTTGGTTGCAGGGCATTAGTCCATATTCCAAAGGAACATAGGAAAAAGTTTGACGACCATGTAGAAGAATGTATCTTCATAGGTTATGGAAACAACAAATTTGGTTATAAATTTTGGGATCCTAAAATCGAAAGGATTTTCAGATCCAGAGATGCAGTGTTTTTTGAAGAATAAACCATTCAAGACTTGAGCAAAAACGGAGTGAATAATGGTGAAATTTCAGATATAAAATTGTACAGAGAGGTGTACCTACCTGGTTTTATGGAGGGCACCGCTCCTGAATTCCTTGAAGCACCGGAAGCTGAACCTGATACAAATAAGGAACAAGTTAGAGAGGATTCAAAGGCACCAGAAAACACAACTAATGATGAAATTGAAGCGGAGACAGATTCTGAAAATATTTCAGAACCTGAAACAAGAAGGATCAGAAGACCTTCTTCAAGGTATCCCTCCTCGGATTATGTTTTGGTGACTGAAGAAGGAGAACCTGGATCATATTATGAAGCAATTAAATCATTAGAAAGCAGCAAATGGTTACAAGCTATGAAAGAAGAGATAACATCTCTGAAACATAACCAAACTTATGATTTGGAAAGACTGCCAGCAGGAAGAAAAACTTTGGAGAATAAATGGATATTCAAATTAAAGCATGAAGCCGATGATACTATTAGATATAAAGTTAGACTCATGGTGAACGGATTTAGGCAGAAAAATGGAGTTGATTTTGATGAAATATTCTCACCGGTTGTCAAATTCACCACAATAAGAATAGTGCTAGCAATAGTGGCTCATCTAGATCTGGAATTAGAATAAATGGATGTCAAAACTGCTTTCTTAAATGGTTACTTGGATGAAGTAATCTATATGAAGCAGCCCACTGGTTTTGAAGTAAAAGACAAGCTGGATTATGTGTGTAAATTAAATCGAAGTCTTTATGGGCTCAAACAAGCTCCTAGAATGTGGAGTAAAAGGTTTGACACCTTCATGACTCAAGAAAACTTCAAGAGGACAGAAAGTGATCATTGTGTCTATGTCAAACATGAAGAATCAGGTAAATTTATAATACTATTGTTATATGTAGATGATATTTTGATTGTAGGTACATCAAAAGAATCAATAAACAGGCTGAAAGAGAGACTGGCTGCCTCCTTTGAGATGAAGGATATTGGAGCTGCCAAGAGGATTTTGGGCATACATATAACTAGAAACAGGGACATGCGATCACTGACCATCTCACAAGGAACCTATGTTGAACGGATACTTAAGCGATTTAATATGGAAGAAGCTAAACCAGTGACCACTCAAATGTCTAACCATATTATATTGTCCAAGGAGAATTGTCCAACCACGGATGCAGAATATAAAGACATGGAAGGAGTTCCATACACTTCTGCAGCTGGATCAATCATGTACCTAATGGTGTCTACTCGACCTGATATAGCCTATCCCATTACGGTCTTAAGCCGTTTTATGAGCAATCCGGGAAGATCCCACTGGGAGGGAATTAAGTGGCTAATCAGGTATCTAGCTGGAACAAAAGATATGTGTCTAAGGTTTAAAAGCACTGATGAACCTCTACACATAAAAGCCTACTCAGACTCGGATCTAGCTGGAGATCCAGATACTAGAAGATCAACCACGGGTTATGTGGTGACCATGGCCGAAGGATATGTATCCTGGAAATCTAGACTCCAAAGGACTGTGGCTCTGTCGTCCACAGAGGTTGAGTACATAGCCCTAACCGAGACTGCTAAGGAACTACTCTAGATCTCAAGACTTACGAAGGAGTTTGACCTTAACTCCTTGGATCCAGAACTGTTGTGTGATAATCAGAGTACTATAGAGTTAATCAAAAATTCAATGTTTCACAGCAGGACAAAACATATAAACATCTAGACACACTAGATTCGTGAAGCTATTAACTCCAAGGAATTCCATGTTGAGAAAGTACACACAACAGAAAACATTGCAGACATACTAACTAAGATAATACCTAGAAACAAGCTGAAGATCTGTGCTGAAGGCGTTGGTCTGCTCACTCCTGAGCAGATCTAGGGTAAGCAACAGACTTCATTTCTGTACAACCTGAAGAGAAACGAGTTAAGCAAAATAAAGAAGAAGATGAACAAGAAACTGGAGGCTTATCTTAAGGATCAGCAAGGTTGGACAGTTTTGAAGTCAAGGCTGAGCTGGACAACCAGATGCGTGTCCAGACTGGGAGCTAAGGGGAAAATCGAACCAGATCTGTTCATTTCTGAACAGATCTAAGGAAAGCAGCACCAAATCTCCAACACGTAACCTGAGGGGAAGGATGCTTAGAACCAGAAGAAGAGAACAAAAATGATACAGGAGACTTATCTTTGAGAGTGAGCGACGTTGGACAGACTAACTCATTTCCTTTCAAGTTTCTCTTCTGCAGACTGAACAGGGACAAAGGTGAAGCTGAGCTGGTCAAGCAAGTTCACGTCCAGACTGGAAACCAAGAGGAAGCAAGAGCAGAGCCAGATCTGTTCATTTCCGAAAGATCTAGGGCAAGCAGCCCCAAACCATCAACACGAACCTGAGGGGAAGAATGTTAAACATAAAGGAAAATATAGGAAAGAAAAAAAGAAAGCTTAACCTTTTTCTTGCTTCGTCGTCTCTGTGCGCTTCTCTTTATGTTCTGCAGGTTGAGCGTGGATGAAGGAGATCTGAGCTGAATGAGACACGCATTCAAACTGGAAGGAATAATGTTGCTGAAAGAATGAAAGACGCAAATGCGTTTTTCATTCACGTAAGGAAACAGACGCACAAAGCAGAAGAGTCGCATTAACGGCTCTAAAACTGTTCATTAAACACACTGCCTCAAACAACTTATTTAAACCGTTCGGAAAAGTAGTTTCAAGCGAGAGTTCAAGAACCAAATTTCAAATTATCAATCTGAAATCAAGCAATCTGAGATCAAGCGAGTGATCAACCGAGATAGTGGGTGACAACGCTCTGATTAAGAGCCTTAGAAGCAGCAAAGCGAGAGACAATACATTCAACAGGCAACAAGCAGATCAATATCAGAGATCATATGCTATATGTGTAATATGTTCTGATTCTTCTTGTAAATCGAAAACCAGTGAGTTATTGGATTGGATCCGAGGTTTTTCTCAAGGTTTACTCATGTTTACTCGTAAAAACTGTTTTCTTTCAAATTCAATCTAAAGGAACCAACAAGTGGTGGTTTGTTACTGAAAGTGTGATCAAATTGAGTTTGATAAGGGAGAGTTTTTCCCAAAAGTTTCTGCTTTGATATTTGTTTTAAACTGTTTGGAAACAAATTAGTTCTTTAGTGGGGAAGAAAGTTTTTGTCAAGTTATGAACTCAAGCGATCCTTCTTTGAGTACTGGAGGTTCTGGATCTGTTGAACCTCCTCCATCCCGGAGGAATTCCAGAAGACCCAAATGTAAATTTCTTTGATTTTTCTTAATTGTCTTATTGCTAATTGAACGACTTTGTATGCTTACTGCAAAATTATTGGGTATGCTTACATTTGTGAGCTGTTTATTGTTACTTCGTTGTTACTTAACAAGTTCAATCAACAAACAAACAAAAAAATTATGTAGTGGAAAATGTATTTGAGAATGATCATATCAGGCAAAACTTAGAGTTCTTTAATGGTTGGTCTGAGGAGCAGGAACGTGCTCTGGGAAGAGCTTATTTTACAGCGAAACCAACACCTAACTTCTGGAAGAAAGTTGCTAGAATGGTAATCTAATTAAGCCAGTTTCAGTCCCTTTTCATTTCAATTTGGATCCTCTTGTGATTCTCAAAATGATGTTATTTCATAAGCTATAACATCTTCGATTGATGCAGGTACATGGGAAATCAGCAGAAGAATGCTTTGACAGAATCCATTCAGATCTTTTGAGCATATCCGAAACTCCAGCGCGTTCAAGGATGAGAAGGAAGAAGAAAGCTTTATCTCCATTGTTTTCAGCAAGCAAGTTACTCATCCCTGTAAGATATTTTTTGTTGAGTTCAATCACAGAAGAGAGTGAGATATCTTTTGGATAAACAAAAAGACGAAGATAAAGATCATGAATCCGATTTGTTTGCTGTACTTGAACCAACAGCTGATTCAGCTTCCTTATCGTTCAAAGAGAATGCAGAAGCTGTGTTTTTTTCACATGAAAAGTCTAGATTTTCTTGTGAATGGAGCGATGTTGAGAAGGGTTTTGTTAGCCCACCTGTTTTGAAGCAAATAAAGAACAAGGCTTTGCATGAGAAGTAGTATATAAATCAAGTGCATTGTAGAGATTACAAGAGAAAAGCAGAGTGGATGAGGAATACAAAGCACGAGAAGAAAAAGGGGATGCACAAATGAAGCCAGTTGAAGTTCCAAGAGATGCTCTGGTTCTTGATGCACAAACAGCTATATCTCAGCTTCAAAGGTTACAAGCTATATAAAAGATTATGGACGTGCCCCTTAACTAGTTTATATAAACAAAATTAAATTGTGAAAATGAGAGATTTGTAACATAAAAATAAGTGCTAGCCACTTCGGCATTATAACCTGCCTTGCTTTCTCTAAAGGGTGACTTCAAACCAAATCCGATAGTCTTGGGATAAATAGAATTTCCATACGAATGAAAAAGGAGTTGACTATGAACTCACGAAAGATTAGTTTATAAGGATTCAAATTTCATATTTAATTATTAACTTTCCAGAATAGAAAATCCGACGACTTTGACCACTAGAAGATGATCATTTCTCTTTTAATTTATACATCTTGTTCACTTGTAAAACTACAAACTTGATGTAGTGGATTCCAAACCTATAACCGGTGTGGTTTTTTATTATTTATTTACATAAAGAGTTTCCACCTACAAAACTCAGTGTTTTTCTTATTTGTTTTATATTACTTTTTCGAGAATTTTCATTGAAACCTTATTATAAAGAGTATAATTTTTTGTTGTCGATTTTTACAGGCAATAACAATTCAATTTTTTTTATATTTTATCAATTTTAATTACACTTGATCAAAATACTCTTAGTTTTTGTGTATATTTAATATGAGTTGTTATGAATTCACTAATTGAGTGTTTTTAAAGTTCGAGTTGACTCTAAATATAATAAATTCAATTTGAGTTGAAAAGCAAAGTAATTTGTGATTATAAATTCAATTCGATTTGAGGTTTAGTTTCTGTTTGAGTTTGACATTGTGGTTCAAATTCTTTAAAAAATAAAACTTGATAAGAAACAAAAAGTATAATAGGTAAAATTACTCTTATGAAAGTTGGTATTTGGCTCATATTTTAATTTGAGTTCACAACTATTATTAATGTATTTGGACTCATAATTCAATGGGGTTCACAATTATTTGCACAATCATTTTAATATTTCAATTTTAAATTGATAACAAGATTAAAAAATAGTAAAAAATATCTTTAGTTTCGATAAAATGATAATTTTATTGTGTTTTAAGTCGAGAAAAATAAGCTCAAATTTGAATTGAAAATATTATTATTTGTAATTTATTAAATAATAAAGTTATACTAGTAAACCGCGTATTGTTGTCTAATAATTATAATTTATAAATAAGGTAGAATGATCGTTAGAAGTCTTCTAATGCTTAAGCATAGAACTCATGGTTGATCTTTTGTCTAATCTCTAATCTCAACAATATAAAACATAAAACGATGAGTACACATGTGACTTCCAATCCACTTCTATCAATCATTTTGTTGTGGGTCTAATACTATATCCGAATTTAAACGCATGTTGATATTACACAAAGCATGATAAATTCTCAAATTTTGATAGTGAAGGGGGAAAATGGTATTCAAAAATGTATTTTGTTGATATATAATATGTATTTTCTTTTTATCAATATTACTAGTATATTTTTTTATAGAAATATATAAATCGGATACTCAAGGATTTGTGATTCTCTAATGATACTCGAATCGTGTTATATATGTAAAAGGTAAAATTTAAAAAAAAAATAGAAAAAATAATTGTTTTCATACACGAATTAATTATTGTATTGGAAATTTGTTGAGTTAGGTAATTATTATCAATTTCTAATTTTTTATGTTAGATTTAAATATATTTTACCCTCATATATTTGATCATACCATATTGATATTATTTTGTCAATTATTAAAATATAATTTATCATGTCTTATGATTATTGTATTTTAAAAAATTGAAAATTATATAAAAAATTTTACTAATCCTTAATGAATCTATCATGATTCTCTAAAAAATAATGCAATCCGAATTGTGAATCGTGTCTTATCACGTATTAGGGTTGAACATTATTTGGTAAATATTGAATACCATTTTTTTACCGAATCGATACCAAAATTTCAAAATCATTTTAGTTTTAGTTTTTTATTATTTGGTAATTTTAATTTCGGTTGGATAAAAAAATGTATTTTGTAATTTACATAATATTGAATTTAACATTTTATTTAATTTTGAAATAGTAATTTATGTATTAAATTATATAATTAAAGGTTGATTAGGGTTTACGGTTAATTTTTTTATTTAATTGAATTTTGGAAAATTCAATATTTCAATATAAATGGAAAGTGAGCCTGAAAAATTTCAGTATGTAATGTGAATAAAGTGTATTGTAAAAATTATGTTTAATATGGGGTATGTGTAAATTTAGTCCTTATAGTTTCCCACTTTGGCAATTGTGGCGAATTAAACTCATTAACTTTATGTGTGGCAAAATTAGTCTCAATACTTTCACTTTTGAAAAATTAGGTTCTCCAAATTGTATATATGTGACAAATTTGGTCCCTAAAGTTTGTAATTTGTGTAAATATAGTCCATTAACTTTGGTAATCGTACATTTGGTGCTCGTAATTTCATAACTTTGGCAAATTTGGTCTCTGACGCCGTTAGTAGATTATCGAAGAGATTTTGCTAATATTCAATGATAGAATTTCGTGATTTTGAGAGGATTTTGTTGAACTTAGAGAACAAATTGCTCAGCCATACCCCCAAAAATTCCAATAATAAATTCTGCTATTCGATCCGCACACGAGCGACACTAGCAAAGAAACAAAAAGACGAAGACAAAACGATGAGGAATGCATACCCTCAGTGGAGCAGTGCGACGTAAGAGAAATGATGATGAATCTACGTAACTTCGGCGAAGCAGTGACCACAACGAAGATGATGAGAATAAAATATGAGACTGCCACAGAGAATAAAATAGGAGCTAACGACTGAAAATTACGGCGTTAGGGTTTCGAATGACCAATTTTGTCAATTTCTCAAAATTACGGGGACCAATTTTGTCAATGCATGCAAACTACATGAATATGGTTTGTTCGATTTAATTTAGAGGACTAAATATGAACTTTGAGAACAAATTTTGTCAAATATAAAAAAGTAAAGGGACTAAAAACGCTACATATAAATTTTGATGACTAAATTTGCCACAACCATCAAAGTACGAAGACCAAGTGCATCATTTTCTCGTGTAATATGTAAGCATATCGTTTATTTGAATAAACAATTTAAAATCTTGAAATATACAATCTTACAATCATAATCATATAAGAAAACATACAAGAATTCATGTTCATGATTGCCAAGAGAAGATTCTTCTTCTTCTTTACCCAAATTTGAACAACAACCTTACAAAGTGCATGAATATTATATTTATACTAAGTTGAGAAGTTTATCCAATTATAACTTCTTAACTTACATAAATATTATCTATTCATTATTTATCATTTATTAACAAATATTGATGGATAATAAATGTTATACGTAATTGGGCAGAAGAATAGATTTTTTTCATTATGTAAATATTCTATAATCGTATTACGTACCATCAACGTAAAATACTAGATAGAGAAATAATTAATTTAATTAAGATTACACAATGACACATGGACCACAAAATCAAATAAAGCTAACATTCTCCCACTTGGTCCAATGTTATTATTTTAATCAAACTATAATATTCTTTTATCATTTTGATCAAGTATGATATCAATAAGGATCATAGCGGTTGTACATCTATAAAATAACATATTTCCTTCTATGTATCACAATATCAATACAACATAAATTTTAGGCGTACAACACTAATAGAGAATTACTTTAATTATGCATATATTTACTTTTGTATCATTATATACATTCATGTTATTTTGAGGAAACAAAATAGAATACAACTATTATTGAGCTCACAATAATTATTATAATAAAATAGCATATGTCACTATTATAACATCAAAGCTTTGGGATAATTCTCATTCTTTCTACATGTTTTATAAATGCCTTAGGCGATAAACCTTTTGTCAATGGATCCGCAACCATAAGATTAATGCTTATATGATCAATAGATAATTCTTCATCTTTAACTGTCTTCTTCACGGAAAGATATTTAACTTCCATCTGTTTGGCATCATTTGAATATTTGTCATCCTTAAAAAAGAAGACCGATGCAGAATTGTCACAATAAAGTTTTAAAAGCTTGCTAATACTGTCAACTAAGCTCAATTCTTTTATGAAATCTCGCAACCATTTCGCTTGAATTGAAGCCTCAAAGCATGCTATGAATTCAGCTTCCATAGTCGAGGCAGCTAAGATAGATTTTAAACTTTTCCATGATATAACCCCTCCAACTAATAGGAACAAATAACCGAAAGTTGATTTTCTTGTATCTAAACATCAAGCAAAATCTAAGTCTGTGTATCAAATTACTTTCAAATCATCAGATCTTCTATAAGTCAACATGTATTCTTTTGTTTCTTGTAAAAATCTCATTACTTTCTTTGCAGCTTTTCAATGTTCAATACCTAGATTACTTTGATAACGACCAAGCATACCAATAGCAAAACTAATATCGGGTCTGGTGCAACTTTGAGCATACATCAAACTTTCAACAGTCGAGGCATAGAGAATCTTTGTCATTTCTATTTGTTCCAAATCATTTTGTGGACATTGATTCAAAGAAAATTTATCACCTTTCTGAATTGGAACAATACTTGGAAAACACCGATTCATAATAAATCTTTCAAGAACCTTCTTAATATATGCATTTTGAGACAATCCCAAAATTCTTTGGGTTCTATCACGAAATATCTCAATACCAATAACATAGGAAGCATCGCCAATATCTTTCATTTCAAAGTTCTTAAAAAGAAATTTCTTAATTTCATGTAATAAACCAAGATCTTTTGTAGCTAGCAAAATATCATCTACATACAAAATCAATAATATAAACTTGCTTCCACTAACCTTCATATATATACATTGATCAGCAATGTTATCTTTAAATCCAAAGGAAGTTATTATGTCATTAAACTTTAAGTACCATTGACGAGAAGTTTGTTTAAGTCCGTATATTGACTTCTCTAATTTACACACCATTTGTTGTTTACCCTCAACTACGAAACCTTCAGGTTGAGTCATAAATACATTTTCTTGCAAATCTCCATTTAGAGAGACAGTTTTTACATCCATTTGATTTAACTAAAGATCAAAATGAACTACAAGCGACATGATAATTCTAAATAAATCTTTTCTAGAGATTGGAGAAAATGTCTTTTGTAATCAATGCCATCTTTTTGAGTGAAACTTTTCACAACCAATCTTGCCTTGTAACGTTCAATGCAACCATTCGAATCACACTTGGTCTTAAAGACCCATTTACACCCAACTCTTTTGCAATCTTTAGGTAATTCTACAAGGTCTCATACTTGATTTTGATCCATTAATTTCAACTCATCTTTCATAGCATCAAACCATTTTTTAGAATTTTCATTTTTCATGGCTTGTGAAAACGAAACCGGGTCATTATCAATTCATATCTCACTTTCATCCTCTTCTTGTATGTAAACCACATAGTAATCTGAAATAGCTGGTTTGCGTTGCCTTTCAGAATTTCTTTAAGTTANTCACACCTGTGTAAGAAAACTACACGCCTGAGCAAAATTGTCTCGACTCGTTTCATCATCAGCTCTCTTTCGCAAAGCAAATGCTTCCAGACATTTTTCTCCGCCGTTTTCAACACTGCAGACTGCGGACATGACATCGGCAGCCTTTCTAGCTGTCCCGCAATGCCCAATCAAAACACCTTCCGGCGAAATCACGATGTTAGGTCCGGCACCGCACCGGCCAAGACAACCGCAGGAGTTCACGGTGATGTGGGGAGGAGCAATTCCGGAAAGCACTTGGAAAGTGTTCAAAGAGCCTTGCTTTCTACATGTCCGATTCGAACATACTTTAATTTCCATTTTCTCTGGTATAGCTGAGGGCAATGATGCTTCAGCTGTAGCGGGTTCATATTGTTTTCTCATTGAGAATAGACGAAAAGAACGGCCAGACGTTCCAGAGACAAATTCCATTCTTCCCTTATCTTCCACGGCGTTACCTCAACTGAAGTTCCATTGCATCCGGCCAGTCTAAAGGTGCAGATAAGTTCAAAAAAAATGAGGACTTTGAGGTTAACTTTTTAGAGAATGGACCCAACTGTGAAGGCTGCGAGAATTGAGGATCAGCCACAATTCTTTTTTTATCTGTTGCTGGTTGAATTTCAATTAAGTTCTTAAACAATATAATCGGTATATCGTATTTTATGCAAAATATGATATTATTTTATTACTTTTTTTGCATTTGAATGTATAACATTATTTCTAATGCTAAATATTAATCTTATGAGTAATTTTCATTATTAAAGCATAAAAGATGTTGTAATGTGATATAAAAAGAATTATTAAATCTAACTACCAAATTACTACCCAATTTAGGGTGTATTATACAATAAGCCCCAAATTTCAATATATAGGAATTTGAGAAAATGATTTCCTTAATTCCTAAAATTTGACGATTTTTGAAAATTTGATCTCAAGGTTTTTTTGCATTTATACTTTATAGTTCCCAAATTTTAACTTTTTTCGCTACCTATGTCTAAAGTTTATAAAATGAGACAAATATAATCATCATTTTAGAATAAATCTTTAAATTTTGAGTAATACAAAATTAATCCTCATACTGATACTATTAACAATGTGATTTGTATGACTATAATTTGACTAATTTTTCACATAATTTCATATATTCAAAATGTGATGAGTTTGTTTTACCACTACCACTTGAATTGATATTGTTACAACATGAATATGTATTGTTAGAACAAAGAAAAAGTTGGTTATAACTTTGATATTGCTCAGGGTTATTTACATAATTATGATACCCCTAGGCTCGTCTGACGTGACTAAATGATATTTTCGGTTTCAATTATATTTATAGAGTAATGTGATTTCGGGGGTAGTCTCGTAATCTGGGTATTCCGAGCCCACGTATAAGGATTCTGATGGCGTTTTGAGCAGTTTTGAATGATTTCGGTTGGGAATGATATCAGTTGTATTTTCGTAATAGCACCCGGAGAGCTCGTTGGTGAGTTTTTGCGATATTTTACCTTATAAGTATTTAGAGATCATGAACTGGTCAAGGGTATTTTCTCGCCATTACGGGTGATTAGCTTTTAATCGGTATGCATTTCGGAAAACCCGATGCATTATGATACATATCTCGACGAAATTGGGCATTTCGGAGCAACTTAGGCCAAATCGACAAAGACTGGGTTTTTGGACTCTAAGTTGATCTATTGGGTCCAGTTTTTCTATAAATACAGGACTTTAGATTCCAGAAAATGGTTCGGACTTTTGGCACACATCCCAAGACAAGATTTTCGTGTGAACTTACCCCGGGACTCATGAGCTTATGCTTAGTCACGAGTTTTTGGTTTCCTAGTTGCAAGAATTTGTACTCTTGACCGTAGTCGTGACTTTTCGTCTCTAAAAGTTGCGAGTTGTGTTATTTCGTGAGATTTCGCCATGTTTCGTTGATTGCGGAATTTCATATCTTATTTTACAATGTTGGGTCGCGAGAACTTGGCCATTCGTGAGTTTTCTCACTTGTCGAATGAAGTCGTCGCCTGGACCCCTAACTCGTGAGATTTCGTTATCTGAATATCCTGACCCACGACTTTTAGTCCATTCGCGAGAAGTTGTCCTCTAGTCGCGAGTTTTTGGCAGCTTGAGGGTGACAGATTGAAATCGATCGTTTTTCATATTTTATCCACTCGGATTTTTGATATCTCTCGATTGTAATTGTATTCACTGATTGTCATAGTGAAAACCAAGGTAGAGCTTCGCTCTTCCTAGGACGTAAGCTCACACATTGTGGGTCCAACCTCGTATATAGCTCGTCTTCCCACAATAGTTAAATTTAAGAGAATAAATGAAATTGATTGATCTAAAACGAATACGATAACATACTTTTGGTAAGATCAAACTTGATTAATATTATTAAACTATGGTTTAAATGCTTATGACATGAATTCATGTTTGTTGTGGTTCCTTTTTAGGGGGTACCAACAGTCACATAATTCTGAAAATCGAGTTTATTTATTGTTTGTGGGGACAACTTGAAATATAGAAAATGGAAAGAACACAGACGATTTTAGCGTGAAAAAACCCCTTAAGAAAAGGGAAAAAAACCACGTTGCCGAGAGGAGAATCTGTACGGCAAATTCATTAATTAATTAAGGGAAAAAGTACAAGAGGAATAAGAACTGCGAAATGAATTTACAACAGATTAGTGTTCACATAAATTGGCCTCATTGAGTTTATCTTTTAGTTCTGCATTTATAGAGGGAAAAACACGTGTGGCCCACGTCCTGTAACCACCTCTGACAATGTGTTTCCCCATGCTGGAAAGCGTGGAATGTATGCTGATTGATCCATATCCAGCCTGTCAAGACCTATGTAGTTTACTAGGACATAAGCAGTCTGTCGGGATCGATCGCCCTAAACTGTTTGTCGGGACCGATCTCCCTAAGCTGTTTGTCGGGATCGATCGCCCTATCAGCTGTCAAATCCTTGCTTGGGCCTGACCACATCATCTTGGTTTAGGACTCCTCGTTGGTATCAGGTTTAATAGTTCTCAACAAGAATGCATCCTTGGTACCCGGTTTAAGGGTTGTCAACAATGTTGTTATGATGACTTGCATGTTAATTCTGTATTTCGAATATACTTATTTTGTAGATAAAACATGGATTCGTGTGCTTAGCCTTTTATTTATTTGCTTACACTTGGATTTACCGCATTAACAATGTGTTTTTTTTGTTATTGATCTAGTCTTAAAATATTTTCTCAAATCAATCAATTATTTAATTGATTTTTGTTGTTGTTGTTGTTAAGACACAAAGAATTACGAGATTTGATCCACAATGTGTATGCTTAGTCTTCGGGAGAACAAAGATCTACCTGAGTGTTTTACTATAATAAAGTTCAACAATACAAAATATGATCTTTTTTATCAAAATAAATGATGTAATGTTAATCAAGATTGAGAAATGAGTCTAAAGTTTAGTAATTGGATTAATTTAGTCCCTCTGATTTTAACGGTATCACTTGACTTTGCTAATCTCGTTTGATATTTAAGTAAGATTTGTCTTCTGGGCTTCTATTGGGCTGAAGAGGTGCCTTTTACTAGTGAGAAAATGATCATGATATCGATCAACTGAATTCTATGTGAGAATCCATCATCGAAACTGTCAGGCAAATATTATGAAGAATTTCACGGAACTTTGAATTTATACTTATTTTGGGCCTAGAAAGTTGGAAAGTTGGGTCTTACAGCCTATAAATAATGACCCAAAGTCATTAAAGAGGTTGAACATTTGACACACTTCCCAATACACTTTAACTTGCGTGAACTTGTTCCATGAGCCGTTGTCGCGGTTTGATTTGTTGTCTACTATGTAAAATTGCTTTTATACCGATCGGTATATATAATTTCGGGTAACATCGGTAAAAAAATCGATACCATCCGATACATGTGATTTCAAGTCTGAATCGATCCAAATATGTTATTTTCAAAATCTCAAACGGTCAAACATAAATCCCTATTGTTTTCCATTCTTTTTTTGCGGTAAATTTGTTTTCTATTATGAATCTCTGATTTTCTCCGGCTTACCGTCTCTAATTCTGGACAGCCAAATTTTCGAATTTGGAAACACAAAACTAGAGAGAACGAAAAAACCCGAACCTCAACGCAAGTTGGAAGATGGAGCTTTCGTGGGTTTAAGGGGTGTCTTATCGGGTTTAGGTTTCATTGGGTTGATCACTCAGTGTTTTCAAAACTGGACAATCCTAACAATTGATAGCATTGAATTGAGGTTGTTCTTTGGTGGTTTCAAGGTGATGCTACAGACCAATTGTCTTGTCTTAGGTAACCTCTTCAAATTATCATTTTTTTATATTTAAATTTTTTAAAAATTAATTATTTTAAAAAAATCCTAAATCGGAACTGTCTGGTATACCGGCCCGGATCGGAACGGTACTTCAGGCTGGTATGAAAACATTGTTCTGTATCCATGCGAGCTTGCTCCTCAGCCCAATTTCGTTTGACCTTGAACCGTAGTAGTGCGATCTTGACCTGCTACCCAATATCGCTATGTTTTGCCATATGTCGAGCGTACAACTTGATACCAGGCGGCATAAAAAAATAACAATTCCCCAACCGATATTTCACGTGTCTGCCTATTTGAAAATATTGATTATGTTTGATTATAGTATATGGTTTTGGTATTGCTAAAAGGAAGAATAAAATTGGTTTACGCACGTGACGAACATGTTGGGATTGAAATTTCTTACTTTGATTTTCCTCTCAAAATGAGTACACCGTGTTGTGTTCAAATTATATAGTATAACCGAAATTACGATGGGAGAATGTGAACAAACGAGATTAAAAGAAGGAACCCAGAAATTTAAAAGACTTGAACAAATTTTGGAGAATATACATTAGGTTTGATCACAGAATAACGAAGAAGGTGTATGATTAAAAGATAACATGAAGTGAGAATACATTATCCCTAAAAGTTGATAGGAAGATTTGCTTGAAAAATGAGAAATCAACTAACATTAAGGAGATGTTGATACTACAAAATGCTCTTTGATTTGATAAAATGTTTGTAAGTTCTTATTAAATGTTTGTATAGTTCTTACGTTTGATGTTTAATCTTTTATTGAATGAAAGACTATATTGCATGTATTTGAACTAGAATTTGATATAAAAAAACTAAATAAATAATATAGGGTTGAATTCAATAGCCTCATAAATAGAGGAAGTGGAGTTTCAAAAATTATCCTTTCAACACGAGAAATAGGCGCCTTCAATGGGTTTAGGTTGTGGTGTCGACAGAACATCTGACTTTTTCTTCTCCACGTTACTTCTTTTTCTCGTCTTCAATATCATGGTTTTATCATATTTTTTCATGTTTAGACCTTAGTGTATAAGTTCATTTTATAATCAAGGATTAAAGAAGGGTTTAGCTCTTTATGCTTTTATTTTATAAAAATATTTTCCTCACTTATATAACTCAATTTCCTTGGATCATGTATGATATCTTCAAAATATTAAAATAATATTATTTGCCGCATGTAATATTTCATTATATAAATTTTCTTTTATGCTC
Organism: Utricularia reniformis; assembly: GCA_009725065.1. Taxonomy (NCBI): domain Eukaryota; kingdom Viridiplantae; phylum Streptophyta; class Magnoliopsida; order Lamiales; family Lentibulariaceae; genus Utricularia; species Utricularia reniformis. The sequence continues at coordinate 424,678 of RWGZ01000077.1, forward strand.
TTTACAATTAGTGATAATCTTTCATCTGATGTAGAATTGCATATAGTTAATAAGCTAAGACTCCAAACGGTGATGGAACGAGTATAATTGTACATCATATACGTATTGTTAGGGCTAGATCATTTTAAGTTACAGTTTATTGTTACAACACCATTTCTATGCTAAATAAAATTGGGCGACGTGCAAATATAGTCTTTACAGTTTCATAGTTTTGACAAATTTGGTCTTCAAAATTTTCTAATATAATAATTATGATCCCCATAGTTTTGAGTTGACAAAACTAGTCCTCATACTTTCAATACTTTGGTAAAACCGATCCTCAATGTTTAATGTGTATGTAAAATTAGTCCCCATATTTTCAATTTTTTACAGTTGAAGTTCCCCAACCATAATAATGGCGTATTTAGTCCTCGTAGTATACTAATTTTGACAAATTTAATCTCATGGCTTTATTAATCATCAAAGTTTGAATTTATGATAATTAGAATTTTAAACTTTAAACGATAATCAAACATAATCGATGGTTTTATACAGGTCGGTGTGAAACCGAGAGGCACCAGAATTTGTCTATTAGAGCCTGATATCGGGTTATATAGTTGGATTGCGATTTCCGTGTGATACTTTAAAATATAAAAATTTTTTGGATCCATATAAATGAGAAAACATTCGGTTTTTCGATCATAAGTAGTTCAATTAACGAATTTAAGTTAATATTTTCTTTATTAAAAATTATGAAAATGAAGTCGATTTGTCGATCATAACTCGGTTCATTCGGGTAACTAATTTGACCGATTGTTTTCTACCTATAAAATGCATAATCATTCAACTTGAACTAAGTCGAACGGAAGCCAAATTAAATGTCAAAAGATAGTAAATGCATCAATAACATTGTTTAAATCAGAGGACTAAATTTACGAAATTAATGAACTTTGGGGACCTACATTACCACTGCGTGTAAACTATGATAACTAGTTTTGAGACAATCAAACTTTGAGGATCTGTTTTGCCACTTTGGGATCAAATTTGTCAAATTTTATAAACTTTGAGGATAAATAGTAGAAAAAAAATGAAAATTGAGGGACTAAAAATGAAAAAAATAAATTTTAGGGATCAAATTTATCAAAATTATCAAAGTTTAGAGACGAAAGGTGTCATTTTCTCAAATAAAATTATTTGTACGAACGGAGTAGTTTCTCATATATGTGAAATTACTGTGTTTCATTATTACGAAACACAAATTATAAAATTAATTACATAATTTGTGCGTGAGGCTTGAAACTGATTACAATTTACAACGCTCAAAATGATATATAGTCATTCATAATGGGCCTTGATTTGGTCCACTGTTTTGTTGATTAGGTTGGAAGAGTTGTTTCATGCGTCCAATGTTCGTGGGTCCATTACCTACCATTCGTTTTCCCTTCTCCCGAACGTATCTCTTTCTATATCTTATATACGAGGATCTCTCTGTTTACCAATTACCATTGCAATTTGCACAGGTCTAGTCGTAGGTCTAGGATTTTTGCGAAGCGGCGCACGCTTCCAAGGTATTATCGCAATCCTTTCAATCCTCTTCAGTTTTCTTTGATCTTGCAATTGACTGATTTCTCTTTGATCTAGAAGCCATTATTCGATTTTGATTTCTTTGTTTTGTTTTGGATTAATCTGGCTGTCTCTCATCGGATTTTGTACGTCTTGTAGTGTTGCACTTTTTCATTCAATACGATGGAGATTCTGTTTTTTGATGTTGGTTTTCTTCGTTCTTACCCATTCTTCAATTTTAATTGTTTCTTCATAATTGAGTCGGTTAATGATTTATAGCCGGTGGGAATCGGAATCAATTTATAGTTAATCTTGTTATTTTGTATGTATTTTTCGTCCTCTGGTTCGCGTATTTATTTTTATTCTTTTGTCATTTCAACTATCCAGCTTCGTCAAAGGAAAACATTTGGGAAGAGAACTTTTTCTGGTTGTGATCATCGCGTCGCTGGGTTGTAACGAGGTGGCCAAGGAGCATAGAGATTGATGTTCTGAAAGACGACTGCGGTGTTATTAAAGATAAAGTCGACGGGGTCGTATATGCCACATTCCTGGTAGAACTGGCGAAGAGAGTGAACTTAGAGTGTGCCCCCATACCCTGCAAAGTTGCACCGGTACAAGACTGAGAAGTTCGGCCCACTGTGGAAAGCATCACCTGGTGTTTTATTGTGCCTGCGTAGTTCTCAAAGGTAATCCCCTTGCCAAGAACCCATTCCCAATAGGTCCTTCAGAAAACGAAAAAATATCAAACTTGAAACAATAAAGATTTGCCATACCATACTCACTATAATGAAATGATTGATAACTCTATTTCTATAAGTTACTAAAATTATACACTCAGAAATTTAAAATGTTCATTTACAGAGAGCAATCTCCATCTTTTTATGAAATGGATGTTGTAAGTAGTTGAAGAGTTGGGAGTTGAAGTGCTCTGAATTTAGCTCTTTGACTTCATCTGGCTATTGTAATTCAATCAATACGTAGTTAATTTAGATGAGTCGATAGCATGTGATGTCCATGGACCACATGTACAAGTAGGGGAATGGATCGGATTGAATTTAGTCAAATTCCGATCCAATTTTTAAAAAATAAAATCAATTACGTCCAAATCCGAAAAAACCATGAAAACCTATCCGATGGATCCATCTAACTAACCCAAAATATTTTAAAAACAATTTAAATCTCACCTATAATATATTGAATCACTAAGAGATTTCTTACGCATGTAGTATTATGAAAGAAATGTCAAATTGATTATATTATATTAATTAAAAAATTTAAAAGGAAATTATTATATTGTTGCAGATAGGTATGAGAATGCGGTTTTTTCTAATGACAACTATACTTTTGTTGGCGTTTTCATCAGCCAGAGGTATTGAGTTTTCAAGTACTTATATTTCAATATCATCGCATTGATTTTTTGGCTCTTCCCTAGCATGTGATTCTTTACTATATCATTTAGCTGCAATTCTATGTTGCTTATTTTTCCAAGTTTGATTGTACTATTTGCTTCCTTTTTATGGTTCTTTTGGTGGTTAATATTATAACTTATTTTTTAAAGGATATTTATTTCTAGGCTATACATTCAATAGTACTTACCTTGATAACAGACTTGAAAGTGGTAGTGAAGCAAAAACATCACCATGATCAACAGCTGAGGTTTTATAATCACACGCTTGCAAAAGCCATGGCAAACTATGCTTCGGCTGTAAGTTTCCCTTGACAAGATGTTGGAGAATGTAGATTCATGATTTGACCAGCATTCATATATGTTATGTGTTGTATAGTGATTGGGGATGCTTTAGCTATTTCAATTACCCTTTTACGATAATACTGAAGCCAATCTCTACATATTTTATGATTAATATTTCTCTGTTAGCAATGATTTTTTGCAATTACTTAACTGAAAATAATTTAACTTCTATATGACTTGAACAACAAAGCCGTTCCTCCTGTAGGTATACTTGTCAGACCTTACTGGGCTCTTTACTTGGACTTGCTCAAGATGTGATGGGCCAACTGAGGTAAGCGAAAGAAGTTGATGATGCTAAAATTGGGGCATCCTGTATTACACTGTTAAATCTCTTGAGCTTATTGATTTCACTTGATTATTTGGTTTTAGGGTTTCGAAATAATTGAGCTGATTGTAGACGTAAAGCGCTGTCTACAGGTCCTAAAAACTCATAGATACAGTATTCACATTTTTCTGAAATTGTACCAGTTGTCTTCTTTTTGCTGAAGTGTATGTTTGTTGCAGGCATTTGTAGGGTTTGCAGGAGACCTTAATGCTACAGTAATTTCTTTCAGAGGAACTCAAGAAAGCAGGTCTTGATTCACTCTTTATGATATAATTTTATGCTTGGAATGCCCACAGTCCAGTATTCGAATCTTATGTAGAAAATCATTTTTCTCTATTGATCATACCATTTATTATGCTGGAAAGATTTTCAAAGTGACAGTTGTGATGATATTCTAGATTTATGGATAGCCCTCACTTTTAATTTTGTGGATTTGTTTTTTTAGTCTACAGAACTGGGTGGAAGATTTATATTGGAAACAACTTGATGTAGATTTCCCTGGAGTTGATGATGCAATGGTTTGTTATGTATAATAAATGAGGTTTTTGTATGTAACCCTCTGTTCTAACCTATGGATATTTTATTCCTTTTTTAGGTGCATCATGGTTTCTACTCCTCTTATTACAACACATCTTTACGTCATGGAGTTATCAAAGCAGTTCAAAAGGCAAAGGATTTATATGGAACCACAAACATTATGGTTACTGGGCACTCCATGGGTGGTGCAATGGCAGCTTTTTGTGGACTTGATCTTCGTGTAATTGTTTATTTTCATTTGATCATCCCCTTCTTTTTTCTTGTGTCTTTATTTATTTTTTGCGATATTTGGCCTTTGATGTATGAAAGTGCTGCCTCAAAGGGTAGGTGCCAGACCGCGCATTATTCTTTGTCATTATATCCGATGTATTATCCATTTTGCTGGATGTGCTAAAATGTAGTTTGTGTGTTTTGTGTTAGTTCTTGTTTTATTATATTACTATATGAACATTGTTTTTGGGCATGACGGCGTGATAATTAGAAATATTAATATATTTCTATATCTTATCTATGACATCGCCTCAATTGAATATTTGTTGTGCTATTCTTGGATTTCTGATTTTTGCGCTGAAAGCTTATGGTTTCCCAGCTGAGCCTTGGGGAGCATGATGTTTATGTCACAACATTTGGGCAACCAAGGATTGGAAATGCTGCTTTTGCTTCCTACTATACCAGAGTGATACCAAACAGCATAAGAGTCACACATGGACATGACATTGTGCCTCATTTGCCTCCCTATTATCATTATTTTTCTAAGAAGACATATCATCACTTCCCGACAGAGGTAATGGTCTAAATACTTCCTGCCAAGTTGTATAATTTTCATGCTTGTGGTATTGAATGTTTCCTACGCATTGGTTTATCAACCTCATGTATGTTGTCCATGTAAATCATATGACCTTCCTGATTGTAGGTGTGGCTTCACAATGCTGTTGAAAAAGCGTGTGATGAATCTGGTGAAGATCCAACTTGTAGCAGGCAAGTTGACTCTACTTATTTAATTTTTATTGTAGTTTTTTTAGTCTGCTCATCTCAGGCTTTTAAAAATTGGAGTGCATGCAGATCAGTTTGCGGGAATAGTATCTCAGATCACTTGACATACTATGGATTTGAAATGGGATGCCCTGGACAAACGAGTAAATGTAAAATCGTGATGGATCCAGGATTTGGGGGTTACGTCAAAACAGATTGGGAGGGAAATCTCTTCTTGTCGAGGGATCCCTTTACGCATAGTTTGGAACTGATAAGGGGTGGGGGTGAAGGTAGAGAATAAATGAAGCACTTGGTAGATCCAGCAAGTTTAAGCTACAAAAGGTTCGTGCAACTAAGGTCCCAGCACTCCTGGCCTGTATTTATGTTTTATATGTACATAAGTTTCCGGTATTGTGAATAAGATTGCCTCAATTATTGTTTCCATTGCAAGCAACCATTGATGAATTCAATCATAAGTTGAAAATGCATCATTTTGTCACCCCACGAGACAATATTGTTTTCCTGTATAAACATGAGTTATCACTTGAGAATTTTGCAAAGCAAAATTGCTCCATGGTGATGGGTTATTTTCTCTACAAAATTGTCATTAGAAAATGCATTAATCAATAATATTCTTTACAAACACATTTAATACAAAAATCTTCTGGCTGTTACAATGGCTTCGATTCAGACAAGAGTTCCTGATCGATAGTTATGCCATTTGTCGTATCTCTGGTGACTGGGTAGTACAGGTCTCAGTCGACGTGCAGAAGTGCAATTGGCACAACAGCAACCTCGGAAAGCATCTATGCAGTTGTTACAACATCTGCATTGATCATGTCAACTATAAACTTGGTACCAATAAAAGAAGGTTCGTAAGGATGGACAATTAACTCACAAAAAGAGAAGATTGCAGTCCAGATTTGCACAGTTGCGGTGTCTCAATTCTGATACCTGAGAACCACAAATATAGCATCTACCAAATACATGGTGCTTTGGCTTCTCACAAAAAGCTACTACACTGCTATTCGGCTTGTAGGTACAAGGAGGCAATGAAAGACGGGCATCGAAAACGAATAAATTTCCTTCCCATCCAATTGAACCTTCACTTTGCAGATAGTTGGACACACCTCCATTCAACGTATACAATCTTTTGAAACCTCTCTGCCTGTCCATAAGACAAGTTTGGTTAAGTGAGGTGTTGGATATTAAAGGTTTCAATTCCAATTTTTAAGTATATTAAACTGAACATTACAACAAAAGGTAGACATACAATGAGATCATGGTACAGAGATTGACTGGTAAGGCTATCACAAAATACTAAAAGAAATTCAAATGTTCATGCATTTGCAACGGTTGGGAACAATATTAGGAGGAAGTGGGAAATTTAACAGAATGAAAAAAAGAGAGCACCTTAGTATTATGGAGTACAGATCACAGCGAATGCCTCCGGTACAGTACATCAATACATCTGTCTTCTCCTTATCAACATTTGACAAAGGATCCGAATCTAAAACCTGGAAATACACTACACACAGCTAAGTAATAACTGAAAAGATGATTATTCAAATAGCCTTTTAGAAAATTGCCTTTCCTTTGACTCGGATTGACCATATGAGGTGCTACGGAAGCAATCAACAACAGGACGCTGAGCCCCATGGAAATGCCCAACATCCCATTCGTAACCTAGAAATAATAAATTATTGCCAATCATTTTACCTTCAAGTCGAAAAAAGTACATATTTATCAAGTCACAACATAAGCATTTAAAAGATATGGTTTTAAAAAGTTTCCGTCACACAAAAACTGAAAACATTGAGGATTTCATGCCACAATAATAAGACAGTTTACTACAATTCTTGGAATCAGTCCTCAGTAATTTGTGAGTACACTGTCGTGAGGACTGAGGTTTCCATAATAACTGATTATTTAATACTATCTTAAGAAAAACAGAATGCTGCCATGCTCTCTATTAAAGTAAAGCACGAAAAAAATAGTGCTAACCATTCCTCACATCAAGTAAAACACAGTTGTTATCCACAGTATCAGATGGATTAGAAACCATGTTCATTTCTTCTAGTCTGTGTCTCCATTCAGATGGCGCAAGTGGAGTGGCTCGCATTGTTGGGTTGAGCAAAGGAAGTTTCGAAATATCCTCATTCAGCTAAGACCACAAAATATACAAAACAATTGGAACGAAACAAGAGATACAAGTAGAATCTAAGACAATGTGGCATACCTGTACAAGCGATGGCTTATAACGAAGCTTCAGTCTTGGGAAAGCATGGCCATTTATAGCTGGAGAGATCTGAACCAATATATCAGAAAATCTAAAATCTTGCTTCAACCATTCAACATATGCAAGAGCATCTTCAAACGAGCCACTGTACTGCACAAGAAGGAGCATCAGCACCGAGCAGAATGAGACAACTTCAAAAGAATTATTCATCAATGAAATCACCTGTGCATTAATTCCTTGATCGTTCAAGTATATCCGCCCACGAATATCACGGCCCTGCATTAAAATATAAGGTCATTATGAGAATCGCTGATGCTTAAACTATCCACGGATGGTACAAAAAGTGCTACTCTGGCACATGATATTTGATAAATAGAGAAGAACAATTGAAGGAGCGTGGTAGTTAACTTCATGAAGACCAAATGGAAACCTTGTTGCCTCATGCTTAATAATTGTGTAAAGCATGAGTGTGGTGTATAAAATCAACCGTGGCTGATACCATTTCTCAAGAAAACAGATTACACATTTCAGTCTCATATTTATTTTTCATGACAATTTCCAACTTGTTCTGTTATTCTTCATCTCCTCACGAGAGCAATCCCTTAACCCATCCGACAATCTGAAAAGTTATACGTTCCAACACATGAGATTGTAGTTCACCAGATAAATCTAATTTAGATTCAAACATTTTCATCACTTAAAATCTCCATCTCCATAGACAACTAAACCCAGTTTGCTGATCACTGTTTCAATGCTCATAAACCTAATTCCATTTCCACTAAAAGAAATCGAAGATAAGGTATTTATTTCAGACTCACGTGCATGAAGGAGAGGTGCCTATCGACCTCTTCTTCAGGATCTTCAACAAAAACAAGCTTATAGAAATTTACCACAATGAACTTATTATCATCCTCGTTGTCTTTCTGGAAACTATCGAATTCATCCTCTACCAAGATCCCATTTGAGGAAGATAAAAATGAACAAGGCTTAAAATCCCATCCGCAACGCCCAAGAACACGAAAATCGCGCAGAGTTAAGTGCAGAGAAATGTAATTCGTTGCGCCTGGATACGTAGGAGGAATACATCTGTTGGGGATGGAGTTGTGAGCAAAAGAAAAGGTAGAACTGATAAGAGCAGAAGCCATGGCTGTGGCCATAAAAATTTGTTATTTTCATAGTAGTGACTACTGACTAGAGAGGAGAGTCCCAACATGTAATGGGCCTACAACATAAGGCCCATTAGTCATATGACAATGTGGAACATGTATAACAACCATCTCCTTTTATGTTTATCTTGTACATCGTGACACAATTCTCATAAAAAACCATGGCAATTTCAAAGTTTTATCTTGGAAATTTGGACCCTGATTGATATATTTCGAAAATATCACCTGACAGGGTCTTGTTAAGTGCGAGTTGAGTTTTCGAAAAAGCTTTCTAAAAAACCATGCTTGGAAAATTCGACCTAAAAAATATGTATATATATACATATATATATCTCCTCAAAAAAATCTCACACGACATGTCAAAAACTATTTTGAACTCATAAGCATAAATTCCATGTGTTTATATAAAAAAAAAACATTTTTTCCAGAAACGCGCCCGTCGCGCGATTTAAATAATTTTTCGAGGAGATATATATACGTATACTGTATGTGTGTATAAATATAAGAAAAAGAAATTTCGAAAAAAATCTCACACGACACGTCAAAAATTATTTTGAACTCATAAGCATATATTCCATGTATTTATATACACAAAAATTCATTTTTTTCCATAAACGACCTCGTTGCGGGATTTAAATAATTTTTCGAGAAGATAAATATACGTATACTATATGTGTGTATAAATACAAGAAAAAAAAAAATTCAAAAAAAATACTCACAAGACACGTCAAAAACAATTTTGACTCATAAGCATAAATTCCATGTGTTTATATACACAAAAATGCATTTTTTCCAGAAACGCCCTCGTCGCGCGATTTAAATAATTTTTCGAGGAGATATATATAAGTATACTGTATGTGTATATAAATACCAGGAAAAAAAATTTCTAAGAAAATCTCACACGACACGTCAAAACTATTTTGAATTCATAACCATAAATTCCGTTTGTTTATATACCCAAAAATGCATTTTTTACAGAAACGTACTCGTCGCGCGATTTAAATAATTTTTCGAGGAGGTATATGTACCTGTACTGTATGTGTGTATAAATTTCGAAAAAAATCTAACACGACACGTCAAAAATTATTTTGAATTCATAAGCATATATTCCATGCGTTTATATACACAAAAAATCATTTTTTTTTTCCATAAACGACCTCGTTGAGGGATTTAAATAATTTTTCGAGGAGATATATATACGTATACTGTATCTGTGTATAATTAAAAGAAAACAAAATTTCGAAAATAATATCACACGACACATCAAAAACTATTTTGAACTCATAAGAATTCATTCCATGTGTTTATATACACAAAAATTCATTTTTTCCATAAACGACCTCGTCGCGAGATTTAAATAATTTTTCGAGGAGATATATATACGTATAATGTATGTGTGTATAAATACAAGAAAAAAAAATTTCGAAAAAAATCTCACACGACACGTTAAAAACTATTTTGAACTCATAAGCATAATTTTCATGTGTTTATATACCCAAAAATGCATTTTTTCGAGAAGCGCTCTCGTCGAGCGATTTAAATAATTTTTCGAGGAGATATATATAGTTGTACTGTATGTGTGTATAAATATAAGATATACAAATTTTGAAAAAAATCTCACACGACACGTCAAAACAATTTTGAACTCATAAGCATAAATTCCATTTGTTTATATAAACAAAAATGCATTTTTTAAAGAAACGCACTCGTCGCGCTGTTTAAATAATTTTATGAGGAGATATATATACGTATACTGTATGTGTGTATAAATACAAGAAAAAAAAATATCGAAAAAAATATCACACATCACGTCAAAAACTATTTTGAACTCAGATGCATTCATTCCATGTGTTTATATACACAAAAAATTATTCTTTCCATAAACGAACTCATCGCGGGATTTAAATAATTTTTCGAGGAGATATATATATGTATACTGTATGTGAGTATAAATACAAGAAAAAAAAATTTCGAAAAAAATCTCACATGACACGTCAAAAACTATTTTGAACTCATAAGCATATATTCCGTGTGTTTATATATCCAAAAATGCATTTTTTCCAGAAACGCTCTCATCGCGTGATTTAAATAATTTTTCAAGGAGATATATATACTTGTACTGTATGTGTATATAAATATAAGATATAAAAATTTCGAAAAAAATCTCACACGACACGTCAAAAACTATTTTGAACTTATAAGCATAAATTCCGTGTGTTTATATACTCAAAAATGCATTTTTTCCAGAAAAGCTCTCGTCGAGCTATTTATATAATTTTTCAAGGAGATATATATACATGTACTGTATATGCGTATTTATATAAGATTTATAAATTTCGAAAAAAATCTCACACGACACGTCAAAAATTATTTTGAACTCATAAGCATATATTCCATAAATTTATATACAAAAAAATTCATTTTTTCCATAAACGACCTCGTTGCGGGATTTAAATAATTTCTCGAGGAGATATATATACGTATACTGTATGTGGGTATAAATACAAGAAAAAAAATTTCCGAAAAAAATCTCATACGACACGTCATAAACTATTTGGAACTCATAAGCACAAATTCCATGTGTTTATATAAACAAAAATGCATTTTTTCCAAAAACACCCTCATCGCGCTATTTAAATAATTTTTCGAGGATATATATATACGTATACTATATGTGTATACAAATACAAAAAAAAGATATCAGACGACACGTGAAAAACTATTTTGAACTCATAAGCATAAATTCCGTGTGTATATATACCAAAAAATGCATTTTTTACAGAAACGCGCTCGTCGCGGGATTTAAATAATTTTTCGAGGAGATATATATACATGTACTATATGTGTGTATAAGTATAAGATATAAAAATTTCGAAAAAAATCTCACACGACACGTCAAAAATTATTTTAAACTGATAAGTATATATTCCATGTGTTTATATACACAAAAATTCATTTTTTTTCCATAAACGACTTTGTTGCGGGATTTAAAATTTTTTTTGAGGAGAAATATATACATATACTGTATCTGTGTATAAATAAAAGAAAAAAAATTTCGAAAAAAAATATCACACGACACGTCAAAAACTATTTCATATGTGCATTGCACCCTAGCATAACAAAATACGATGGATAATACAAAAAGTGGTACACTTCAAATACTAGTCCGATAGATCAATAGAAGATGTGATCGTATCTAGACCGCCGAAATTCACTAGTTGCGATGAAGTAGCCGTGTCCCATGGAGATTTATTCACCACGCATGGTATCTTAAATTTGAAACTACCTGCCTCACTAGATGTCCCGGGATCACAGCGAGCCCTTTTCCGGTGGCTCTCGCTAATGCTTGGCTCCGGCTCGCCCCCATTCGTAGTAGTTGAGGGGCGACGTCTTGGAGTAGGAGCAGATGTTGGTGTCACGGGTCTAGGTATGTTTTTTGGATACCATAATCGTTCCGGCACCCAATCTCGGTTGGTATGTGTCCAACCACGAGACAACTCTTTCAAACCATAATAGGGAATTTTATTTACCTTTTCGAATAATTGTCTTTGCTTACGACGTAGTTCACCGAGGGTGCAAGTTTCGCTTTGAATTCTTGGATTTCTTAGCGACGCCGGAACCGGAATACGCCAAAAATCTTCATACGCACCCGTTCCATCCAAGAATGTTTCTAACTCATCTCGTAGCTTGATTTCCCTTTGCGCATTCACTGCTTCTTGCAACTTCTCCACTGCTTGATCGTACAATTTTCCGTGGCAAACAATGGTCCCGTCTCTTGCTCGGATGTCGAACGTAAATTGGGTTAAGATCGGTTCTTCGTCCTCCGTTGCCATTCGAAAAGGGTAGAGTAATGTGGAAAGTGGGTAGAGAATTTCGAAAATTTTGATCTTATTTAGATCTATTTATAGGCAAAAAGATGAGTATTNGAGAAGGAAGGGACACCATTGGAGTCAGTTGCGGTAATTTGCGAATACAGTGACGTGTTTCCCGACAAGCTACCTGGTCAACCACCTCATAGAGAAGTGGAAATGGAAATAGAACTGCTCCCCGGAACACAACCAATCTCCATGGCTCCATACCGAAAGGCACCAAGAGAGATACAGGAACTGAAACAACAGATCGAGTCACTATTAGAAAAAGGATTTCTTATGTAATAGCCAGAAAAAAGGTACGATGGAACAATAATAGGGAACATATTGGTAAGGTATAGACAAGGAATAACGAGGGATACGAGTATGAAAGAACGAAAAAAGCAAACGAAAAGATAGAAAAGTAAAGCAAAACATAAAGGAGGGGTCAAAATAAAAAGAAGGAGGGGGTCAAAAGGTGAATTGGAGAAGTTAAGATGTCTATAACTAGGGGTGGGAAGGCCCAAACCCAAGTTAATTACCACTAAGCCATGAAAATCAGCGAAAAACCTGAAAATCCCGAAAAACATGAAAATTGTCGCGAAAGAGAAAATTGTCGCTAATTTTGTGGCGTGCAAAATTGTCACGAAAAATTGGTACTAGAGAATTATCGCGGATTTGGAAGCAAAGGCAAAATTGGTGCATAAAGTTTTGAGGAACAAATTATCGAGGAAAAGTTCGAAGAACAAAATTATCGCGGAAAAAATTTGAAGAACAAAATTATCGCGGATTTGGTCTCAAGAACAAAATTGTTGCGAATTTCTATGTTGAAGTGAATTATCGCGGAAATACTAAATTTGGGTGCTTTCATCGCGTTCCAACGCCGGATCGTAAGTGAAAAAGGATACGTAGGGTCTACGGTAATCACATAGTTAACAATAAGATAATAACGTCGGAAATTGAGTACTTAGACCTGCTACGAAATGCTGGGAAGAACGAAGGGACTATAATGAGCGAAAGCAAATGGTAAGCGGAGTGAACACAATGTAGTAAGGGAAGGTTCAGACTTAGGGAATGGGATTGTGTCATTAAGAAAGAAAGTAAATGGCACGAATGAATGAGACAAATGTTAATAAGACAAATGGCATCAAGCTTGAGCTTCGGGATAAAATCGATATTCTACAGCAGGTCTTAGGACCGTGCGGCCTTTCGACCAGTTTGGTGAAGAGCCCACCATCTACCTTGGGGAAACTGCTTCAGAAAATCAACAAATATATTAAGGTAGATGAAGCGCTGGGGCTGGGTTATCGGAAGCCTAGCGGGAACTCTGAGCCCGCAGGCGATCATCGGGTTTCCTACCCGAAGAAGAAGATGGCGGGGCCGTGGCGGCAGAGCCCCGCAAAATGACGGTGGGAGACAGGAGCATGCTGCTCCCCCACCTGCTGAAAATGGTGCCCAATCTCCTCGAAACGAGGCAGCACCTAGAGAAGTGGACGAAGATATTTATGTTATCTCCGACGGTTTGAGAATAAATGAGTCAGTCCGGGACCGAAAGAGAACGGCGCGCGGAGACTCTGCTGAGAGCTCCGAATCTGTGGCGCTTGTAAAGTATGATCCCATGGATCGGTCTTCCATATTCAGAGAGGACATCACCTTCACCCCGGCTGATCGGGAGGGGATCATTGATCTCTGTGACGACCCCCTCACCATTACAGGGGTCATCGGGAATCGTCGTGTCCACAGAATCCTGGTGGACACTGGGGCTTCCTGTAATCTGATGAAGCGCGAAGTTGCCGAAATGTTGGGAGCAGTCGCTCATGATCTACCAATCGCCAACATAACTCTTTGCTCGTTCGACCAAAGAAGTGTTATTCCTTGTGGGAAGATGTTATTCCCCGTTACCCTTGGAGAGCCATCCAAGGACCGATCTGAAGATCTGGAATTTATTATCTTTGAAGTCGATTTGGCTTACAACGCCATTATTGGACGGACTGGTCTGAGCAAGTTTGAAGCGGTCTCTTCTACTTATCATATGATGCTCAAGTTCCCCTCCATCCATGGAGTTATTTCTGTTAAGGGGAACCAGAAAGTAGCTAGACAATGCTACCTGAGCTCGTGCCGAACGTTGGCACCGATGAAGAAGGCTCGGGTGGATTTGCTGGAAGAGCTTCCGCACCCGAGGCAAGCGATGGAACCCGTGGGGTTCAAATTGATTAATCTGGTTGAGGATTACTCAACCAAGACAACTCGCATCGGGGCTCATTTAGCCCCAGACTTCGAAAGAGAACTGATCCACCTGCTGAGAAGCCACGTGGATATATTTGCCTAGACCCCGGATAATGTGCCGGGGATTGACCGATCCGACAGTGAACATCGGATCAATACTGAGCCTGGAACGAAGCCTGTCAGGCAGAAAAGGAGACGTTACTCTCCTGAAAAAATTGAGATCATCCGGGCGGAAGTGAACAAGTTACTGCGGTCGGGATTTATCCGAGAAATCCACTATACTGAATGGGTTGCAAACCCAGTAGTGGTTTCCAAGCCGGACGGGAAATGGCGAATGTGCATCGATTTTACCGATGTAAACAAAAGCTGTGAATCAGATCCTTTCCCTCTGCCGCACATCGATCGACTGGTGGATGCTGTTGCTGGAAGCACCATGATGAGTACCATGGATGCTTATTCTGGATATCACCAGATCTTCTTGGCTGAGGAAGATCAGAAGAAATAATCATTCATGACCGAAGATGGGGTTTATTGCTATGTGGTTATGCCCTTCGGTCTCAAAAATGCTGTAGCAACATACTAGAGGTTGGTCAACAGAATCTTTAGAGAATTAATTGGCCACATGATTGAAGTGTATGTCAACGATATGATTGTTAAGTCTATGAATGATGAAGACCATCTTTCTTATTTTTCTCGTTGTTTCGAAGTATGCCGAAAATATAAGCTTAAACTAAATCCGAACAAATGCTGCTTCGGGATCCGAAGTGGAAAATTTTTAGGATATTATGTTTCAGAGAAAGGCATAGAGGTTAATCATGAAAGGTACAAGCTATCGTTGATATGCAACCTCCGAGAAATAAGAGATAGTTTCAAAGGCTCACTGGCCGACTAGCCGCATTGAGCAGATTTATTTCGAAATCCACAAATCGGGCCTTACCCTTTTTCAGAGTGCTAAGAAAAACAAGTCATATGGATTGGACCGAAGAATGTGATCGGGCCTTCTCTGAGCTGAAGACTTATTTAAGCACTCCCCCGGTGATGGTAAGTCCGACTTGTGACGAACCTTTGGGACTATATCTTGCGGTATCCGAAGTTGCCGTCAGCGCAGCTCTAGTAATCATACGTGATGATATTCACAGACCTGTCTATTATGTCAGCCACTCTCTGGTATCTGCTGAAACCAGGTACTCCACCTTGGAAAAATTCATGCTAGCTTTGAAAAAAGCTGTGTCCAAGTTGAAGCATTATTTCGAAGGACGAACGGTCTATGTTTACACGGATCAACATCTGAAAGTGCTACTTAAGCAAAAGGATTTGAATGAGAGATTGGCAAAATGGGCGATTAAACTGAGTGCTATGTACCTAGAATTCTTACCCCGAAGGGCGATCTAGGCTCAGGTTCTCGCCGATTTTGTGGTTGAAATGACCCGATCGGCCATTTATCTCAACCAAGATGATGATCGATGGACGATCCACGTAGATGGATCAACCTTCGGAGGAAGAGGAGCGGGTATTACCTTAACAACTGTACAAGGTGACCTTATTCATTCCGCAGTTAAATTCTCCTTTGCTGGAACAAATAACGTGGTGGAATATGAGGCAGTATTATCTGGAATGACCCTTGCTCGCAAAATGGGAGTTAGCAGAGTGCGAATGTTCTTAGACTCAAAGTTAGTAGTCGAACAATTCGCAGGGAGATTCGAAACTCATGATTCGATGATGAAGTTATATTGCGCTAAAGTTCTGGAGCTATCTAAGAAGTTCAGTGAGTTCTCGCTAGACCATGTGCCACGAGAGCAGAACAAGGTTGCCGACGCA
>RWGZ01000077.1:460666-495544 GCA_009725065.1 Utricularia reniformis
TTGGAACTGATAAAAGATTATGATCTGGACATCCAATACCACCCCGGAAAGGCAAACCAGGTAGCCGATGCACTGAGCAGGAAGACTCATGGCGCGCTAGCCAACACATTGATTAGGGAAATGGAGAGCTTGCAACTGGAAATAGTAGAATCGACCACAGTCATGTTAGGGACGATTACCGCTAAGCTGGGGATACTGGAGGAGGTACTAGAAGAACAGATATCAGACCCTGAGAAACCCGTGACGCGAGAAGGGGGAAACAAAACCGATAAATTGGAAATAAGCAAAGGAAGCGATGGGCTAGTCCGAATGAATGAACGTCTATGGGTACCAAACAGGCCAGAGTTAAGAAAGAAGATTATGACGGAAGCACACAGTTCAGCATTCTCAGTTCACCCAGGAAGTACTAAGATGTATCGAGACCTAAAGACGCACTGGTGGTGGAATGGAATGAAAAACGAGATTGCCAACTTTGTGGCCAAATGCAAAAATTGCCAACGAGTTAAGGCCGAACACCAACGCCCGGTGGGCGAACTACAACCCTTAGAAATTCCATAATGGAAATGGGATAGCATCCGCATGGACTTTGTGGTAGGACTACCCAAGAGCCCACGAAAGAACGACGCAATATGGGTAGTGGTGGACCGTCTTACGAAGGCGGCTCACTTTTTAGCAGTCAAGACAACGTACGGAGTGGACAGGCTTGCCAGAATATATGTGGACAACATAGTCAAATTACATGGAGTTCCAGTAAATATCGTGTTAGACAGAGACCCGAGATTCACGTCTAGATTTTGGCAAAGTTTACAGAAATCGCTCGGAACTCAGTTATGCACGAGCACAGCCTATCATCCACAGACGGATGGTCAGACCGAGAGAACCAACCAAATTGTGGAGGATATGTTACGGGCATGTGTGTTGGAGTTTAAGGGAGGTTGGGAGGATTTCCTACCGCTAGTGGAGTTTGCGTACAATAACAGCTTTCGGAGCAGCATTGGTATGGCGCCATATGAGGCGTTGTACGGGAGGAAGTGTCGTACACCGCTATGTTGGGATGAGGTGGGAGAGAGAACGACCACGGGGACAGAATTAGTGAAAGTCACCATTGAAAAGGTAGCCGTGGTACGAAAGAATATTAAGGCAGCACAGGACCGATACAAAAGTTGGGCAGACACAAAAAGGAGACCTTTAGAGCTAAAAGTTGGGGATCACGCATACCTAAAGGTATCACCTATTTAGGGGGTGCTAAGGACCACAAGGACAGGGAAGCTAAGCCCCCGGTATATCGGACCATATGAGGTGGAACGAAGGATCGGAAACCTAGCATATCAGCTGAAGATTCCGGAGGAAATGGGGGGGATACACAACGTGTTCCATGTATCCCAACTGAGGAGAAGGATGACTGAAGGGATCCAAGAATGTGTGGGGGACCCCATAGAGATAACCCCGGAACTAACGTACGAGGAAGTCCCAGTAAAGATCCTAGGCAGAGAAGAAAGAAAGCTCAGAAACAAACAAATCCCCATGGTGAAAGTACAACGGTCCAATCAAGGAGAGAGGGAAGATACATGGGAAACGGAACGAGAAATCAGGCAGAGAGCGCCGGAGTTAATGGAAGATTGGTACGCACGAGTTTCGGGACGAAACTCAAAATGAGTAGGGAAGAATGTAATAGCCGAGAAAAAAGGTACGATGAAACAAATAGTAGGGAATGTAGCGGTAAAGTTTAGACGAGAGATAATGAGAGATACGGGAACGAAAGAACGTAAAAGGGAACGAAAAAAATAGAAAAGTAAAGAAAAAGATAATAGAGAGGTCAAAAGCAAAGGAAGGAGGGGTCAAAGTGTGAATTAGAAAAGATAGGATGTCTATAAATAGGGGTAAGGAGGCCCAAAAACGAGTTAATCATCATTAAGACCCGAAAATTCGAAAATTCCCGCAAAGAAGAAAATTATCGAGGATTTCCCATGCATGCATTTTTATCGCGGATTTTTGGATGAACAAATTGTCGCGGATTTTCTGTGAAGAGTACATTGTCGCGGAAATTGAACATGTGTAAATTATCGCGGAAATCGTGATCAGTGCAGTATTATCGCGGATTTGTTGATGAAGAGAATTATCGCGGATTTCTTTGGCGAAGAGAATTGTCGCGGAATTTGGTTCCAAGAGTAAAATTATCGCGGATTTGAAGTTTCAGCATAGAATTATTGCGAATTTCGAGGAAAGAAGTAAATTATTGCGGAAATACTATGTTTAAGTGTTTTCGTCGCGTCGCGACGTCGGATAGTGGGAGGAAAGGAACACGTAAGGTCTACGGTAACCACATAGTTAACAATAGGATAATAACGTCGAAATTCGAGTAACTGAAACCTATTACGAAATGCAGGAAAGCGCGGAAAGACTATAGCAAGCGAAAGTATACGGTAAGCGGAGTGAACACAATATAGTAAGGGAAGGTTCAGACTTAGGGAATGGGATTGGGTTAATAAAGAAGGAAGAAAAGATACGAATGAACGAGTTAAATGATAATAAGACTCGGGGTGAGGAAGGATGGACCGTCCGACCGAACCCGGCATCGTGCCTAGTACACGATTCGCCAAAGGAAGGGCATGCCTGATGAAGGGAACGTTAAGTTCCAAAAAGGAAAATATACGTACGAAGAGGGCAGAACGGATCCGGGTGGAAAAAGGGGTAGCGCCTAAGTACCCACCCGGGGAAGGGAAGCATATGGCCCGTCGAGTCATCCAACAGCTAACGGTTGGCTTGGACAGGACATGCACCGAGCATGTTAATCTCGGCAACAGTAAAGTTAATGAATGATGGGAATGATAAGGGTAAAAGAAGAGGGAAATAAGAAAAACGATTATGTGGAATGAATCACGTNGTTTGATCCGCAGATCTAGAGCGCGCAGGTGGCAAAAGGCGGGCATTATTACGGACTGCAACTTGGCCAACATTCGCAAATTCATATTACATAGATAAACACCGACGCGGATGAGGACACAAACTAGGTGCCCTTCCTGATGAAATCCCGCTCCGGGTGGGTCGAACAGTGAAATTTTGAGTATGAGGCTCCTCCGGGATTGACAATTGAGCTCCCGGAAACGCAGCAACCTCATCGTTTGCCTGAGGATTAGGGTCTACCTCAATCTCTTCATCGAAAACATCATAACAAGAATTTACAGTAGTCATGATAACAGAAATCCAAACTCAGCAATAAAGCTCTCAATGGGATAAAATCTCGAGTCCCCACGGACGGCGCCAAACTGATCTAGTATAAAAATATTTTAGAGCGTTTAATCTTAGATCAGTCAATATATTATATAATTTGAGTTCAATTATTTTGGGGACACGAGCGATATACGAGGTTGGGCCCACAATGTGTGGGCTTAAGTTCTCGGTAGAGCGAAGCTCTACCTTGGTTTTCACTATGATTTTCAACAAGTACAAGTACAATGATGTGATAAAAATAATCAAGGTGAAAACGGCACGAAAAACGATTAAAAACACTCCGTTGCGCATGAAAAAATATGAAGTCGCTGGTTGTGGTCAACAACTCACGAGACAGAGGGCGACAGCTCGCGAGTGCAGGTCACAGAGCAACAACTCGCGGGTCAGCGTGAGATAGCAACAAGTCACGACTCCGGCAGAAGAAGCAGGCAACAAGTCGCGACTACAGGCAATAAGTCGAGACTCAGGAAGAGGAAGCAGGCAACAAGTCGCGGCTACAGGCAATAAGTTGCGAATGATAAAAAGCAGGCAATAAGTCGCGACTCTACAGTGTGCAGAAAAGTAATACTTTGCCTTGGGAAGCATGATAACAATCTGAATCCCCTCCAAATGCACTGGGGCTTGTATTTATAGAGAAATCCAGCCAAACTTCACTTACTTGAGCCCATGAGCCCAGTTTTACTTCGCTTAGCCCAAAACACTTAAATAACCTCTAATTATATTGTAATAAATGTCATATCGTCTTGAAGTTTCGGGAATCCATCTTGGTTGAGAAAATACCCGAAAACCTCGTATATCAGTTCTTTGCCTCCAAACAATGAATACGCAGCCACATAACATCATCGCACCCGACCGATATACTCACGGGTGGCAAATTATGAAAATACCCTTGACCCCGTCCGTGGCAGAAATAACCCAAAACATCTCGAAACACTTACAGAAGCCTTATATGGGGTCCAACATGCCTGAATTACTAGAATACCCCCGAAAACGCCTCGCGATAGACATATAAAAATACCGAAAATATTTCATAGCCACGTCGGACGAGCTCCCGGGAAAGGACAAATACAAGAAAATATACCCGGGTAATATCAGCCTTGTTCGATAATTCCATTTTCGAACACACTTATTATAAATATACAACAAATATTTGTGATGTTAACCTTTATTTTGATTGAATACATTTGGATTCACCGAATTTAGAATGTGATATATATGAATATGATTTGGCTAATTTTTCACATAATTCCACATATTGTAGATGTGATGATTTTGATTTCGATTAAACTAGAATTGATGTTGTTAGAACATGAATACATGTTGATTGAACAAAGAATGAGTGGGTTATACCATGATTTATGTTAATAAACCATAGTTTAAATGTTTTTGACATGAATTCATGTTGTTATGACATGCATGATAAATCCGTTTTCAATCATACTTATTTTGAATATAAAGCAAGTATTCGTATTGTTAGTCTTTATTACGTTTTAATACACTTGAATTTACCAAATTTACAATGTGAATTATATGAATATTTTCCCACATAGTTCCACATGTTCTACGGTTGATGATTTAGATTTTGATTAAACTTGAATTGATGTTGTTAGAACATGATTACATGTTGTTAGAACAATGAATATCTTGTTTATACCATTATTTATGTCATTAAACTATTGTTAAATGCTCATGATATTAATTCATGTTGTTATGACTTGCATGATAATTCCGTTTTGAAACATGCTTATTTTGAATATACAACAAGTATTTTTGATGTTTGCCTTTATTTAGTTTGAATACACTTGGATATACCAAATTTACAATGTGACTTATATGAATATGATTTGACACATTTTTCACACTGTTCAACATGTTCTAGATGTGATTATTTTCATTTCGATTAAACTTGAATTGATGTTTATAAAACACGAATATTTGTTGTTAGAACAAAGAATAACTTGGTTATACCATGATTTATGTCATTTAACTATTGTTTAAATGCATATGACATGAATTCATGTTGTTATGACTTGCATGACAATTCCGTTTTGGAACATACATAATTTATATACACAACAAGTATTTGTCATGTTAGTCTTTATTTAGTTTGAATACACTTGGATTTATCAAATTTACAATGTGATTTATATGAATATGATTTGGCTCATTTTTCACATAGTTCCACATGTTCTTGAGGTGATGATTTTGATTTCGATTAAACTTGAATTGATGTTTTTATAACACGAATATATGTTTTTAAATCAGAGAATGACTTGGTTAAAACATGTTTTAGGTGATAAAACAATAGTTTAAATGCTTATGATATGATTTCATGTTGTTATGCCTTGTTTGATAATTCCATTTTCGAACACACTTATTTTCTATGTACAACTTGTATTTGTGATGTTAGCCTTTATTTAGATTGAATACATTTGGATTCACCGAATTTACAATGTGATTTTTTATGAATATGATTTGGTTCATTTTCCCATAGCTAAACATATTCTAGATGTGATGATTATGATTTCGATTAAACCAGAATAGATGTTGTTAAAATATGAATACATGTTGTTAGAACAATGAATAACTTGGTTATACCATGATTTATGTGATTAAACCATAGTTTAAATGTTTATTACATTAATTCATGTTGTTATGACGTGCATGATAATTCCGATTTCAAATATACTTATTTTGAATATACTGTAAGTATTCGTGATGTTTTAGGTTTGAATACACTTGAATTTACCAAATTTACAATGAAATTTGTATGAATATTTTCTCACACAGTTCCATATGTTGTAGGTTTGATGATTTTTATTTCGATTAAACTTGAATTGATGTTGTTAGAACATGAATACATGTTGTTAGAACTTAAAATATGTTGGATATACCATGATTTATGTGATTAAACAGTTGTTTAAATGCTTATGACATGAATTCATGTTGTTATGACTTCCCTGATAATTTTATTTTCGAACATACTAATTTTATATATACAATAAGTATTTGTGATCTTAGCATACATTTAGTTTGAATAGAATTTGATTTACCAAATTTAGAATGTGATTCGTATGAATATGATTTGGTTCATTTTTCACATAGTTCGCATGATCTAGATCTGACTATTTTGATTTCGATTAAACTTGAATGTAGGTTGTTAAAACACGAATACATAATGTTAGAACAAAGAATAACTTGGTTATTCCCTGATTTAGTTGATTAAACTATAGTTTAAATGCTTATGACAAGCATGATTATTCCGTTTTTGAATATACTTATTTTGTATATACAACAAGTGTTTGTGATGTTAGCCTTTATTAAGTTGGAATACACTTGAATTTAACAAATTTACAATGTGATTTGTTTGAATATTTTCTCACATAGTTCCATATGTTTTAGATGTGATGATTTCGATTTGGATTAAACTTGAATTGATGTCGTTAAAACATGAATGTATGTTGTAAAATCAAAGAATAACTTGGTTATACCATGATTTATTTGATTAAACTATAGTTTAATTGCTTATGACATGAATTCATTTTATTATTACTTGCGTGATAATTCGACTTTCTAACATACATATTTTACATATACAATAAGTATTCGTGATTTTAGTCTCTATTTAGTTTGAATACACTTGGATTTATCAAATTTACATTGTGATTCGTATGAGTATGATGTGGCTCATTTCTCACATAGTTCCACATGTTCTAGATGTGATGATTTTGATTTCGATTAAACATAAATTATGTTGTTAACACATGAATACATGTTGTTGGAACCGAGAATAACTTGGTAATTCCATGATTTATTTGATTAAACTATAGTTTAAATGCTTATGGCATGAATTCATTTTATTATGACTTGCATGATAATTCCTTTTTCGAACATACTTATTTTGTATATACATAAAGTATTTGTGATGTTAGCCTTTATTCAGTTTGAATTCACTTGGATTTACATATTTTACAATGTGATTCGTATGAATATGATTTGGCTCATTTTTCAGATAGTTCCACATGTTCTAGGTTTGATGATTTCCATTTGGATTAAACTTGAATTGATGCTGTTAAAACATGAATACATGTTGTGAGAACAAAGAATAACTTTGTTATACCATAATTTATGTGATTAAACCATAGTTTCAATGCTTCTGACATGAGTTCATTTTTTTATGACTTGCATGATAATTCGATTTTCTAACATACTATATTATATATACAATAAGTATTCGTGATGTTAGCCTCTATTTAGTTTGAATACACTTGGATTTATTAATTTTTCAATGTGATTCGTATGAATATGATTTGGCTCATTTTTCACATAGATCCACATGTCTAGATGTGATTATTTTTATTTTGATTAAACTAGAATTGATGTCGTTAAAACATAACTACATGTTGTAAGAACAAAGAATAACTTGGTTATTCCATAATTTATGTGATTAAACTATAGTTTAAATGCTTATGACATTAATTCATGATGTTGTGACTTGGATGATAATTCCGTTTTCGAACATACTTATTTTGTTTGAACATCATGTATTTGTGATGTTACCATTTATTTAGTTTGAATAGACTTAGATTTATCAAATTTACATTGTGATTCGTATGAACATGATTTGGCTCATTTTTCACATTTTTTCACATGTTCTACGTGTGATGATTTTTATTTCGATTAAACTATAATTTATGTTGTTAAAAAATGAATACATGTTGTTGGAACAGAGAATAACTTTGTTATACCATGTTTTATGTTAATAAACTATAGTTTAAATGCTTATGACATTAATTCATGTTGTTATGACTTGCATGATAATTTTGTTTTCGAATATACTTATTTTGTATATACAGCAAGTATTTGTGATGTTAGGCTTTATTTAGTTTTAATACACTTAGAATTATCAAATTTATATTGTGATTCGTGTGAATATGATTTGGGTCATTTATCACATGGTTCTACATGTTCTAGATGTGATGATTTTGATTTCGATTGAACTTGAATTATGTTGTTAAAACATGAATACATGTTGTTAGAACAAAGAATAAATTGGTAATACCATGATTTATGTGACTACACCATAGTTTAAATGCTTATGACATGAATTTATGTTATTATTACTTTCATGGTAATTCCATTTTCTAACATAATTATTTTATAAATACAATAAGTTTTCGTAATGTCAGCCTTTATTTAGTTTGATTCCAAGCTCAATGCACATATCCTGAACCTTCTATCCCGTAAATTTTGTGCCGTTATTTGACACCATCATCTGATTTGCTCCAAAACGTGAAATTATATTTTTCCATAGAAACTTTTTAACAGCATCCTCTGTAATTGATGAAACTGGTTCTGCTTTAACCCATTTCTAAAAATATACCACAGCATTTATACAGAACTTTCTTTGATTTTTTGATCGAGGAAATGGTCCTAAAATATCTATGACAAGGGAGTGTGGTGGCATTCAACTCCGAGCCTCTTTGTCTATGATAATTAGCATGATATTGACATGGTTGACACCTTTTAACAAAATCCTTTGCATCGGCCGCCATGGTAAGCCAATAGAAACCAAATCGTCTGACCTTTTGAACCAAAGATCTTGCTCCTGAATGATTTCCACTTATTCCCTCATGTACTTCGCTAAGTGCCGATTGTGCTTCTAAGTGAAGGAGGCACCTCAATAACGGTCCGTCAAAAGATTTTTTGAACAAGATTTTGTCTCTAATGACAAATCTCCATGCCCTTGATTCCAATCTTCGTCGCTCATTTCTTTCTTCGAGGATAACACCGATCGTCAGATAATCCACTAGTGATTGCATCCAAGCCGACATCGGCTCAGCATCAATGTTCCCTACTAATTGCCCATCGACACTTTCAGGATCAGTCGACCACACCATATTTGGCAAGTCGATCGCCGGCTTGGAATTCATAAACACATGTATGGTCCCATCCTATAATCCCGGTGAACTTGCTGCTAGGTGTGCCAATGCATCAGCCTCGTGATTTTCCTCCCTGGGCACGTGTGACAACACAAATTATTTTAAAGATTTCACAATCTTGACCACCTCTTCTTTATATCGCTGCATAACGGGATCATATGTCTCAAAGGTTCCTGCAAACTGTTCAGCGGCCAATTTTGAATACGTAAACCCACGGATATGCATTACCCCAATATCCAAAGCAAGCCGAATCCCTGCAATCAATGCCTCGTATTATGCCGCATTATTGGAATAATGAAAAGAGAACTTCACTACCGCGTTTATGTGCACTCCACTAGAAGTAACAAAAGGAATCCCAGCTCCAGCCCCTCCTTAGGTGAACCCATCGACAAACATGTCCCATACATCATCTTCTTGCTTGGTTATAACCGCGTATCGTGTCATTTCTACAACAAAATCTGCCAAAACTTGAGCTTTTATGGCCCATCGGGGCACAAATTCTAGGTTCATCGCACTAAGGTTAGTATCCCATTTCGACAATCTCTTTGTGGTATCTAACTTAGACAAAACAACTTCTAGAGGTTGATCTGTAAAAACTTGAATGCAACGTCCCTCGAAATAATGTTTCAGCTTTACTGAAGCTTTCTTTAATGCCAAAACAAAATTTTCAATATTCGTGTACCTTGTCTCCGCTGGAAACAATGTGTGGCTAACATAATATGTGGGTCGATGTATTCCCTCACCGAACGTCACTAAAGCGGCGCTCACTGCAACGATCGAGATTGCCAGATAAAGGCCTAGCAGCTCGTCGGGTTTACTAAAAGGGGTGGATTCGATATCTTTTCAAGTCGTCGAACGCCCTATTACATTCTTCATCCCATTCAAGTTTGTTACCCTGTCGGAGGACTTTAAAAAATGGTAAGTCTCAATCGGTGGATCTGGAAATAAATCGATTTAGGGCAGCCAA
Source organism: Utricularia reniformis (assembly GCA_009725065.1). Lineage (NCBI taxonomy): Eukaryota > Viridiplantae > Streptophyta > Magnoliopsida > Lamiales > Lentibulariaceae > Utricularia > Utricularia reniformis. The sequence goes on from RWGZ01000077.1 coordinate 470,807, forward strand.
TAGACCCGTCATGCTCTGAAACTCCCTTTTCGTTCTGGGTGGGAGCATGCCAACGATGGCTATCATTTTTTGCTGGTTTGCCTTGATTCTTCTTTCAGAGACATAGTGCCCTAGAAACTTTCCGCTTCGAATGCCGAAGCAACATTTAGCAGAATTAAGCTTCAAACGTTATGTTCGACAGACTTCGAAACACTTAGATAAATAGGAAATATGGTCTTCATCATTCATCGATTTAACATTCATGTCATCCACATACACCTCCATTTCCTTTCCTATCAAATCTTTGAAAATTAAATTAACTAAACGCTGGTAGGTAGCCCCAGCGTTTTTTAACTCGTTTTGTGACGCTGGTAGGTAGCCCCAGCGTCACAAACGAGGATTTTTTCTGATCGTCCTTAGCAAGAAAAATCTAGTGATACCCAGACAACGTATCCATGGTGCTCATCATAGTGCTCCAAGCAACAACATCAACTAACTTGTCAATGTGCGGAAGGGGGTATGGGTCAGTTTCACAAAATTTGTTCAGCCCCTTGTAATCGACGCACATCCGCCATTTTCCTCCTGCTTTCGGCACCACAACGGGGTTGGCCACCCACTCTGAATATTTTATCTCTTATATGTATCCAGCCGCTACTAACTTTGATGTTTCCTGTCCGATATTCTCCACAACCTGAGGCGATAAACAACGCAATTTCTGTCTTACCGGTCGTGCACTGGGATGGGTATTGATATGATGTTCCATCAATGTTCTGTCTATACCACACAAATCTTTTGGGATCCAGGCGAAGATCTCAGCATTATCCTGCAATAGTTTGATTAGCTCAATCTCGAAAGACGGAATAAGACCCAAACCGATTCGAGTTGTCTTTTGGCAATCCCCAGGGATAACTTCCACGATTTTATACTCCCTTGGTTCCATGGCCCTTCTCGGCTCCCGTAAGTCTTCAATAGCATGGACTCTAGATCGACAAGCCGAAACATAACAGTAGCGTGCGGCAGCTTGATCGATATTTATGGTTGCAATTCCGGCCGCGGTTGGAAATTTGAGCTTCAAATGGACTGTGGAAGGCATGGCTTCAAATGCATGAAGCCTCGGTCGTCCGAGGATTACGTTGTATGCCATATCCATGTCCATCGCCACATACTCCAACAATTCCGTTCGTGATTTTTCCCCCAATCTTATCGTGGTTGGCAAAATGATTTTTCCGAGGGGGGTGACCGATCGTTGGTCAAACGACCATAATGTCATTTTTATGATCTGTAGGTCGGTCACGCTAATACTCATGGAGTCGATCACTCCTTTAGAGAACATATTACAAGAGCTCCCCTGGTCGACCAAAATCCGGTGAACCTTGCGATTGGCAATGACAGCACTTATGACAATAGGATCATTCTGAGTGTAATAGCCAGGAAAAAGTTATGATGGAACAATAGTAGGGAAGGTAGCGATAAGTCTAAACAAGGGATAACGAGGGATACGGGAACGAAAGACGTAAAAAGAAACGAAAAATGGAAAAGTAAAGTTAAAGATAGAAGTGGGGTCAAAATCAAAGGAAGGAGGGGTTAAAATGTGAATTAGAAAAGTTAGGATGTCTATAAATAGGGGTGGGAAGGCCAAAAACGAGTTAATCATCATTTAAACACGAAAATCCGAAAATTTCCACGAAGAAGGAAAATTATCGCGGATTCTGCACAGGCCATTATTATTGTGGATTCTGCACAGGCCATTATTATCGCGGATTTCTGCACATGCCATTATTATCGCGGATTTCTGCACAGGCCATTATTATCGCGGATTCTGCACAGTCCATTATTATCGCGGATTCTGTACATGCCATTATTATCGCGGATTTCTCACAGAACATTATTATCGCGGATTTCTCACAAAACATTATTGTCGCGGATTTGGGTGATGAAGAGAATTATCACGGATTTTTGGTGAAGAGAATTGTCGCGGAAAAGGAACAAGAGTAAAATTGTCGCGAAAAATCCTTGAAGTGCAACATTATCGCGGATTGTGTTCTAAGGGTAAAATTATCGCGGATTTGGAGTTGAAGCATAGAATTGTCGCGAATTTCGAGGAAAGAAGTAAATTTTCGCGGAAATATTAAGTTTAAGTGTTTTCGTCGCGTCTCGACGTCGGATCGTGGGAGGAAAAGAACACGTAGAGTCTACGGTAATCACATAGTTAACAATAGGATGATAACGTCGGAACTCGAGTAACTAAAACCTATTACGAAATGCAGGAAATCGCGTAAAGACTATAGCAAGCAAAACCTAACAGTAAGCGGAGTGAACACAATATAGTAAGGGAAGGTTCAGACTTAGGGAATGAGATTGGGATAATAAAGACGGAAGAAAGGATACGAATGAACGAGATAAATGATAATAAGACTCGGGGTAAGGAAGGATGGACCGTCCGACCGAACCCGGCATCGTGCCTAGTACATGATTCGCCAAAGGAAGGGCATGCCAAATGAAGGGAATGATAAGTTCCAAAGAGGAAAAGATACGTACGAAGAGGGCAGAACGGATCCGGGTGGAAAAAAGGGTAGCGCCTAAGTACCCACCCGGGGAAGGGAAGCATATGGCCCGTCGTGTCATCCAGCAGCTAACGGTTGGCTTGGGCGGGACATGCACCGAGCATGTTAATCTTGGCAACAGTAAAGTTAATGAATGATGGAAATAATAAGGGTAATAGAAGAGGGAAATAAGAAAACGGTTAAGTGGAATGATTCACGCGTGCGTGTATGGTGTAACTAAGAAGTGAAAAGATAATGCGTAGTGTGTGTGAATTTCCTTTAATAGATTGTGACTGCTTTACAGATTTTGTAGGTGACGCAGACGAGATATGATAGGGATCGGGGAAGGAGGTCGTCGGTTGTCCGGTGATAGAGTCCGGTCCCTTTGGAGAATACTCTAAATTATGCTGTCGTACTTTCATGTTTCAAACTATGTTTTAAATTTGCATTCGAATGTTTTCGTTTTAATTATCATGTTTTAACAAAACAATTAGGCCGAAATTAGGGTCGTTACACTGAGGTTCGTAAATACCTTCCTTGTAACCATCGTCGAACGTTATGTCAATCTTTGGCAGTTTCTGACCCTCCTTGATCGACATGACTTCTGAAGAATTCAATATTTCCCTAGCATGGCGCTTCCTCTCCTTGTTGGTCACATCCCAGCGATCTCCACCAGAAATCACAAAAATTTATGGGTACATCATTTCATTGTGCAACGAATTGACATTCTCTAGACTGACCCTTTCGGCGAGCGGGTTCGCTGGAGGTAGCGGGAGAATTTTAGGGGCAGGAGATCGTCGGTTGTCCCGTCGATCATCGCTGTATCGAACATTCCGCCGATCCCTTCATTGTCTCCCACCGCAGTCACCACGTCTTCCACTCCGTCGCTGCCCTTGATAGTTTTGTCGCGGTCTGTCAATATGTTCCTCTTTCCTCCGGCGAGATGCATAGCGATGGTCGTCATCCTTGTCACCTCTATCCCAATCAGATTCCTTTTCATGAGTTTTACCCTTCTTGTATTCCAACACCCCTTCTTTCACCAATTCTTTGATGCGGTTTCCCAAAACATTACATTCAGTTGTTGAGTGATCAACATATTTATGTAACTCACAGTATACCCTTTGATTCATAGTATATGTGCCCTGGGTTTGGCACGAATTCACTTCCCTCCATCTCTTATCTGAGGGATGGATTTTTCTCTCCACTGGCTTCGTAAAAACAGGCTCTTACCATGAAGAGCTCTCAAAGTTTCTTCTACCTTGATGTATTTGTTGATCTTTTGAGTAAGTTGTTCCAAGGAAGTGGGTGGATTTATTATGAGGCTGGTAGATAGTCCACATGGCCCAAGGACCTGCTTCGGTATGTCCAATTTTTCCTTTGGATCCATTTTTATTCCTCTTGCTACGTGATTGAAGTTCTCAATGAACTTTCTCAAAGTGATTTTTCATGGAGCATATCTTAACGCATAAAGTTCGGCTTTTCTACTTGGGGGACCCACATTAGGAGCAAATTGTTGTGTGAATAATATGACAAAATCTTCAAAAGACCGTATGAATCTTGACGGAAGATTTTTGAACCAAGATTTAGCGTCTTTCTGTAAGGTTGCAGCAAACAACTTACATCGGACTGCGTCACTGGCACGAACTGTACCCATCCTTAATTCAAAGTTGGATAAATGATCCAATAGGTCTCTAGACCCGCCGAACGAAGGGATCCCATCTGGTGCTCTGAACGAACGTTCCGGCACAACTTTCATTACATGTTCTAAAAAAGGATGTAGACGCATCTGAGGCAAAGTGGAAACCCCATTGTCCGAGCAAGGTTCACAATAGGCATCCTCCAAATCTAGTAAGAAGTCCTTGCCGACATCTCTCTTGATAGGTTGACTCATTGCTTCATGGAAAAAAGCTGGTCGACGATCGGTATCTAGCCCCGGTCGTCGCCTTTTGATTGGGTCCAGCTGTGCCACCAGTTCGTCAAAGTGAGCTTGGTCTTGATCGATAACCGGACGAGGCACCTCGTCTAGGGGTGCCGATCGACAATTTCCTGCTCGTCTGACCATGGATTTCCGTGCTGGTCGTCTTGCTGACCTGCTTCTGGTGGAATCGAGCTTTGAGTGTTCTGGATCTGCGGCTGGACAACAGATTTCTGCCCTGACGCCAGGAGCGATTGTCGAAGATCTCCTATCATTTCCTCTACCATTATCCGCAAGGATTGACTATCGATAGTTATTACTTCTCTTCCAGCGATGCTGTTATGCGATTCCTACTGGTGAGCTTCCATCCGCTCCACATATTCTGGGTTCTCCATGAAAACAAGGACTAGCAGGCAAAGCTTCTTAGTAGGTTTACCAAATCGGTCCCCACGGACGGCGCCAAATGTTAAGAGTAAAAATCTACTCTACGATTATTTATGTATCAAGTGAGGATAGCACTGGTATTCTGTTGCCGTAATGAAAGGAAAACAAGAAATTATACGTGGAAAACACGAGAACTGGGAGGAAAACCCACGGGACATCAAACCCAGGAAGAATTCATCAAGAACTTCCAATCAGGAACTCTACAGAGAGCATGTCTTTATCAACAATTCGACCTCCCTTTTATATAGAGATACTCTACATATTTTAATTGTTCATAATCTAATCGTAATCTATTATGATCACATGGCAGCCGCCTCGAGCTGATTTATGAGACTTTTGGGCACGCCGAAGCCGCACACCGCCGCCTGGAGTAATGACGCAACCTTCGTTTACTTTTCCCCAGAAGATGTCGTTCGCACAGCCATCTTCCTGATCGTAGCAATTTATTGCCGATCCTGCATTGCTCCATATTATAACTATCGACTAATTATTGACTCTTTCGTCCGATCTGTAAAAGGATAGTCGATTGGACATATTACACGATCCTAACCGGCTGTCATAAGTCATGTATTAACATTGATGTTTGCCTTTTTTAAGTTTGAATACAATTGAATTTACCAAATTTACAATGTGATTTGTATGAATTTGATTTGGCTCATTTCTCACTTAATTCCAAATGTTCTAGATGTGATGATTTTGATTTCGATTAAACTCGAATTGATGTTGCTAAAACAAGAATACAAGTTGTTAAAACAAAGAATAATTTGGTTATACCATGTTTTATGTGATTAAACTATAGTTTAAATGTTTATGACATGGATTCATGTTGTTATTACTTGCATGATAATTCCGTTTTCAAACATACTTATTTTGTACAAACAAAAGTATTTGTGTTGGTGCCTTTATTTAGTTTGAATACACTTGAATTTACCAAATTTACAATGTGATTTATATGAATATGTTTTGGCTATTTTTTCAAATAGTTCCACATTTTCTAGATGTGATAATTTTGATTTCGATCACATCTAATAATAACTTGTTCATACCATGATTTATGTGATTAAACTATAGTTTAAATGCTTATGACATGAATTCATGTTGTCATTACTTGCATGATTATTCCGTTTTCGAACATACTTATTTTGTACAAACAACAAGTATTTGTGATGTTAGCCTTTATTTAGTTTGAATACACTTAGATTTACCAAATTTACAATGTGATTTGTATGAATATGATTCTGCTCATTTATCACATAGTTCACATGTTCTAGATGTGATGAGTTTGATTTCGATTAAACTTGAATTGATGTTGTTAAAACATGAATACATGTTGTTAGACAGAATAACTTGGTTATACTATGGTTAATGTGATTAAACTATAGCTTAAATGTCTATGACATGAAATCATGTTTTTATGAATTGCATTATTATTTCGTATATAAAACAAATATTTGTGATGTTAGCCTTTATTTACTTTGAATACATTTGAATTTACCAAATTTACAATGTGATTTATATGAATATGTTTTGTCTCATTTTTCAAATAGTTCCACATGTTCTAGATGTGATGATTTTGATTTCGATTAAACTAAAATTGATATTATTAAAAAATGAATACATGTTGTTAGAACAAAGAATAACTTGGTTATACCATGATTTATGTGATTAAACCATAGTTTAAATGCTTATGACAAGAATTCATGTTATTATGACTTGCATGATAATTACATTTTCTAACATACATATTTTATAAATACAATAAGCATTCTTGATTTTAGCCCTTATTTAGTTTGAATACACTTGGATTTAACAAATTTACAATGTGATTCGTATGAAAATGATTTGTCTCATTTTTCATATAGTTCCACATGTTCTAGAGGTAATGACTTTGATTTCGGTTAACTTGAATTGATGTTGTTAAAACATGAATACATGTTATTAGAACAAAGAATAACATGGTTATCCCATGATTTATGCGATTAAACTATATTTTAAATGCTTATGACATGAATTCATGTTCTTTTGACTTGCATGATAATTCCCTTTTCGATCGTACGTATTTTGTATATACAACAAGTATTTGTGATGTTAGCCTTTATTTAGTATGCATACACTTGGATTTACCAAATTTACAATGTGATTTGTATGAATATTATTTGGTTCATTTTTCTCATAATTCAACATGTACTAGGTTTATGATTTTGATTTCGATTAAACTTGAATTGATGTTTTTAAAACATGAATATATGTTGTTAGAACAACATATCACTTGGTTATACCTGGATTCATGTGATTAAACCATAGTTTAAATGTTTATGACATGAATTCATGTTATTATGACTTTCATTATAATTCTATTTTCTAAAATACTTATTTTATATATACAATAAATATTCGTGATGTTAGCCTTTATTTAGTTTGAAAACACCTGGATTTACCAAATTTACAATGTGATTCGTTTGAATATGATTTATCTCATTCTTCACATAGTTCCACATGTTCTAGATGTGATGACTTTGATTTCGATTAAACTTGAATTGATGTTGTTAAAACATGAATGCATGTTGTACGAAAAGAGAATAACTTGGTTATACCATGATTTATGTTATTAAACTATATTTTAAATGCTAATGACATGAATTCATGTTGTTATGACTTGCATGATAACTCCGTTTTCAAATATACTTATTTTGTATATTCAACAAGTATTCGTGATGTTAGCCTTTATTAAGTTTGAATTCACTTGAATTTACCAAATTTACAATGTGATTTAAATGATTATGATTTGGCTCATTTTTCACATAGTTGCACATGTTCTAGTTGTGATGATTTTGATTTCGATTAAACTAGAATTGATGTTGTTTAAACATGAATACATGTTGTAACAACAAAGAATGACTTGGTAATACCATGATTTATGTGATTAAACTATAGTTTAAATGCTAATAACACGAATTCATGTTTTTATGACTTGCATGATTATTCCGTCTTGGAACATACTTATTTTTTATATACAACAAGTATTTGTGATGTTAGCTTTTATTTAGTTTGAGTACACTATGATTTACAAAATTTACAATGTGATTCGTATGAATATGATTTAGCTCATTTTTCACATAGTTTCACATGTTCTAGATGTGATGACTTTGATTTCGATTAAACTAGAATTGATGCTGTTAAACCATGAATACATGTTTCTTGAACAAAGAATAACTTGGATATACGATGATTTATGTGATTTAACTATAGTTTAAATGCGAATGACATGAAATCATGTTGTTATGACTTGCATGATAATTCCGTTTTCAAATATACTAATTTTATTTATATAATAAGTATTCGTGATGGTAGCCTTTAATTAGTTTGAATACTCTTGGAGTTACCTAATTATAATATGATTCGTATGAATATGATTTGGCTCATTTTTCACATAGTTCCGCATTTTCTAGAAGTGATGATTTTGATTTCGATTAAACTTGAATTAATGTTCTTAAAACATGAATACATGTTCTAAGAACAAAGAATAACTTGATTATACCATGATTTTTGTGAATAAACTATAGTTAAAATGCTTATGACAAGAATTTAAGTTGTTATGACTTGCAAGATTATTCCGTTTTCGAACATACATATTTTGTAAATACATCAAGTATTTGTTATGTTAGCCTTTAATTAGTTTGAATACACTTGGATTTACCAAATATTCACTGTGATTCGTATAAATATGATTTGGCTCATTTTTCACATAGTTCCACATGTTCTAAATGTGATGATTTTGATTTCGATTAAACTTGAATTGATGCTGTTAAAACATGAATACATGTTGTTACAACAAAGAATAACATGGTTATACCATGATTTATGCGATTAATCTATAGTTTAATCGCTTATGACGTGAATTTATATTGTTATTACTTGCATGATAATTCCGTTTCCGAACATACTTATTTTGTATATACGACAAGTATATGTGATGCTAGCCTTTATTTAGTTTGAATCCACTTGCATTTACCAAATTTATAATGTGATTGGTATGAATATGACTTGACTCATTTGTCACATAGTTCCACATGTTCTACATGTGATGATTTTGACTTCGATTAAACATGAAATCATTTTGTTAAAACATGAATACATGTTGTTAGAACAAAGAAAAACTTGGTTATACCATGATTTATGTGATTAAACCATAAGTTAAATGCTTATGACATGAATTCATGTTGTTATTACTTGCATGATAATTCCGTTTTTGATCATACTTATTTTATATATACAACAAATATTTCTGATTGTTATGGTCCCTTTTTAGGGGGTACCAACAGTCGTCCGGTTCATTCAACAAATGAACTCGGTTCTAATTTTTAAAAGATATGGAGAACGATTAAAAGTTAAAATCAAAGTAAGAACACAGCATATATAGTGGAAACCCCGTAAAATGGGGTGAAAACCACTCGACCAAGAGCCGATTATGCTCTTGGTCTGCTCACTAATGAAAATAAGAGAAGTTTATACAAAGCGGGCTAATGAAAATGACTAAGTATAGAAAGCAGTAAGAATCTGGGCATAGTAACAGCCTATTCTTCCGCATCCAAAGGGTCATGTCTTTTCCTTCGTCTTGCTCTGTATTTATCGAGTGTAATTCACGTCCTGTAACCGCCTCTGACAGGTTTGTTAGAGGTTGTTATCGCAGGATGTAAAACGAGGCTGGGACCGATGCGTGGTCTGCGTGATCGGGCCCGAAGCATGATAAACGTGACAGGGCCTGAAGCGTGAAACGCGTGATCCTGTAACCGTTTTGTAACCGTTCGGACCGAACCATGGAGCCAGCTGGCAGATAACGCTTATTTTTACTAAGGTTATCTTCGGTCCTCCGTGTTGAACATCGGGCCGGTCTTCTTAAAGGTGTAATTGGGCTGTGAGAATTCGTTTTGATTAGTTAAATCGGCCCAACTGTTATCGGGCCTCACCCATCACAGGGTACCCGGTCCTAGAGTTCGCATCACTGATGTTAGCCTTTATTTAGTTTTAATACACTTGGATTTAGCAAATTTACAATGTGATTCGTATGAGTATGAACTAGCTCATTTTTCACATAGTTCCACATGTTTTAGATGTGATGACTTTGATTTCGATTAAACAAGAATTGATGTTGTTAAAACATTAATACATGTTGTTTGAACAGAGAATAACTTGGTTATACCATGATTTATGTGATTAAACAATAGTTAAAATACTAATGACATTAATTCATGTTGTTATGACTTGCATGATAAATCCATTTTCAAATATACTTATTTTGTATATTCAACAATTATTCGTGATGTTAGCTTTTATTAAGTTTGAATACAGTTGAGTTTAACAAATTTACAATGTGATTTGAATGATTATGATTTGACTCATTTTTCACATAGTTACACATGTTCTATGTGCGATGATTTTGATTTCGATTAAACTAGAATTGATGTTTTTAAAACATGAATACATGTTGTTTGAACAATGAATAACAGGGTTGTAATAGCCAGGAAAAAGGTATGATGCAACAAATAGTAGGAATGTAGCGGTAAAGTCTAGACAATGAATAACAAGGGATACGGGAACGAAAAAACGTAAAAGGAAACGAAAAATAGAAAAGAAAGTAAAAGATAAAGGAGGGGTCAAAATCAAAAGAAGGAGGGGTTAAAGTGTGAATTAGAAAAGTTAGGATGTCTATAAATAGGGATGGGGAGGCCCAAAAACGAGTTAATTATCATTAAGACACGAATATTCAAAAATTGCCGCGAAGAAGGAAAATTATCGCGGAAATTTTGGTCTTGAAAAATTGTCGCGGATTTCACGCTTTGGAAAATTATCGCGATTTTGAGAAAGGCAATTATTGTCGCCAAAACGATTCTGTAGAAAATAATTGCGGAAAATGCTGAAGCACAAAATTGTCGTGAAAAGGCTTGAAGTGTAAAATTGTCGCGGATCCTGATCCTAGCACAAAAATAATCGCGGATCCTGTTTACAGCACAAATTATCGCGAATTTTTAAAGAAGAAGGGATTTTTCGCGGAAACAATAAATTTGAGTGGTTTCGTTACGTCTCAACATCGGATCGTGGGAGGAGAAGGACACATAGGGTACTAAGGCCTCTTACGAAATGCATGGAATCAAGGGAAGATTATAACAAACGAATGTAAACGGTAAGTGGAGTGAACACAATATAGTAAGGGAAGGTTCACGCTTAGGGAACGAGATTGGGTTAATAAAGAAGAAAGAAAAGACACGAATGAACGAGATAAATGGTAATAAGACTCGGGGTGAGGAAGGATGGACCGTCCGACCGAACCCGGCATCGTGCCTAGCACACGATTCGCCAAAGGAAGGGCATGCATGATGAAGGGAACGATAAGTTCCAAAGAGGAAAAGATACGTACGAAAAGGGCAGAACGGATCCGAGTGGAAAAAGGGGTTGCGCCTAAGTACCCACCCGGGGAAGGGAAGCATATGGCCCGTCGAGTCATCCAACAGCTAACGGTTGGCTTGGGCGGGACATGCACCGAGCATGTTACTCTCGGCAACAGTAAAGTTAAAGTATGATGTGAATGATAAGGGTAAAAGAAGATGGAAATAAGAAAACGGTTAAAAGAAATGAATCACGTGTGGGTGTACGGTGTAATTAAGAAATTAAAAGATAATGTGTAGTGTGTGTAAAGTTTCCTTTAATAGATTGTGACCGCTTTACAGATTTTGTTGGTGACGCGGACGAGGTATGAGAGGGGCATGGGAAGGAGGTTGTCGGTTGTCCGGTGATAGAGTCCGGTCCTTTGGAGAACACTCTAAATTATGATGTCGAACTTTGATGTTTTCGAACTACGTTTTAAGTTTACATTCGAATGTTTCTGTTTTATTTAGCACGTTTTAACAAAACAACTAGGCCCAATATAGGGTCGTTACAAATGGTATCAGAGCGTAACATCGTTACTAAACCGGTAACGGTGCGGTCCTATGTAGAAGAGTCTAGGAAACTCGTAGGAGGACAACCGACCATATGAAGGGATGGGCATAGAATGTAACGGATGACATGAGTAGGCATAGATATAACGAAAGCTTAATTTAGGAATGGCGCCTTGGACGAGAGCGCATGGAAACCGAGAGGAGGATAACAATGCATCAGAAGAAGCACCGGCGACAGAGACTCCGATTGCAGATTCATCGATGCCTCTCACGTTTAGCCAGGAAAGTCTCAGGGATCTGTTCCAGACCATGGCGAGTTCCCTAGTTAGCGCAATATGACAGGGACAGACGGAGAGGGGAAACTCCATGCAAATGGAACCAGTGGCAAGACCCGAGAAGGGTAGAATGTACTACAACGAGGCATTAAAGAAGGCTAGGATGAACAGTTTCACGGGGGATAAGATGGGGGACGCGGAGGCGTAGATTATCCGCCTTGAGGAGAAGTTTGAGCTGATCTAAGCCCCAGAGGAGTTTAGGGCAGGATTGGCCCCGCTATGGTTCGACGGTAGCACTACCCGATGGTGGGGGAGCGTGTCGGCCTCACTATTGAAGGATGGACCCATCTCTTGGGAGAAGTTTAAGAATGCATTCTTGGATTACTACGTGCCGAAGGGACTTAAGAAAGATAAGAGGGACGAGTTCGATAGATTGACTCAAGGAAACCGCCCCGTAATGGAGTACATGCAGGAATTCATAGAACTAGGCAGGTACGCCCCCGAGATCATGGGGAGTGAACAGTTAAAGATGCACCGCTTTACAGAAGGGCTGAATGAAAAGGTGAAACTGACTATGTATGGCCGCAACGACGAAGAATTCTCGAGTTTGGTGGCTGCGGCAGTCCCAGTAGATGGAGGATTGCGGAGAATGGATAAGGAATGCACCAAAAGCTCTGTGAGGAACGAAGTTCAGGGACGGGGAGAATGGAAAGGAAAGATCACTACGGAGAGTTTCGGATCGGCACAAGGACCCCCGATCAGGCCAGCGTGCGCCAAATGCGGGAAGAACCATTCTAGAGAATGCCGAGCAGGAACCAACAGTTGTTTCAAGTGCGGCCAGGAAGGACACTTTGACAGAGATTGCCCGAAGAGGAGGAGGATCGAAACAGGGGTAACCGAAAACAGGGCAAGGGAGAGGATTACTGGAAATGCTCGAGTGTTCGCTGTAAACAAGGAACAGGCCTCGGAGGCTGAAGACATCGTGGTAGGTACACTACTTATTAACGACTTTACATGTTTCGTATTATTTGACTGTGGGGCGACACATTCATTTGTGTAGGAGAAGTTAGCGAAACGGTTTGGGATAATGGGAAGTAACGCTAAAATCAAAGTAAAAACACCGGGATCCGAAGCTATGGAGGCAAATAGAATCTATAAAGGATGCATGGTGGAAGTGGACACAGTGCGAACAGAGGCAGATTTGATTGAATTGGGGGATATGGGATTCGATGCCATACTAGGAATGGATTGGTTATCTAAATACGATGCGCAGGTGAGATGTCGAGAACGTTCGATCACGTTTAGTACGCCGTGGGAAGAGAGAAAGGACATGGTCGGAAAACCGATTATGAGTGAGGATGAGGAATATAAGAATCGATCGAACTGGTTAGCGTTAGTCACGGCAGTAAAGGAAGGGACGCCATTGAAGTCCGTTCCAGTGGTTTGTGAATAGAGTGATGTATTTCCTGATGAACTACCGGGTCAACCACCTCAAAGAGAGGTGGAAATGGAGACAGAACTACTCCCTGGAACACAACCGATCTCCATGGCTCCGTACCGAATGACACCCAGAGAAATGTATGAACTGAAACAGCAGATTGAGTCGCTACTGGAAAAAAGATTTCTTAGGCCAAGCAACTCCCCTTGGGGAGCACCAGTGTAATTTGTGAGAAAGAAAAGCGGCGAGTTGAGACTGTGTTACGACTACCGGGAGTTAAACAAGGTCACGATAAAGAACAAGTATCGGTTGCCTAGGATCGACGACTTTTTTGATCAGTTACAAGGCGCGAAGGTGTTCTCAAAGCTAGACTTGAGGTCAGGGTATCATCAAGTCCGAGTAAGAGAAGGAGACATACCGAAGACAGCCATTCGAATGAGGTACGGCCATTACGAATGCACGGTAGTACCGTTTGGATTGGCTAATGCCCCAGCAATTTTTATGGATTTGATGAATCGGGTATTTCGTCAGTACCTAGACAAGTTCGTGGTGGTGTTCATTGACGACATCCTAGTTTACTCTTGCAACCAGGAGGAACACGAGCAACATCTGAGAATAGTGTTGCAGACTCTCCGACAAGAGAAGTTGTATGCCAAATACAGCAAGTGTGAATTTTGGATGGACAACATAGCTTTTCTAGGCCACGTGATATCAGCAGGAGGGGTGACGGTAGACCCAACAAAGATAGAGACAGTGACGAATTGGCCCGGACCGACAAATGCTCGAGAAGTAAGGAGTTTCTTAGGATTGGCCGGGTATTATCAAAAGTTCATCGAAGGGTTCGCGAGGATTGCTAAACCGTTGACAAATATGACCCGAAAGGAAACGAGGTATACGTGGGATGAGAAATGTGAAGAGAGTTTTGAATGTCTCAAAACGAAATTGACATCTGCACCAATACTAGTATTACCCACACCAGGACAGGACTTCACAGTGTACAGCGACGCATCGAAGGAAGGACTCGGGTGTGTACTGATGCAGGGAGGGAAAGTTATAGCATATGCATCCCGTCAATTGAAGATACACGAGTTGAACTATCCGACACACGATTTAGAATTAGCCGCGGTAGTATTCGCACTCAAGATTTGGAGACATCACGTGTACGGTGTGAAGTGTGAGATATTCACCGACGACAAGAGTTTGAAGTACCTATTCACTCAGAGAGAGCTTAACATGAGACAACGGAGATGGTTGGAACTGATAAAGGATTACGATCTNTAATAAAGAAGGAAGAAATGATACGAATGAACGAGATAAATGATAATAAGACTCGGGGTGAGGAAGGATGGACCGTCCGACCGAACCCGGCATCGTGCCTAGTACACGATTCGCCAAAGGAAGGGCATGCCTGATGAAGGGAACGATAAGTTCCAAAGAGGAAAAGATACGTACGAAGAGGGCATAACAGATCCGGGTGGAAAAAGGGGTAGCGCCTAAGTACCCACCCGGGGAAGGGATGCATATGGCCCGTCGAGTCATCCAACAGCTAACGGTTGGCTTGGGCGGGACATGCACCGAGCATGTTAATCTCGGCAACAGAAAAGTTAATGAATGATGGAAATGATAAGGGTAAAAGAAGAGCAAATAAGAAAACGGTTAAGTGAAATGGTTCATGTGTGTGTGTATGATGTAACTAAGAAGTAAGAAAGATAATGTGTAGTGTGTGTGAAGTTTCCTTTAATAGATTGTGACCGCTGTACAGATTTTGTAGGTGACGCAGGTAAGATATGATAGGGACGGGGAAAGAGGTCGTCGGTTGTCCGGTGATAGAGTTCGGTCCTACGGAGAATACTCTAAATTATGCAGTCGTACTTTAATGTTTCGAACTATGTTTTAAATTTGCTTCCGAATATTTCCGTTTTAATTATCATGTTTTAACAAAACAACTAGACCCAAATTAGGGTCGTTACATGGTGGAATGGAATGAAAAACGATATTGCAAACTTTGTGGCCAAATGCGAAAACTGCCAACGAGTTAAGGCCGAACACCAGCGCTCGGGAGGCGAGCTACATCCCTTAGAGATCCCAGAGTGGAAATGGGATAGCATCGGCATGGACTTTGTGGTAGGACTACCCAAGAGCCCACGGAGGAACGACGCGATATGGGTGTTGGTGGACCGTCTTACGAAGGCGGCTCACTTCTTAGCAGTCAAGACAACGTACAGAGTGGACAGGCTAGCCAAAATATATTTGGATAACATAGTCAAATTACATGGAGTTCCAGTAAACATCGTTTCAGACAGAGACCCGAGATTCACGTCTAGATTTTGGCAAAGTTTACCGAAATCGCTCGGAACTCAGTTATGCATTAGCACAGCCTATCACCCACAGACTGATGGTCAGACCGAGAGAACCAACCAAATTATGGAGGATATGTTACGGGCATGTGTGTTGGAGTTTAAGGGAGGTTGGGAGGATTTCCTACCGCTAGTGGAATTTGCGTACAATAATTGCTTTCAAAGCAGCATTGGCATGGCCCCATATGAGGCATTGTACATGAGGAAGTGTCGTACACCGCTATGCTGAGATGAGGTGGGAGAAAGAACGACCACGGGGACGGAATTGGTGGAAGTCACCATTGAAAAGGTGGTCGTGGTACGAAAAAACATTAAGGCAGCACAAGACCGATACAAAAGTTGGGCAGACACAAAAAGGAGACCCTTAGAGTTAAAGGTTGGGGATCGCGCCTACCTAAAGGTTTCACCGATGAAGTGGGTGCTAAGGATCACAAGGACAGGGAAGCTGAGTCTCCGGTATATCGGACCATACGAGGTGGAACGAAGGATCGGAAACCTAGCATATCAGCTGAAGCTTCCGGAGGAAATCGGGGGGATACACAACGTGTTCCATGTATCCCAACTGAGGAGGAGGGTGACTAAAGGAATTCAAGAATGTGTGGGGGAACTCATAGAGATAACCCCGGAACTAACGTACGAGGAAGTCCCTGTAAAGATCCTAGGCAGGGAGGAAATAAGACTCAGAAACAAACAAATCCCCATGGTGAAAGTACAATGGTCCAATCAAGGAGAGAGGGAAACTACATGGGAAACGGAATGAAAGATTAGACAGAGAGCGCCGGAGTTGATGCAAGATTGGTACGCATGAGTTTCGGGACGAAACTCAAAATGAGTGGGGAAGGATGTAATAGCCAGGAAAAAGGTATGATGGAACAAATAGCAGGGAATGTAGCGGTAAAGTCTAGACAAGTAATAACGAGGTATACGGGAACGAAAGAACGTAAAATACGGGAACGAAAGAACGTAAAATAGAAAAGTAAAGTAAAAGATAAAGGAGGGGTCAAAATCAAAGAAATGAGGGGTTAAAGTGTGAATTAGAAAAGTTTGTGTAACGACCCGCCTTTCCGCTTGCACGATATTGTCCGCTTTGGACTAGGCTGACCCTAATGACACCCAGCTAGTCCTCACGGTTTTACTTATTCCCTAGCTCCCACACTTCCCAGTGGGTCACCCATCCCTGAATTGCTCCAGGGTGACCACACTTATCTTTCCAATTCTAACGTTCCGCTTGCCACTTTGCGAGGGAAAAGGCCTCGTGCAATGAGAGACGAACCATTATACTTAACATACGATCGTTCCCCGTCTATAGCCGATGTAGGGATTCGCCTAAGGTGACCTCTCTCTCGCACCCCCGAGGGGACCTCACATTGATGTAATAGCCGAGAAAAAGGTATGTCGAAACAAATAGTAGGGAATGTAACGGTAAAGTCTAGACGAGAGATAATGAGAGATACGGGAACGAAAGAACGTAAAAGGGAACGAAGAATAGAAAAGTAAAGAAAAAGATAAAAGAGGGGTCAAAAGTAAAGGAAGGAGGNATACGATCGTTCCCCGTCTATAGCCGATGTAGGGATTCGCCTAAGGTGACCTCTCTCTCGCACCCCCGAGGGGACCTCACATTCACCCCTCCTTATGGACTCAGGGTCCTCGCTGAGGTTTGCCCCAACACATCGACTATAACCCGGGTCCTGCTCTGATACCAAATGTAACGACCCGCCTTTCCGCTTGCACGATATTGTCCGCTCTGGACTAGGCTGACCCTAATGACACCCACATAGTCCTCACGGTTTTACTTTTTCCCTAGCTCCCACACTTCCCAGTGGGTCACCCATCCCTGAATTGCTCCAGGGTGAGCACGCTTAACTTTCCAGTTCTAACGTTCCGCTTGCCACTTTGCTTGGGAAAAGGCCTCGTGCAATGGGAGACGAATCATTATACTTAACATACGATCGTTCCCCGTCTATAGCCGATGTAGGGATTCGTCTAAGGTGACCTCTCTCTCGCACCCCCGAGGGGACCTCACATTGATGTAATTGCCGAGAAAAAGGTATGTCGAAACAAATAGTAGGGAATGTAACGGTAAAGTCTAGACGAGAGATAATGAGAGATACGTGAACGAAAGAACGTAAAAGGGAACGAAGAATAGAAAAGTAAAGAAAAAGATAAAAGAGGGGTCAAAAGTAAAGGAAGGAGGGGTCAAAGTGTGAATTAGAAAAGTTAGGATGTCTATAAATAGGAGTGAGGAGGCCCAAAAACGGGTTAATCATCATTAAGACCCGAAAATCCGAAAATTCCCGCATAGAAGGAAAATTATCGCGAAAATCTCCAAGGCACAAAATTATCGCGAAAAAAGTGAAGGCAAGAATTGTCGCGAAAATTTCGAAGAACAAAAATCGTCGTGAAAATTTACGAAGGCAAAATTGTCGCGAAAATTCACGAAGAGTAAAATTGTCGCGGATTTCCAGTAAGGCATAAATTATCGCGGATTTCATCCCAGTGCAATATTGTCGCGAATTTTAATCCTAGGGTATTATTATCGCGAATTTCAGGGCAGAAGTAGAATTGTCGCAAAAATACTAAGTTCGAGTGTTTTCGTTACGTCCCGAAGTCGGATCTTGGGAGGAAAAGTACACGTGGGGTGTACGGTAACCACATAGTTAACAATAAGATGATAACGTCAGAATTCGAATAATTAAGACCTGTTATGAAATGCAGGGGAAGCACGGGAAGATTATAATACGCTAAAGCAAACGGTAAGCGGAGTGAACACAATATAGTAAGGGAAGGTTCAGATTTAGGGAATGGGATTGGGTTAATAAACAAGAAAGGAAACGACACGAATGAACGAGATAAATGTTAATAAGACTCGGGGTGAGGAAGCATGGACCGTACGAACCAACCCGGCATCGTGCCTAGTACACGATTCGCCAAAGGAAGGGCATGCCTGATGAAGGGAACGATAAGTTCCAAAGAGGAAAAGATACGTACGAAAAGGGCAGAACGGATCCGAGTTGAAAAAGGGGTTGCGCCTAAGTACTCACCCGGGGAAGGGAAGCATATGGCCCGTCGAGTCATCCAACAGCTAACGGTTGGCTTGGGCGGGACATGCACCGAGCATGTTACTCTCGGCAATAGTAAAATTAAAGTATGATGTGAATGATAAGGGTAAAAGAATATGGAAATAAGAAAACGGTTAAAAGAAATGAATCACGTGTGCGTGTACGGTGTAATTAAGAAATGAAAAGATAATGTGTAGCATGTGTAAAGTTTCCTTTAATAGATTGTGACCGCTTTACAGATTTTGTAGGTGACGCGGACGAGGTATGAGAGGGGCATGGGAAGGAGGTCGTCGGTTGCCCGGTCCTTTGGAGAACACTCTAAATTATGCTGTCGAACTTTGATGTTTTCGAACTACGTTTTAAGTTTACATTCGAATGTTTCCGTTTTATTTAGCACGTTTTAACAATACAGCTAGGCCCAAATTAGGGTCGTTACAATGGTTATACCATGATTTATGCGATTAAACTATAGTTTAAATACTTATGACGTTAATTCATACTGTTATGACTTGCATGATAATTCCGTTTTCGAGCATACTTATTTTGTATGTACGGCAAGTATTTGTAATGCTAGTTTTTATTTAGATTGAATACACTTGAATTTACCAAATTTACAATGTGATTCGGACGAATATGATTTGACTCATTTGTCACATAGTTCTACATGTTCTAGATTGATTATTTGACTTCTATTAAACATGACTTGATGTTGTTAAAGCATGAATACATGTTGTTAGAATAAAGAATAACTTGGTTATACCATTATTTATGTGATTAAACTATAGTTTAAATGCTTATGACATGAATTCATGTTGTTATAACTTGCTTGATAATTCCGTTTTCGGACATACTTATTTTGTATATACAACAATTATTTGTGATATTAGCCTTTATTTAGTTTGAATACACTTGAATTTGCCAAATTTACAATGTGATTCGTATGAATATGATTTAGCTCATTTTTCACATAGTTCCACATGTTCTAGATGTGATGATTGTTATTTTGATTAAACTTTAATTATGTTATTAATACATTAATACATGTTGTTAGAACAAATGATATCTTGGTTATACCATGATTTATGTGATTAAATCATTGTTTAAATGCTTATGACATGAATTCATGTTGTTATGACTTGATGATAATTCTATTTCCGAACATACTTATTTTACATATACAATAAATATTTGTGATGTTAGTCTTTAATTAGTTTTAATACACTTGGATTTACCAAATTTAAGATTTAATTCGTATGAATATGATTTGGCTCATTTTTCACATAGTTGCACATGTTCTAGATGTGAATATTTTGATTTCGATTAAAATTGAATTGATGTTGTTAAAACATGAATACATGTTGTTAGAACAAGGAATAACTTGGTGATACCATGATTTATGTAATTAAACCAAAGTTTAAATGCTGATGACTTGAATTCATGTTTTACAGACTTGCATTATAATTCCATTTTCGAACATACTTATTTTATATATACATTCAGTATTCGTGATGTTAGCCTTTAATTAGTTTGAATACAGTTGGATTTTTCACATTGTTCCACGTGTTCTTATTTTGATTAAACTTTAATTATGTTATTAAAACATGAATACATGTTGTTAGAACAAATAATAATTTGGTTATACAATGATTTATGTAATTAATCTATAGTTTAAATGCTTATGACATGAATTCATGTTGTTATGACTTGCATGATAATTCTATTTCCTAACATACTTATTTTATATATAGTATAAGTATTTGTGATGTTAGTCTTTAATTAGTTTGAATACACTTAAATTTACCAAATTTAAAATTTAGTTCGTATGAATATGATTTGGCTCATTTTTCACATAGTTGCACATGTTTTAGATGTGATTATTTTGATTTCGATTAAACTTGAATTGATTTTGTTAAAACATGAATATATGTTGATAGAGCAAATAATAACTTTGAACATCGTCCGGGACATCGTCCATGCGAATATATCCACGTGGCTTCTCAGCAGGTGGATCAGTTCTTTTTCAAAGTCAGGGGCTAGATGTGCCTCGATGCGAGTTGTCTTGGTTGAGTCATCCTCAACCAGGTTGATCAATTTGAACCCTACGGGTTCCATTGCTTGCCTCGGGTGCGGCAACTCTTCTAGCAGATCCACCCGGGCCCTTTTAACCGGTGCCAAAGTTCGGCACGAGCTCATGCAGCATTGTCTAGCTACTTTCTGATCCCCCTTAACAGAAATAACTCCATGAATGGAGGGGAGTTTGAGCATCATGTGATAAGTAGAAGGGACCGCCTCAAACTTACTAAGGCCAATCCGTCCGATAATAGCGTTGTAAGCCAAGTCGACCTCAACGACAATGAATTCCAGGTCTTCCGACCGGTCCTTGGATGGCTCTCCAAGGGTAACTGGGAATAACATCTTCCCGCATGGAATAACGCTGCTTTGGTCGAACGACCAAAGAATGATGTTAGCGATCGGGAGATCGTGAACAGCAGCTCCCAACATCTCGGCGACCTCGCGCTTCAATAGATTGCACGAAGCCCAGTATCCACTAAAATTTTGTGGACACGACGATTCCCGATGATCCCAGTGATGGTAAGGGGATCGTCACATGGATCGATGATCCCTTCCCGATCAGCCAGGGTGAAAGTAATGTCTTCTCGGAAGAAGGACGACCGTTCTATGGGATCATATTTCACCAGCACCACAGACTCGGAGCTCTCAGTGGAGTCTCCGCGCGCAATTCTCTTTCGGTCCTAGACCGAGTCATTTATTCTTAAACCACCGGAGATAACATAAATATCTCCGGCTACCTCTCTGGGTGCCGCCTCATTTTGAGGAGGTTGGGCATCAGTTACCACAGGTGGAGGAGCGGCCTGCTCCTGTCTCCCACCCTCATTCTGCGGGGCTCTACCGCCACGGCCCCGCCATCTTCTTCTTCGGCCCTGACCACGGTTCTCACGACCGTGTTGGCCTCTTTCTTGTTCCGGCGGAGGAGACCGTCGGTCCTCCGTCAGATCATTATAGTTTTGGGGTTGCCTCCGATTATCTCTTCCCCGCGGCCTGTGACGATCGTCACCTTGGTGGCTCCTTCGGGGGGAATCTGCTCGCTTGCCCTTCTGACCATTCCGGTCGGGCTTTTCTTTACTCATTGCCTCTACTGTCTCTTTCAACAGAGGGCACTTCAGGGTTGGGTGATCGCGATTATGATGGAGCTCACAATACACCCGATTGTCCTCCTGCTTCGGGGGGACGTCTTTTTCGCTTACAGCCGCTACTTCTCGCGACTGCTTCTTAGGGTAGAAACCCTATGATCACCTGCGGGTTCAGAAGTCCCGCTAGGTTTCCGATAACCCAGCCCCAGCGCTTCATCCACCTTAATATACTTGTTGATTTTCTGAAGAAGTTTTCCCAAGGTGGATGGTGGGCTCTTTACCAAACTGGCCGAAAGGCCGCACGGTTCTAGGACTTGCTGTAGAATATCGATTTTATCCTGGAGTTCGAGCTTGATACCCCGGGCGGTCCTGTTGAATTTCTCCATGAAGGACTGAAGACTCATCTTTGCCGGGATATATTTCAGCTGATATAGTTCATGCCTGCTTCGGGGCGGTCCTACATTTGGAGCAAATTGCACAGAGAAGGCCAAACTAAATCTGCCATACGACTGTATGGATCGGGCCGGCAAATTCATGAACCACGTTCGGGCATCGCCTTGTAATTCTACCGCGAAGATGCGGCACTTTAGTGAATCCGAGGCCCGAACCGTTTCCATGCATAATTCAAAATCAGCGACGTGATCGATTGGATCACCATCGCCCCGAAATGTTGGCAACCCTTCGGGGTTGCTATAATGCAGATTTGGGACTGCTGCCCTGTAACGACCCGCCTTTCCGCCTGCACGATATTGTCCGCTTTGGACTAGGCTGACCCTAATGACACCCACCTAGTCCTCACTGTTTTACTTTTTCCCTAGCCTCCACACTTCCCAATGGGTCACCCATCCCTGAATTGCTCCAAGGTGAACACGCTTAACTTTCCAGTTCTAACGTTCCATTTGCCACTTTGCTAGGGAAAAGACCTCGTGCAATGGAAGACGCATCACTATACTTAACATAAGATCGTTCCCTCTCTATAGCCGATGTAGGGATTCGCCTAAGGTGCCCTCTCTCTCGCACCCCCGAGGGGACCTCACATCCGGGGTCCAAGCGAAGATGTCCACATTGCTTCTCAGCAAGCGGACCAGCTCTTCTTCGAAGGTCGGGGCTAGATGTGCCCCGATGCGAGTAGTCTTGGTTGAGTCATCCTCAACCAAGTTGATAAGCTTGAACCCAACGGGTTCCATAGCTTGCCTCGGGTGCGGGGGCTCTTCGAACAAATCCACCCGAGCTCTCTTGATTGGTGCCAAGGTTCGGCACGAGCTCATGTAGCACTTTCTTGCTACTTTCTGGTTTCCCTTAACAGAAATCACTCCATGAGTGGAGGGGAACTTGAGCATCATATGGTACATAGATGTGACCGCCTCAAACTTACTGAAGCCGGTCCGTCCAATAATAGCGTTGTAAGCCAGATCGACTTCAAAGACTATAAATTCCAGGTTTTCCGATCGATCCCTACCCTGTTCTCCTAGAGTGACTGGGAAAAGAATTTTGCCCCACGGGATAACACTTCTCTGGTCGAATGACCAAATGGTTATATTGGCGATAGAGAGATCATGGGCCGCAGCTTCTAGCATCTCCGCCACTTAACGCTTTATCAAATTGCATGAAGCCTCTGTGTCCACCAGAATCCTATGGACCCGTCGGTCGGCGATAACTCCAGTGATGATGAGGGGGTCATCACACGGATCGGTAACCCCTTCTCGATCGGCTGCGGTAAAGATGATATCGCCCTCAAAGGTCGAGGACCGCTCAGCCGATTCGTACTTGACTAGCGCCACATATTCGGAGCTTTTGGGAAACTCCTCACGCGCTGCTCTTTTTTAGTCCCTAACAGACTTGTTAATCCTTATTCCGCCGAAGATAACATAAATATCTCTGGCGACCTCTCTTTCTCTGGGCACCTCCTCATTTGGGGGAGGTTGGGTGCCCACTTCGGCAGGTGGGGGAGCTGGCTGCTCCCGCCTCTCTCCTTCATTTCGCGGGGCCCTGCCACCACGGCCCCGCCATCTCCTCCTTCGGCCCTAGCCACGGTTCTCTTGACCATGCTGGCCTCTATCCTGTTCGGGTTGGGGAGACCTTCGGTCTCCTGCCCGGTTGATGTAGTGTCGGGGATGACCCCGATTGGCTCTTTCTGTAACGACAGTAATTTGGGCCTAGCTGTTTTGTTAAAAAGTGCTAAATAAAACGAAAACATTCGAATGTAAACTTAAAACGTAGTTCGAAAATATCAAAGTTCGACATCATAATTTAGAGTGTTCTCCAAAGGACCGGACTCTATCATCGGAAAACCGACGACCTCTTTCCCATGCCCCTCTCATACCTCGTTCGCATCACCTACAAAATCTGTAAAGTGCTCACAATCTATTAAACGAAACTTCACACACACTACACATTATCTTTTCATTTCTTAATTACACCGTACACACACACGTGAAACATTCCATTTAACCGTTTTCTTATTTCCTTCTTCTTTCACCCTTATCATTCCCATCATTCTTTAACTTTAGTGTTGCTGAGAGTAACATGCTCGGTGCATGTCCCGCCCAAGCCAACCGTTAGTTGTTGGATGACTCGATGGCCATATGCTTCCCTTCCCCGGGTGGGTACTTAGGCACTACTCCTTTTTCCACCCGGGTCC